>JAHTLZ010003698.1:0-18899 GCA_023846285.1 Phrynocephalus versicolor | reverse complement strand
AGATAGATAGATAGATAGATAGATAGATAGATAGATAGATAGATAGAATTGTCAAATGTGGCAGGAGAGTATTTGCCCCCTCTCCCGTCCAGATGTGGGTGGGTTCAGGGAACTCAGTAATGACTTGTAAGCTGAAGAGTCTTTTTGGTTCTGAGAACTATGATATAATTCTTTAATAGAAGGGATGCAATTGGAAATAATTGAATTGTATCCTTAAATTATTCAGTCTGAGACAATAAAACTTCAAAGTATTATCCTTTAAAAAGAGACAATTATGACTTTTAGCAGAGAAAATAATTGACTTCTTCTAGAAGCTCCTTTCCAGTAAAAATGAACTAAACATGTCTTATTGGACTATAAATTAGGAGCCGACATTTCCCCCCAAAACATAGCTGGATTGTATGCCACCACCTCTTGTGTTTGTACAAGCTCAGAACATGTAATCTCTACTATTCCTTTTGGCTTTCTTCTGGTCCAGGAGTCACACACACACACACACACAAACACAAACACACACACACACACACACACACATTGTAGCCTTCATCTTGCACTTTATTTTTCTAGATCCTGCCATTGTACTTGTGCTGTGAGTTCCACAAGCCCCTGCCCATCCATCTTTAGTGAGATGGGCAGGGCATTGATCTTTTGGTTTTGATTTGATTTGATTTTTAAGAGGGTTAGGAATATTCCTGAACCTAATTTTCCTTCCATTAGCAGTAGCTCTCTAGTGGCCTTCAGTCACAAACAGAAAAAGGTGTGAAGAAATGAAGATGAGAGGTTAAGGTGCCAGTGGCCACACCTGCCCTGGAACCAATTTTTAACTCCGTGCCATATTATCTGAAAGCAAGGCCTGTCGAGCTGTGGCCTTCCTGAAGATTTTGGCTTGCAGTTCCTACTAATCCCATCTAGCCTGATCACTGGAAAGGATATTGTGGTAGCAATTCAATGCCATATGGGGGAACAGTACTATGCTGTAAGACTGCAATGAATGATTCCAAAGGTCAATCAAAAGGGGCAACACATCACAATTTTCAACCAGTTTCTTCAATATACATCTCCTGTTTTTTTTCTCCCTATTGCAGCATTTTAGAACATAAGAACATAAGAAGAGCCATGCTGGATCAGGCCAAAGACCCATCTAGTCCAGCTTCCTGTATCTCACAGCGGCCCCACCAGATGCGTTTGGGAGCGCATGAGACTAGATATCTGTCTCCTGATACCACTCCCCTGCATCTGGCCCTTGAAGTACCCTGGTTTAAAGCCTAGAGATTACACATCTCCATCATGGTTTGTAACCCGTGATGGACTTTTCCTCTAGGAATCTGTCCAATCCCCTTTTGAAGGCATCCAGGTCAGATGCCATTACCACATCCTGTGGCAGGGAGTTCCATAGACTTACAACGCGCTGGGTGAAAAAATATTTTCTTTTGTCAGTTCTTACTCTCCCAGCCATCAATTTGAGTGGATGTCCCCTAGTTCTGGTATTTTGGGAGAGGGAGAAGAGCTTCCCTCTATCCACTTTACTCATACCCTGCATTATTTTGTATGTCTCAATCATATCCCCCCTCAAGCGCCTTTTTTCCAGACTAAAGAGGCCCAAATGTTTTAGCCTTTCTTCATAAGGGAGGTGCCCCAGCCCAGTAATCATTTTAGTCGCTCTCTTCTGCAACTTTTCCAGTTCCACTATGTCTTTCTTGAGATGCGGTGACCAGAATTGTACACAATACTCCAGGTGGGGCCTTACTATTGTTTTGTATAACGGCATTATAATGTTGGCTGTTTTATTTTCAATCCCCTTTTTGATAATCCCTAGCATGGAATTGGCCTTCTTCACCGCTGCCACACATTGGGGAGACACCTTCATGGAGCTGTCCACCAACACACCAAGATCTCTTTCCTGATCCGTCAAGGATAACTCAGAGCCCATGAGGTGATAGATGAAGTTTGGATTTTTTGCCCCAATATGCATTACTTTACATTTGGCTACATTAAAACGCATTTGCCATTTCTCAGCCCATTCCCCCAGTTTGGAGAGATCCTTCTGGAGCTCTTCACAATCTTCTCTGGTTTTTACTACATGGAAAAGTTTTGTGTCATCTGCAAACTTGGCCACCTCACTGTTTATCCCTGTCTCCAGGTCATTTATGAACAGATTGAAAAGCACCGGTCCCAGGACAGAGCCCTGGGGCACACCGCTTTTCACTTCTCTCCATTGTGAAAATTTCCCATTGACACCTACTCTTTGTTTCCGGGATCTCAACCAGTTCTCAATCCATAAGAGGACCTGCCCTCTTATCCCCTGACTGTGCAATTTTCTCAGCAGCCTTTGGTGAGGGACTGTGTCAAAAGCCTTTTGAAAATCCAGATAGACTATATCAACCGGTTCACCCAAATCCACGTGCCTGTTGACCTTTTCAAAAAATTCTAAAAGGTTTGTAAGACAAGATTTACCCTTACAGAAGCCATGCTGATTTTCTCTCAGCAAGGTTTGTTCTTTTATGTGTTTTAAGATTTTCTCTTGGATGAGGCTTTCCACCATCTTCCCTGGGACAGATGTAAGGCTAACCGGCCTGTAGTTTCCTGGGTTCCCCCCTCCTTCCTTTTTTAAAAATTGGTGTGACATCTGCTATCCTCCAGTCCTCCGGCACTGTGGCCGTTTTAAGAGACAAGTTGCATATTACTGTTAATAGATCTGCAATTTCATTTCTCAGTTCCCTAATAACCCTTGGGTGGATGCCATCTGGGCCCGGTGACTTGTTAATCCTCAATTTATCAATTAGTCCTAAAACCTCCTCTCTTTTAACCTGTATTTGATTTAATTTTTAGTCAAGAGGGGCGGCTCAGGCAGCGGAATCCGCTCAAGGTCCTCTGTCGTGAAGACAGACGCAAAGAATTCGTTCAATTTCTCTGCAATGTCCATGTCCTCCTTAACCTCCCCTTTTCCTCCCTCACCATCCAGAGGCCCAACTGGTTCTCTGGCAGGTTTTCTACTTCTAACATATTTAAAGAAGCTTTTATTATTACCGTTTATATTGCTAGCCATTCATTCCTCAAAGTCTTTCTTTGCCTCCCTTATCATCTTCTTACATTTCTTTTGCCAGAGTTTGTGTTCCTTTTTATTTTCCTCATTTGGGGAGGATTTCCATTTACAGAAGGACCTCTCCTTGTGCTTTAGAGCCTCTCTAACTCCACTCGTTAACCATGCCGGTGTCCTCTTGGACTTAAATGAGCTCTTCTTTCTTTGTGGTATGCACTTGTGCTGGGCCTCTATTATTGTTGTTTTAAACAGGCTCCATGCACTCTGAAGAGATTGGATTCTTCTAACCCTCCCCTTCAGTTTCTCTCTAACTAGTTTCCTCATCTGAGGGAAGTTTGCCCTTCGAAAATCAAGGGTTTTTATGTCTGATTTGGTTGACACTCTTCCTCCGACATGCATGGCAAAGAAAATTGCAGCATGGTCACTGTTCCCCAGAGGCTCAGTGACATTCACATCCCTGACGAGGTCCTGAGTATCACACAATATTAGATCCAGAGTTGCCTGTTCTCAGGTGGGCTCCATGACAAGTTGCTCTAAGGCACAGTCATTCAGCAAGTCGAGAAACCCAGTTTCTCTTTCTTGCCCGGAGCTCGCATTGGCCCAGTCGATGTGGGGATAATTGAAGTCCCCCATGATTACTATCCTATCCCTCTTAGCCACCTCCATGATTTCTCTCCTCATTTCAAGGTCCCCCTCAAGTTTTTGACCTGGTGGACGATAGAATACTCCAACTATCACATCACTCTTTGGACCTGGTAGTTTAACCCACAGTGATTCTATAGTGGAGTCAGACCCTCTGTCAATCTCCATTCTGCTGGATTTTACGCCTTCTTTGACATAGATGGCCACTCCCCCTCCAACCCGCCCCTCTCTATCCCTTCTATAGAGTTTATAGCCTGGGATTGCTGTATCCCACTGGTTCTCCACATTCCACCAGGTTTGTGTTATGGCTACTATATCTATGTTATCCCTAGCTGCCAAATGTTCAAGTTTTCCCATCTTTGCTCGGAGGCTTCGAGCATTGGCGTAGAAGCACCTGTACAGTGGGTCCCGCAACAGCTCCTGCCTTGTTCTTTTCCCCCCACAGCTTTTATTTTCAGTAGACAAACTGTCACATTCCGTTATTCTGCCAGTGTTAATACTTGCTATGTCATCTCTATGAGATTCTCTACCCTCTCCAACCTCATTCCCTGAGGATGAGGTGTTCCGAACCGGATGCCACTCAGCTCCTGTCGGCTTTCCCCCAGTTATCAGTTTAAAAGCTGCTCTGCTGCCTTTTTGAGGTTGAGTGCCAGCAATCTGGTCCCATCATGATTCAAGTGCAACCCATCCCTCCTGAACATATGTGGCCTCATTCTATATTATCCTTTAATCGCATTACATAGAACAAGATATGCAGCATATCATGATACATATATCAAGATTCCCTTGGTATTTGCTGGATAATCTTACAAGAGTAAACTGTCAAAAGGAAAGTTTTTTTCAGCATTCTTCAGATCAAGGAGAATTTTGCTGAATAGGTCTCTGTAAGCCACAATGACCATTCACTACTTTATAGCAAAAAGCTCAGTCCTATGTTGAAAGGGACAGTGCTGAATACAGGAAATTCTGAATACAGGTGTTTCCCCAGCTTGTGAAAAGTTTTGAAATTACTTTGATGCTTTAATACCTGACTGTTAGGGAAAAAAAGCCTAGCAAATTAGCTGTTTCCATCTTTGCCATCCACTTGAAAATTTGAAGAGGTGTTTTCTTAGACCAAGATCCTTGAAATTGCCTTAGAACTTCACTTCAAGCATAATTTGGTGGCAATACTAATAGAAGCTGCAAGCAGCAGATTAAAAAAAAAACAAAAGCTTGGTCCAGATAAACCAAGGCCTTTTTGAGGGACGATTGTTGTTATGTATTGTCAAGTCACCTCCAATTTATGATTTTATGAATGAGTGATCTCCTTGACTACCCTGTTCAGTTCTTGTAAACTCAAGGCTGTGCCCATCTTTATGGATTTATGGAAAACAACAAAATCCAACCTTCTCCAGGGTTAGAAAGGGGAGGATATTTTCCAGGGTGAATATATATACTTTGCTAGTTAATATTAGGTAATTTTGTTCCCTTTCATCACCCACATCCCTTCCTAAATCTTTAGGAAGGATGTTTTCCACTGATTAATTCTCAGTTTCTGTTGCTTATCCCAACATTTTAAAGAAGATCTGTGAGGGAGATGTAAGAGGCAATAAATGTTTAATTTGCCATGAGTCCTTTGAATGTATTAAACATACACATTGCTTTATGGGAAGATGCAAAGGGTCATGGCAGAACAGTCACAGGCAGGTTTGGTGGTCAGGATCTGAATTCTCCAAACACTGTTAAGTAAGGGCTGCTACAGCTGTGATAAAACTGATGTAATGTGATGGCATTGTGCCATCTATTGTATTAGAGCTTCATGGTCAACACGCTCTAAATTTGTGCCTCTACGGCATGCAAGAGAATTTTTATTTGGGTTGTTAGAGAAGTCCATCAGGTCCACCTCAAAGTCATCTGGAAGGTTGTTGGTGAGGCACCAGCATTTTTACGTGTGTGTCTCATTTGCATTAGAAAGTACAAGAGTATGTTCTTATTAAGGACGACAGTTCATTGCTGGCTGTTAAGGTACTTAAAGTGTTTTGTCTTAATTAAAATTCCTCAGCTTTTACTACCTTAATTGATGAGTACTAAAATCCTTTATCATCCTCATCATGCTTGTGAACCCATAAAAGAAGTAACTGCACTCCATCATTTTCAGCCTTTCTTTAAAAAATCATTAAAAGATAAGATAACATGGGGAATAACTGTGTTGGTAACCTTCATGAAAAACTTGATAGACAGTGGTTGCTGAACCTTATTTATCAATCAAGGGTTTTTGAGCACAAAATGGGTGGAGGTGGGGTAGAATCTGTTAGATCCATTTATGGACAGTGACTTAACTCCCATAAGAACATAAGAAAAGACATGCTGGATGAGGCCAAAGGCCCATCTAGTCCAGCTTCCTGTATCTCATAGTGGCCCCACCAAATGCTTCTGGGAGTACACAAGACTAGATATCTGCCTCCTGATACTACTCGCCTGCGTCTGGCCCTTGAAGTTCCCCAGTTTTAAGTCTGGTTTGTAACCCGGGATGGACGTTTCCTCCAGGAATCTGTCCAATCCTCTTTTGAAGGCATCCAGGCCAGATGCCGTCACCACATCCTGTGGCAGCGAGTTCCACAGACTAACAACGCGCTGGGTGAAAAAATATTTTCTTTTGTCTGTTCTTACTCTCCCAGCCCTCAATTTGTGTGTATGTCCCCTAGTTCTGGTATTTTGGGAGAGGGAGAAGAGATTCCCTCTATCCACTTTACTCATGCCCTGCATTATTTTGTACGTCTCAATCATATCCCCCCTCAGGCGCCTTTTTTCCAGACTAAAGAGTCCCAAATGTTTTAGCCTTTCCTCATAAGGGAGGTCCCCCAGCCCAGTAATCATTTTGTTGCTCTTTTCTGCACCTTCTCCAGTTCCACTATGTCTTTCTTGAGATGAATTGTACACAATACTCCAGGTGTGGCCTTACTATCATTTTGTACAATTGCATTATAATGTTGGCTGTTTTATTTTCAATCCCCTTTTTGATAATCCCTAGCATGGAATTGGCCTTCTTCACCGCTGCCACACATTGGGTAGACACCTTCATTGAGCTGTCCACCAACACACCAAGATCTCTTTCCTGATCTGTCACAGATAGCTCACAGCCCATGTGTTGATAGATAAAGTTTTGATTTATTTTTTTTGCCCCAATAGGCGTTACTTTACATGATAACCATATGGTAACTTGCCTGCCAGCTGCAAAGGTTGCAGACATAACCAGACATCTAGATATTTTGTTAGAAAGAACTGGGAAGGAGCCAATAATCATGGTACACGTTGGTACCAATGATGTCGGGAAGGCCAAGTGGTCAGTCCTGGAAGCCAAATTCAGGTTGTTAGGAAGAAGATTGAAGTCTCGGACTTCCAAGGTAGCAATTTCAGAAGTGCTGCTGGTTCCTTGTGCAGGATCCACCAGGCAGGCAAAGCTCAGAAGCCTCAATGTGTTGATGAGGTGATAGTGTCGAGAGGAGGGCTTCAGATTTGACAGCCAAACCTGTTGCACTTGAACCATGATGGCACCAGATTGCTGGCACTCAACATCAAAAGGCTTCAGAGGAGCTTTTAAACTGATAACTGGGGGAAAGCCGACAGGAGCTGAGTGGCATCTGGTTCGGAACACCTCATCCCCATGGAAGAAGGTTGGAGAGGGTAGAGAACCACAAAGTGATGACATAGTAGGTATTAGCACTGGGAGAATAATGGGATGTGGTAGTTTTTCTACTGAAATTAAAAGCTGTGGGGGTGGGGTGGAGAACAAAGAAGCAGCTGTTCTTGGAGGACCCACTCTACAGGTGCTTCTACACAAATGCTAAAAGCCTCCGAGCAAAGATGGGAGAACTTGAACATGTGGTAACTAGGGATAACATTAATGTAATAGCCTTAACAGAAACATGGTGGAATGCGGGAAACCAGTAGGATACCATAATCCCAGGCTATAAACTCTACATAGAAGGGATAGAAAGGGGCAGGTTGGGGGTGCAGTGGCCATCTCTGTCAAAGATGGGGTAAAATCCAGCAGAATGGAGATTGACGGAGGGTGTGACTCCACCATAGAATCACTGTGGGTTAGACTACCAGGTCCAAGGAGCAATGTGATAGTGGTGGTATGCTATCGTCCACCGGATCAAAAACTTGAGGGGGACCATGAAATGAGGAGACAAATAATGGAGGTGCCTAAGAGGGACAGGATAGTAATCATGGGGGACTTCAATTATCCCCACATTGACTGGGCCAATGCGAGCTCGGTGCAAGAAAGAGAATCCAGGTTTCTCAACACGCTGAATGACTGTAGCTTAGAGCAACTTGTCATGGAGCCCACCCGAGAATAGGGTTTCTCCGGTGAGACTTTAGTCCTCTATTTATCAATTTTTCTTTCCTTATTTTATCTTGACATCAGCAATGTGAAGTTAACAGACCGCAGTAGTTAAGGTTAGAAGTTGCAAAAGTAAAAAGTTATGTATCCAAGAAGGATCTTTATGGAGAGTATATGCAGATACCTTCAATAAGCTTCTTATTAAAAGTCAAGACCGGTATAGACAAGAGAAAGAGAGAGAGAGAGAGAGAGAGGAGAACCCCACATACACATACATTCTGCACCTGTTTCAAATTAGCATCCCATCAATCACAGACCAACCTTTCCTTCAAAAAGCGGATGAGCCACAATTACTAGGTTCCGCTTCAGTCCGTTAACCTTTATTCAACTGGTTCCAGTTTCCAGACTGTACCTTTCTGTTTGTCTGTCTGGGATTTATATCCTGCCTTCCACCATTAAAAAAGTGCTAATTAAAAAGATATTTTAACCAGAGATGATGACAGCAAATAAGATGCACTGTTTCCTCCAGCGATGTGCTAAATTAGGATTACTGCCAATGGTTTTCTGGAATCTCTTAACTCTCTAGAGCAGATTTGTAGTAGATGCAAGAATAAAAATTGTATATTTGAGGTTGAGGAATTCTTCCGTGTTCCACTGCCTTTCCTTGATTAATAAAACTTCTGTCAAGAGACACAAGAACAGCTACAGAAATATAATGTTTAGTATGGGGGGGGGGCGGAGTCACCAAAACTTGCCCTCCAGCAAAGACAGTATTGGACTATTGAATCCAGGCCACCATGCGTAAATTGTTACCGTTACAATATCTATTTATGAGATCTTGATAAGCTTTAATTTCAGCTTCTGTATACTGAATGGGTAGCATTCTAAAAAGGAAGTTAATTTTAGGAAGTATCTTCATTTTTACCATTGCTATTCTACCAAACCATGATAGATTTAATTTGGAGTAATTTTGTAATTTATTTCTTATCTCTTCTTTTAATTTGATATAGTTCCGTTCTTTGGTCTTAAGCAAATCTTTGTCTAGAAGTATCCCTAAATATTTCATATATTTGCAAACTTTCAATCCATAGTTGGAAATCTCCTCCATATCTTGTTTATCATGATTAAACAGCATCATTTCTGATTTTTGCCAGTTTACACAGAAGCCAGTTGTTTCGCCAAATTCCTTTAAATGTGATTTTATTCTTGGTATATTTTCTGACAGATTTTTTATTGTTAACAAGGCATCATCCACAAATAAACTAATTTTAATCTTCCCCTCCTTCCCTATCCTTTGATTAGTTGATCATCCCTTATTGCATTTGCAAATAGCTCTATAACTATACAAAACAGAACTGGTGACAAAGGACATCCCTGTCTCGTTCCTTGGCCTAAAGTAATCTGTTCTGTTATCCCATCATTAACTATAATTGACGAAGTACTATCTGAGTAAAGTTGATTTATTACACCTAATTTTTTTCCCCAAAACCCCATTTCTCTAATAGAAGTTTTAACACAGACCATTGAACACAATCAAAAGCTTTAAATAGATCTAAGGATAGAATACATGCTTTATCTTGTGCTCTTCCCATCTCATGAAGAACATTCAAAGTTCTTCTTATAGTGTTCGAAATTTGTCTACCCTTACTGAAACCAGTTTGATCTTCTTTAATATATTTATCTATAAAAGTATACATTCTTTTGGCTAGAATTGCTTTGAAAATCTTTGCATCTTGATTTATAAGCAATATTGGTCTACAGGATCCAACATCTGTTGGATCTTTGTTAGGCTTGAGAATTGAAATAGTTAACAAGTTTTTCCAGGAGATAGGGGCTTGCTCTCCTTCCATTATCTGATTGTAAAGTTTCTTTAGCTTAGGTATTAACATTGATTTAAATATCTTATAAAATTCTGGTCCCAATGCATCAGCTCCTGGAGTTTTAGCATTGTTTAATTTGTTTATCACATCTTCTATCTCCTCCTCTTCAATAGATTTCTCCATTTCAAGCCTGTCTTTCTCTGCTAATCTTGATTTTAGGTTTTTACAAATGTATTGTTCCATAACTTCCTTCCTGTTGTTGTTAGATGTATATAAATTTAAACAATATGTGTGTCTATTATGGAAACAATGAATCAATGGTTTTAGCACTCGCATTGGTTCTCTTTAGCAGAAGCCATGTCACATTTTCCTCTTCATGGACCAGTACCTTGTCATGGCAAAGGGGCTTGAGTAACTCAGAGAAGCTATGAGCTATGCCATGCAGGGCCACCCAAGAAAACTCCATGGACAGTAACAAAAGGCTAGAAGATATGATGCTGGAAGATGAGCCCCTCAGGTCGGAAGGCATCCAACATGCTACTGAGGAAGAGTGGAGGACAAGTACAAGTAGCTCCAGAGCTAATGAAGCGCCTGTGCCAAAGCTGAAAGGATGTCCAGCTGCAGATATGCCTGGAAGAGAAAGGAAAGTCCAATGCTGCAAAGAAATATACTACATAGAAAGCTGGAATACAAGATCTTTGAACCAAGGTAAGCTGGATGTGGTCAAACATGAGATGGCAAGAATAAACATCGATATCTTGGGCATTAGCAAACTTAAAGTGGATGGGAATGGGTGAATTCAGTTCAGATGACTATCACATCTACTACTGTGCTCAAGAATCCCATAGAAAAAATGGAGTAGTCCTCAAAGTCAGCAAAAGAGTGGGGAAATCTGTTCTGGGATACAACCTCAAAAACAGATAGAATGATTTTGGTACGATTCCAAGGCCAACCTTTCAGCATCACAGTAATCCAAGTTTATGCACCAACTACCAATGCTGAAGAGACTGAGATTGACCAATTGTATGAAGACTTACAACTCCTTCTAGAATGGACACCAAAGAAAGATATTATTCTCATCATAGGTGATTGGAATGCTAAAGTAGGAAGTCAAGTGATAAAAGGAATAACAGGCAAGTTTGGCCTTGGAGTTCCAAACGAAGCAGGGCAATGACTAATCGAGTTTTGTCAAGAGAACAAACTGGACATTGCAAACAGTTTTTTCCAACAAAACAAAAGGTAACTCTATACATGGACATCACCAGATGGACAATACCAGAATCAGATTGATTATGTTCTCTGCAGCCAAAGATGGAGTTCTATACACTCAGCAAAAACGAGACCTGGTGCTGACTGTGGTCCGGATCATCAGCTACTTACTATATAGTGAAATTCAAACTTAAACTGAAGAAAGTAGGGAAGACCACTGGGCCAGTAAGGTACAATGTAAGTCAAATCCCTTATGAATACACAGTGGAGGTGAAGATTAGATTTAAGGAACTAGGTGGACAGAATGCCTGAAGAACTATGGATGAATTCTTGTAACATTGTATAGGAGGCAGCAACGAAAACCATCCCAAAGAAAAGAAAATGCAAGAAAGCAAAGTGCCCTACAAATAGCAGAGGAGAGAAGAGAAGCAAGATGCAAGGGAGAATGGGAAAGATACAGAAAATTGAATGCAGACTTCCAAAGAATAGCAAGGAGAGACCGGAGGGCCTTCTTGAACGAACAGCACACACACACACAAAAAAATAAAACAGAGGAAAACAGAAAAGGAAAAACCAGAGATTTGTTCAAGAAAATTAAAGATATTAAAAGGACAAATTGCCAATATGTGCTGGATTATGGAGAAAGCTAGAGAGTTCCAGAAAAAAAAATCTATTTCTTCTTCATTGACTATGCAAAAGCCTTTGGCTGTGTGGACCACAACAAACTATGGCAAGTCCTTAAAGGAATGGGAGTGCCTGACCACCTTATCTGCCTCCTAAGAAATCTATATGTCAGACAAGCAGCAACTGTCAGAACTGGATATGGAACAACTGACTGGTGTAAAATTGAGAATGGAGTACGACAAGGTTGTATACAGTGGAACCTTGACTTACATACTGCTTGACTTGCATCATATTTGACTTGCAGCAAGAAGGGGCCTGTTTGACTTGAGTCGCAGGCTTTGACTTACATCACGGAGCCCCGGCGCAAGGCACCGGAATTGGGCGGCAGCCACAACCCAGCATCCGGGCTGCCACCTCCAAACTGCTCCTGCCTTCTTCCTCTCCTCTGGCAGCGGCGGCTTCAGCGAGACCAGCTCTGAGCACCTGGAGCTGGTCCTTGGCCTCACCGAATCCGCCACTGCTGCCAGAGGAGAAGAAGAGCCGGGAGCTCGGGGCTGGCCTTGCTGGTTAGACAGTCGGCTCAATCTTGTAAAAAATCTGGCTGCAGAAGTCTGGTGCACAATGGAAGCATTTTAGTTGGGGAGATGTAAAGTTGTGGGACTCTAATGGTAAGCATAGAGTTGTTCAGAGCTTGGAACGTCAGGTTAAAAATCAGTAAAACTTAAATGTTAGACATTGTTGCTATGAACATTAAAAAGTGGAGGCATATAACTTGTGGACTATAATTCCACTGCCTCCTCCTTTCTTTGAAGAGACATTTCATTTACATCCCTGGAAGGAATCTCCTATCCCAGTCAAATTTGTGTTAAATTGCTGTTTTCGGGGGTCTTTTTCATCATCTAGAACGGATTATTCCCATTACTTTCTATGGGAAATGTTCGTTTGACTTAAGTCATGTTTGACTTAAGTCTAGACCACTGGAACAGATTAATGACGTAAATCAAGGTTCCACTGTACTGTCATCTTGCGTGTTTAACTTATATACAGAGTACATCATGTGAAAGGCAGGTCTGGATGAATCACAAGCTGGAATTAAGATTGCTAGAAGAAATATCAACAACCTCAGATACGCAGATGATACTACTTTGATAGCAGAAAGTGAGGAGGTATTAAAGAACCTCTTAATGAGGGTGAAAGAGGAGAGTGAAAAAAATGGGCTGAAGCTCAACATCAAAAAAACTAAGATCATGGCCACTGGTCCCATCACCTCCTGGCAAATAGAAGGGGAAGAAATGGAGGCAATGTCAGAGTTTACTTTCTTGGCCTCCTTGATCACTGTAGATGGCAACTACAGGAATGAAATTAAAAGACTCTTGCTTTTTGGGAAGAAAATGATGGCAAACTTTGGCAGCATCTTAAAAAGCAGAGACATCACTTTGCTGACAAAGGTCCGGATAGTCAAAGCTATGGTTTTTCCAGTAGTGATGTATAGAAGTGAGAGCTGGACATCTCTGCAGAATCAATGCTTTTGAGCTGTGGTGCTGGAGGAGAGTCTTGAGAGTCCCCTAGACTGCAAGGAGATCAAGCCTATCCATCCTGAAAGAAATGAATCCCAAATGTTCACTGGAAGGACAGACTTTGAAGCTGAGGCTTCAGTACTTTGGATACCTCATGAAGAGAGACCACTCTTTGGAAAAGTCCCTGATGTTGGGAAAGATTGAAGGCAAAAGGAAAAGGGGACAGCAGAGAATGAGATGGTTGGATGGCATCATCAGTGCAACCAATATGGATTTGACCAAACTCCGGGAGGCAGTGCAAGACAGGAGGGCCTGGTGTGATCTGGTCCATGGGGTCATGAAGAGTTGGACACGACTTAATGACTGAATAACAGCATGCCTCTTTTTTATGGTGGCTGGAGAGCTTAGCTATTGGGTGCAGAGTCAGTGGTTGAGAGTTGAGTTCTCCACTATACCTCCTTGGAGAAGAGACAGACTGTCTAGCCTTGGGCTAATTGGGTAGTTCCCAGGTGCCCCAAAAAGGGAACGATGGGCAACTTCTGAGGACCTTATACCTAAAAACAAAAACGAAACCTGGAAGCAGTTACCCTAAGTCAGAATAGAATCGGGGTAACATTTATTATTATGACATATTTTAGGGGTCGCTATCTAAAATACAGGAAGCAGTTTGCAAAAATTAACACTCACACATCCAGATCACTGGTTCATCTAGCTCAATAATTTCAGCTCAGATATGCAATAGTTCCCCAGGGTTTAAAGAAGGATTATTTCCTTAACTATCCAGTGCTTTTTGATATTACATATTACTAACCAAGGCTGACTCTGCTTAGCATTTACAATTAAATCAAATTGAGTGCATTCAGAATGGTATGTATGGTGTCATACTGGTATTTAGTCTTTCATGGCAGTTACCAGAGCATCATTAATCTCCAGTTAATAGTAACAGATGATGTTACAGTTTGTATGACCTTCTTCTCATTGATGACCACATACCTTAAAGATGAATCTAAAAACCAGAGGCCTTAATCCAATGTAGCATACATTAGCCATCAGATTGTGTGCTTCTAGCCCAGTGGTTCTCAAACTGGGTGCTGCGGCACCCTGGGGTGCTGTGAATGTATCCCGGGGGTGCCATGGCAATAATATTTAATTTTCACTAAGATTTAGCCATTTAATTAAACTTCCCATAAACATAAAGGAAATAATGAAAAATTCATCCAAACAGTTTCATTCATCACATTAAAGACAACTAAGCATTAAATTTGCACTGCTTCTTTGTCTTTTCCTAAGTATTCAAACCGTTTTGAGGGTAGCCTGACAAGGGTTACCGGCGAAAAAAGTTTGAGAACCACTGATCTACCCTAATTAAAGTGGCTATTTTCTACTACTATGGTGTTTCACATCAACATTTTACTACTCACTTCCTGTATCTCCCAAACTTCCATAGTACAGAATTCAAGATACTTTTACCAGGTCCCACATTTAATTTAATAACTCTTGCAGAAAATATTAAAGCATATGTACTTATGCAGGCATACAGATGCATGTGCACACTATAAGAAGGCACTCTGCTGAAAATACATGTATTTACAATTCAAAATGTTTGATGTGTATTTTACGCCAGGATATTGTTCTTAGAAGTTTGCTAACTTTTTCCATCTTGCTCATATTTAGTTATTTGTTTTTCATTTCTCAGTATTGGTGTACTAATGTACACCATGAAAGCACAGAATACGAAAGCTTAATTCCGCTCTAATAAGATTCAAATGTCAGTGGCAATTTAGAGAGAGAATGAAAAGGGAGTCAATTGTCTCAGTACTACAAAATTTGTCAATCAATTAGGTGAATGTATTGCAATTAAGGTAACATTGTGAGATCAATATGGTCACAAAGTATAAATCTGCCTCTAAGAATTCATACCAAGAATGAATGATTGTATCTGGACTTGTGGTTTGCTCTCTGTTTCGTTTCATCTGCTGTTGCCATTTCACGCAAGGATGAAGACAGGCTTGTCAGGTTTCAGGCTCTGGTCCTGACTTTCGGATTTGGAGTTACTTCTTAGGATTTCGACCAGAAATCTCAGGGAACAAGATGCTATCAGTCTGGCAGTCCTAAATTGTGGCATGGTTTTGGAGCTAAATCCAGCTATTTGAGCATCCTCAGAAGCACCCTTTTCTTTTCCATTAACTTGCATGTTCTACTCTTCTGCTGCTGGATTCCAAGGAACGGCTTTTTATCAAATCTCAGCCTTGCCCACCACTAATTTTCATGTATGCTGACACAGTCACACTTTTTAGCATCACAAAGGCCCACCTCATAGAGAAGGCTCAGAATTTTAAGACTCAGATTTTTAATCCAGCACTTCAGGGAGTGGACTGCTATTGAACAGTCAATATTAATGCTGAATGCAGTGAAAGATAACTGATCTATCCTATATTTGTTGGGTTTCTGTTTTTGCTAATTAGTTCCCAGGGTTACCATTTGCTAATGTTCACTCTGGCCAAGTTCAAATTTATAGTTTTGGCCTTCAAAGTCCAATGCATCTTGGGATTTAGGTTATTGGAAGGACCATCTATACCTGTGTTTTAAGTCATAGTCATTGGTATCAGATCACCACAAAGATAGCAGAGATAGGAGGATACCAGAGCATGGATGTTCTCAGTGAGGGGAGTCTGCTTTGTAAAACTTTCTCCATAATAATATATGGCTGCCTTCATCCATAGTTGTTAAAAAAACCCAGTAAACCCTTGAGTCCTTCCTGGCTTTTAAATGAAACTATGAATAGTGGTTGATGCTTATGCAAATTATGAAATTGAAGTGTTTTGTGATTTGTTTTATATTACATTGTTGATATTTAATATAATTTTATTTAAATTCGTGCATTATTTTCCTCTTCTACACTGCCTTTGGGAGACCGATTTTAAAAGGTGACTAGAGGATTGATAACTAAAATGAAATAAATAAATAATTCTTCCTAGTTCCCTAATCATAGTGTTCTTTTAAAATAAATCTGAATCTCAACCTCTCCATGGGAAGTTTGGCAGAATGTCGTGTTTACTAAGGCCAGTCCACATTTCTCCAATACATTAACCTCTTACATTGCACTTTATCCTATGAAATATTATGAACCATCTAGGTATCTACTGTGTAATTATAACTAAATATACAGGACATTAGTTGCTCAACCCTGAACATGAGAATGATATCTAGATTTTGAATATTATCTCTTCTGACCACAGCTCTTCATATATTCAGCAGCAGTCTTTCTCAGGCCTGCAACCTGGTTTTCATTTCATTAAAGGTGCCATGAATTCTGCATGGAACCTTATGCATGGAAAATGAAGCATATGCTCTGTCCATAGGTAGCTTGTGATTAGAGCAGAGGGAACATCCATGGTGAAATCTTGAGGTGAGATTCTCTCCTTCTGCTGCAAAAACTGGCCTTCCCACTATCGCTGTGTTAACATTCCTCTCCAGAGTGTATTCTCATGGTTTATTAGAGACACACTCACAGGTTCCTACGAAGATAACCTCAGGGTTTCTTGCAATGGGGAACAGATCACCTCACCTTTTGCACAGATGTGGATTTTCCTGTTACTTGGAAGTTCTCTTATCTTCAAACACTGTATTGAAAGGATACAAGATCGATGGCTGTGCAGCAGGCAGTAGACAGTGCAGGTCAATGGAGGATTTATCAATTAATTCAGCCTATCAAAATGATTTGTGTGAAAGTGAATTTTAGGCGTGAGTGTTTTATTTACAAAGACAAGTAACTCCACACCAATTATGAATTAAAGAATACCATAGCTATACTAAAGCTGCAAAACTAGGAAGAAGGGCCGTGTGAATTTAGTATGACTTTATTCTGGGTAGATATGTATCGGATGTTGTTGTAATTTTTTCTACTGTGGAGAGCTGTCAAACCATGAATAACTTAAAACAGTGTAAATAAGGGAGGGGGGCTTTGCATATAAGTCACTTCCGTGCTACTGTACAGAAGATGCTGATAGTATTAGAATTGTCCTCTGTGTTACAATCTGATCAGGGACATTCAGGAAGAGAATATATTCTTATAAACATCTTCCATAAATTATTTCTTCCTGAAACTGTTCTTCAATCAATGGCTTATCAGGCAAATAAAAAGGGTACTTATGCATTTCTGGACCAATCTTTAGGGGGTAGTTAATAAGGCTTTAATTGAATACAATTTAATTAATATTCTTGGCTATGCATCTGAAGTATCTAGTAGGCTTCTGAGCAGAAAAATAATCAATAATTGGGAAGAAGCAATAAAAGAAACCTTGATGTCTTTCTTTATCTATTTCTTTTTTCATTTCCATAATGCGTATGGAAATCATACTTCCAAATACAGCCTTTGAATATTTGGTCTTTGAAAGAATTGAGACCACTTGCAGTTAGTAACTTGTTGTCCAATTAGTCAATCAAATAAAGTACAAATCAATGTATACAAAACTGATGGTATCGGTAAAAGGCAACACCATTTTGGCTTCTCACTCTTTAAAAAGAGGTCCAGCTCTTCATTCACTGATTTTTGTAGCACCTTAGTGTGTCCTCGAGAACCCCTGGAATTTTCTGGAAGCTTATCACAGGTTCCTTAGGGTGAAGATCAGAGATGCCAGCCCACCTCCCTTTAAATTCTGCCCAGGGATTTACTTAACATTCTACAGAGATACCCCATCACCAGTTTTGGAATGTTATACTCCCAAAGAAATTGTTTCTGCTCCATCTATCAAAAGGGAATGCAAATATGGACAATTTTAAATACACTGTGATGCTAGAAAGCAAAGCCAATGCCTTGTTTGAATACTGACAGTGCCACAACAGGGTAGCTGAGTCAAGGTGGCATCTAAGGACCCCAAACACCTTGCTTCAAGAAAAAAAATGACCAGCTTGTTCCCTTCTCCAGGTTTTGGTACATAATTAGTTAACAAAGCTGTTTGGGCAGGAGCTTCTCCAAAATGTTCATAAGAAGGACAGATGTTTGATTGTTTCTTACCCATAATTTCATAGGCACACACAGAGGATGGGCATTTTCCATGAGAAGTTTGCCATCCTGCAACCCTGGATTTGGAATAGACAGAACCTGAAAGTTTTTAAAAAGGAGAGAACCCCTGAAAGTGTGAAGTTAATCATGTTAATCATCCAATAAAATTAATGTCACTGGCTATTTAACTGACAAATTATGTTTTGAATGCTTGTATATTCAATAATATTACTGCTCAGTTAAGGTTCTGTTTATTGTAATGTGTTTCCCCTTTAACTAAGGATGTGAATAACTCTCTGTTTTGAATGTTTTACGTCTCTAAATCCACCATATTTTTTTCTCATCCCTGTTTCATAAGAGATTGTGAGACCTAGGGCTTTCCCCCCTACACTCTGAATTTCTTACACTTTAAAGGACCTTTTCCCTAATGTGTTCATTTAGGTGCTAAACTAATTTGCCTAATTTGTAGTTTCCCCCATTGATTAATGGATGTTTCTTTCTTTCAATCCAGATATTTTACCTTTCTTTGCTTAGTTTTATGCAAACCCTGTTCTGACAAAATGTCTCGTCTTTTCACAAATGTGTGAATTTTTGAGGTGAAATGCATGTTTTTTCATTATAGCTTTAGACAGGTGTGAAGACACCACATTACACAAGCCTGAAAATTCCAGCAATTTTTTGTCATTCCTCTTTTAACCCACATGTGATAATGGAG
>JAHTLZ010003697.1:0-18744 GCA_023846285.1 Phrynocephalus versicolor | reverse complement strand
CACACACACACACACACACACACACACACACACACACACACACACATTGTAGCCTTCATCTTGCACTTTATTTTTCTAGATCCTGCCATTGTACTTGTGCTGTGAGTTCCACAAGCCCCTGCCCATCCATCTTTAGTGAGATGGGCAGGGCATTGATCTTTTGGTTTTGATTTGATTTGATTTTTAAGAGGGTTAGGAATATTCCTGAACCTAATTTTCCTTCCATTAGCAGTAGCTCTCTAGTGGCCTTCAGTCACAAACAGAAAAAGGTGTGAAGAAATGAAGATGAGAGGTTAAGGTGCCAGTGGCCACACCTGCCCTGGAACCAATTTTTAACTCCGTGCCATATTATCTGAAAGCAAGGCCTGTCGAGCTGTGGCCTTCCTGAAGATTTTGGCTTGCAGTTCCTACTAATCCCATCTAGCCTGATCACTGGAAAGGATATTGTGGTAGCAATTCAATGCCATATGGGGGAACAGTACTATGCTGTAAGACTGCAATGAATGATTCCAAAGGTCAATCAAAAGGGGCAACACATCACAATTTTCAACCAGATTCTTCAATATACATCTCCTGTTTTTTTTCTCCCTATTGCAGCATTTTAGAACATAAGAACATAAGAAGAGCCATGCTGGATCAGGCCAAAGGCCCATCTAGTCCAGCTTCCTGTATCTCACAGCGGCCCCACCAGATGCGTTTGGGAGCGCATGAGACTAGATATCTGTCTCCTGATACCACTCCCCTGCATCTGGCCCTTGAAGTACCCTGGTTTAAAGCCTAGAGATTACACATCTCCATCATGGTTTGTAACCCGTGATGGACTTTTCCTCTAGGAATCTGTCCAATCCCCTTTTGAAGGCATCCAGGTCAGATGCCATCACCACATCCTGTGGCAGGGAGTTCCATACACTTACAACGCGCTGGGTGAAAAAATATTTTCTTTTGTCAGTTCTTACTCTCCCAGCCCTCAATTTGAGTGGATGTCCCCTAGTTCTGGTATTTTGGGAGAGGGAGAAGAGCTTCCCTCTATCCACTTTACTCATACCCTGCATTATTTTGTACGTCTCAATCATATCCCCCCTCAAACGCCTTTTTTCCAGACAAAAGAGGCCCAAATGTTTTAGCCTTTCTTCATAAGGGAGGTGCCCCAGCCCAGTAATCATTTTAGTCGCTCTCTTCTGCACCTTTTCCAGTTCCACTATGTCTTTCTTGAGATGCGGTGACCAGAATTGTACACAATACTCCAGGTGGGGCCTTACTATTGTTTTGTATAACGGCATTATAATGTTGGCTGTTTTATTTTCAATCCCTTTTTTGATAATCCCTAGCATGGAATTGGCCTTCTTCACCGCTGCCACACATTGGGGAGACACCTTCATGGAGCTGTCCACCAACACACCAAGATCTCTTTCCTGATCCATCAAGGATAACTCAGAGCCCATGAGTTGATAGATGAAGTTTGGATTTTTTGCCCCAATATGCATTACTTTACATTTGGTTACATTAAAACGCATTTGCCATTTCTCAGCCCATTCCCCCAGTTTGGAGAGATCCTTCTGGAGCTCTTCACAATCTTCTCTGGTTTTTACTACATGGAAAAGTTTTGTGTCATCTGCAAACTTGGCCACCTCACTGTTTATCCCTGTCTCCAGGTCATTTATGAACAGATTGAAAAGCACCGGTCCCAGGACAGAGCCCTGGGGCACACCGCTTTTCACTTCTCTCCATTGTGAAAATTTCCCATTGACACCTACTGTTTGTTTCCGGGATCTCAACCAGTTCTCAATCCATAAGAGGACCTGCCCTCTTATCCCCTGACTGTGCAATTTTCTCAGCAGCCTTTGGTGAGGGACTGTGTCAAAAGCTTTTTGAAAATCCAGATAGACTATATCAACCAGTTCACCCAAATCCACGTGCCTGTTGACCTTTTCAAAAAATTCTAAAAGGTTTGTAAGACAAGATTTACCCTTACAGAAGCCATGCTGATTTTCTCTCAGCAAGGTTTGTTCTTTTATGTGTTTTAAGATTTTCTCTTGGATGAGGCTTTCCACCATCTTCCCTGGGACAGATGTAAGGCTAACCGGCCTGTAGTTTCCTGGGTTCCCCCCTCCTTCCTTTTTTAAAAAATGGTGTGACATCTGCTATCCTCCAGTCCTCCGGCACTGTGGCCGTTTTAAGAGACAAGTTGCATATAACCGTTAAGAGATCTGCAATTTCATTTCTCAGTTCCCTAATAACCCTTGGGTGGATGCCATCTGGGCCCGGTGACTTGTTAATCCTCAATTTATCAATTAGTCCTAAAACCTCCTGTCTTTTAACCTGTATTTGATTTAATTCTTTAGTCAAGAGGGGCCGTTCAGGCAGCGGAATCCGCTCAAGGTCCTCTGTCGTGAAGACAGACGCAAAGAACTCGTTCAATTTCTCTGCAATGTCCAAGTCCTCCTTAACCTCCCCTTTTCCTCCCTCACCATCCAGAGGCCCAACTGGTTCTCTGGCAGGTTTTCTACTTCTAACATATTTAAAGAAGCTTTTATTATTACCCTTTATATTGCTAGCCATTTGTTCCTCAAAGTCTTTCTTTGCCTCCCTTATCATCTTCTTACATTTCTTTTGCCAGAGTTTGTGTTCCTTTTTATTTTCCTCATTTGGGGAGGATTTCCATTTACAGAAGGACCTCTCCTTGTGCTTTAGAGCCTCTCTAACTCCACTCGTTAACCATGCCGGTATCCTCTTGGACTTAAATGAGCTCTTCTTTCTTTGTGGTATGCACTTGTTCTGGGCCTCTATTATTGTTGTTTTAAACAGGCTCCATGCACTCTGAAGAGATTGGATTCTTCTAACCCTCCCCTTCAGTTTCTCTCTAACTAGTTTCCTCATCTGAGGGAAGTTTGCCCTTCGAAAATCAAGGTTTTTTATGTCTGATTTGGTTGACACTCTTCCTCCGACATGCATGGCAAAGAAAATTGCATCATGGTCACTGTTCCCCAGAGGCTCAGTGACATTCACATCCCTGACGAGGTCCTGAGTATCACACAATATTAGATCCAGAGTTGCCTGTTCTCGGGTGGGCTCTATGACAATTTGCTCTAAGGCACAGTCATTCAGCAAGTCGAGAAACCCAGTTTCTCTTTCTTGCCCGGAGCTCGCATTGGCCCAGTCGATGTGGGGATAATTGAAGCCCCCCATGATTACTATCCTGTCCCTCTTAGCCACCTCCATGATTTCTCTCCTCATTTCAAGGTCCCCCTCAAGTTTTTGATCTGGTGGACGATAGAATACTCCAACTATCACATCACTCTTTGGACCTGGTAGTTTAACCCACAGTGATTCTATGGTGGAGTCAGACCCTCTGTCAATCTCCATTCTGCTGGATTTTACGCCTTCTTTGACATAGATGGCCACTCCCCCTCCAACCCGCCCCTCTCTATCCCTTCTATAGAGTTTATAGCCTGGGATTGCTGTATCCCACTGGTTCTCCACATTCCACCAGGTTTCTGTTATGGCTACTATATCTATGTTATCCCTAGCTGCCAAATGTTCAAGTTTTCCCATCTTTGCTCGGAGGCTTCGAGCATTGGCGTAGAAGCACCTGTACAGTGGGTCCCGCAACAGCTCCTGCCTTGTTCTTTCCCCCCCACAGCTTTTATTTTCAGTAGACGAACTGTCACATTCCGTTATTCTGCCAGTGCTAATACTTGCTATGCCATCTCTATGTGATTCTCTACCCTCTCCAACCTCATTCCCCGAGGATGAGGTGTTCCGAACCGGATGCCACTCAGCTCCTGTCGGCTTTCCCCCAGTTATCAGTTTAAAAGCTGCTCTGCTGCCTTTTTGAGGTTGAGTGCCAGCAATCTGGTCCCATCATGATTCAAGTGCAACCCATCCCTCCTGAACATATGTGGCCTCATTCTATATTATCCTTTAATCGCATTACATAGAACAAGATATGCAGCATATCATGATACATATATCAAGATTCCCTTGGCATTTGCTGGATAATCTTACAAGAGTAAACTGTCAAAAGGAAAGTTTTTTTCAGCATTCTTCAGATCAAGGAGAATTTTGCTGAATAGGTCTCTGTAAGCCACAATGACCATTCACCACTTTATATCAAAAAGCTCAGTCCTATGTTGAAAGGGACAGTGCTGAATGCAGGAAATTCTGAATACAGGTGTTCCCCCAGCTTGTGAAAAGTTTTGAAATTACTTTGATGCTTTAATACCTGACTGTTAGGGAAAAAAGCCTAGCAAATTAGCTGTTTCCATCTTTGCCATCCACTTGAAAATTTGAAGAGGTGTTTTCTTAGACCAAGATCCTTGAAATTGCCTTAGAACTTCACTTCAAGCATAATTTGGTGGCAATACTAATAGAAGCTGCAAGCAGCAGATTAAAAAAAAAACAAAAGCTTGGTCCAGATAAACCAAGGCCTTTTTGAGGGACGATTGTTGTTATGTATTGTCAAGTCACCTCCAATTTATGATTTTATGAATGAGTGATCTCCTTGACTACCCTGTTCAGTTCTTGTAAACTCAAGGCTGTGCCCATCTTTATGGATTTATGGAAAACAACAAAACCCAACCTTCTCCAGGGTTAGAAAGGGGAGGATATTTTCCAGGGTGAATATATATACTTTGCTAGTTAATATTAGGTAATTTTGTTCCCTTTCATCACCCACATCCCTTCCTAAATCTTTAGGAAGGATGTTTTCCACTGATTAATTCTCAGTTTCTGTTGCTTATCCCAACATTTAAAAGAAGATCTGTGAGGGAGATGTAAGAGGCAATAAATGTTTAATTTGCCATGAGTCCTTTGAATGTACTAAACATACACATTGTTTTATGGGAAGATGCAAAGGGTCATTGCAGAACAGTCACAGGCAGGTTTGGTGGTCAGGATCTGAATTATCCAAACACTGTTAAGTAAGGGCTGCTACAGCTGTGATAAAACTGATGTAATGTGATGGCATTGTGCCATCTATTGTATTAGAGCTTCATGGTCAACACGCTCTAAATTTGTGCCTCTACGGCATGCAAGAGAATTTTTATTTGGGTTGTTAGAGAAGTCCATCAGGTCCACCTCAAAGTCATCTGGAAGGTTGTTGGTGAGGCACCAGCATTTTTACGTGTGTGTCTCATTTGCATTAGAAAGTACAAGAGTATGTTCTTATTAAGGATGACAGTTCATTGCTGGCTGTTAAGGTACTTAAAGTGTTTTGTCTTAATTAAAATTCCTCAGCTTTTACTACCTTAATTGATGAGTACTAAAATCCTTTATCATCCTCATCATGCTTGTGAACCCATAAAAGAAGTAACTGCACTCCATCATTTTCAGCCTTTCTTTAAAAAATCATTAAAAGATAAGATAACATGGGGAATAACTGTGTTGGTAACCTTCATGAAAATCTTGATAGACAGTGGTTGCTGAACCTTATTTATCAATCCAGGGTTTTTGAGCACAAAATGGGTGGAGGTGGGGTAGAATCTGTTAGATCCATTTATGGACAGTGACTTAACTCCCATAAGAACATAAGAAAAGCCATGCTGGATGAGGCCAAAGGCCCATCTAGTCCAGCTTCCTGTATCTCACAGTGGCCCCACCAAATGCATCTGGGAGTACACAAGACTAGATATCTGCCTCCTGATACTACTCGCCTGCGTCTGGCCCTTGAAGTTCCCCAGTTTTAAGTCTGGTTTGTAACCTGGGATGGACTTTTCCTCCAGGAATCTGTCCAATCCCATTTTGAAGGCATCCAGGCCAGATGCCATCACCACATCCTGTGGCAGGGAGTTCCACAGACTAACAACGCGCTGGGTGAAAAAATATTTTCTTTTGTCTGTTCTTACTCTCCCAGCCCTCAATTTGTGTGTATGTCCCCTAGTTCTGGTATTTTGTGAGAGGGAGAAGAGATTCCCTCTATCCACTTTACTCATGCCCTGCATTATTTTGTACGTCTCAATCATATCCCCCCTCAGGCGCCTTTTTTCCAGACTAAAGAGTCCCAAATGTTTTAGCCTTTCCTCATAAGGGAGGTCCCCCAGCCCAGTAATCATTTTGTTGCTCTTTTCTGCACCTTTTCCAGTTCCACTATGTCTTTCTTGAGATGCGGTGACCAGAATTGTACACAATACTCCAGGTGTGGCCTTACTATCATTTTGTACAATTGCATTATAATGTTGGCTGTTTTATTTTCAATCCCCTTTTTGATAATCCCTAGCATGGAATTGGCCTTCTTCACCGCTGCCACACATTGGGGAGACACCTTCATGGAGCTGTCCACCAACACACCAAGATCTCTTTCCTGATCTGTCACAGATAGCTCACAGCCCATGTGTTGATAGATAAAGTTTTGATTTTTTTTTTTTTTGCCCCAATAGGCGTTACTTTACATGATAACCATATGGTAACTTGCCTGCCAGCTGCAAAGGTTGCAGACATAACCAGACATCTAGATATTTTGTTAGAAAGAACTGGGAAGGAGCCAATAATCATGGTACACGTTGGTACCAATGATGTCGGGAAGGCCAAGTGGTCAGTCCTGGAAGCCAAATTCAGGTTGTTAGGAAGAAGATTGAAGTCTCGGACTTCCAAGGTAGCAATTTCAGAAGTGCTGCTGGTTCCTTGTGCAGGATCCACCAGGCAGGCAAAGCTCAGAAGCCTCAATGTGTTGATGAGGTGATAGTGTCGAGAGGAGGGCTTCAGATTTGTCAGCCAAACCTGTTCATGAGGGATGTGTTGCACTTGAACCATGATGGCACCAGATTGCTGGCACTCAACATCAAAAGGCTTCAGAGGAGCTTTTAAACTGATAACTGGGGGAAAGCCGACAGGAGCTGAGTGGCATCTGGTTCGGAACACCTCGTCCCCATGGAAGAAGGTTGGAGAGGGTAGAGAACCACAAAGTGATGACATAGTAGGTATTAGCACTGGGAGAATAATGGGATGTGGTAGTTTTTCTACTGAAATTAAAAGCTGTGGGGGTGGGGTGGACAACAAAGAGGCAGCTGTTCTTGGAGGACCCACTCTACAGGTGCTTCTACACAAATGCTAAAAGCCTCCGAGCAAAGATGGGAGAACTTGAACATTTGGTAACTAGGGATAACATTAATGTAATAGCCTTAACAGAAACATAGTGGAATGCAGGAAACCAGTAGGATACCATAATCCCAGGCTATAAACTCTACATAGAAGGGATAGAAAGGGGCAGGTTGGGGGTGCAGTGGCCATCTCTGTCAAAGATGGGGTAAAATCCAGCAGAATGGAGATTGACGGAGGGTGTGACTCCACCATAGAATCACTGTGGGTTAGACTACCAGGTCCAAGGAGCGATGTGATAGTGGTGGTATGCTATCGTCCACCGGATCAAAAACTTGAGGGGGACCTTGAAATGAGGAGACAAATAATGGAGGTGCCTAAGAGGGACAGGATAGTAATCATGGGGGGCTTCAATTATCCCCACATTGACTGGGCCAATGCGAGCTCGGTGCAAGAAAGAGAATCCAGGTTTCTCAACACGCTGAATGACTGTAGGTTAGAGCAACTTGTCATGGAGCCCACCCAAGAATAGGGTTTCTCCGGTGAGACTTTAGTCCTCTATTTATCAATTTTTCTTTCCTTATTTTATCTTGACATCAGCAATGTGAAGTTAACAGACCGCAGTAGTTAAGGTTAGAGGTTGCAAAAGTAAAAAGTTATGTATCCAAGAAGGATCTTTATGGAGAGTATATGCAGATACCTTCAATAAGCTTCTTATTAAAAGTCAAGACCGGTATAGACAAGAGAAAGAAAGAGAGAGAGAGAGAGAGAGAGAGAGAGAGAGAGAGAGAGAGAGGAGAACCCCACATACACATACATTCTGCACCTGTTTCAAATTAGCATCCCATCAATCACAGACCAACCTTTCCTTCAAAAAGCGGATGAGCCACAATTACTAGGTTCCGCTTCAGTCCGTTAACCTTTATTCAACTGGTTCCAGTTTCCAGACTGTACCTTTCTGTTTGTCTGTCTGGGATTTATATCCTGCCTTCCACCATTAAAGAAGTGCTAATTAAAAAGATATTTTAACCAGAGATGATGACAGCAAATAAGATGCACTGTTTCCTCCAGCGATGTGCTAAGTTAGGATTACTGCCAATGGTTTTCTGGAATCTCTTAACTCTCTAGAGCAGATTTGTAGTAGATGCAAGAATAAAAATTGTATATTTGAGGGTGAGGAATTCTTCCGTGTTCCACTGCCTTTCCTTGATTAATAAAACTTCTGTCAAGAGACACAAGAACAGCTACAGAAATATAATGTTTAGTATGGGGGGGGCGGAGTCACCAAAACTTGCCCTCCAGCAAACACAGTATTGGACTATTGAATCCAGGCCACCATGCGTAAATTGTTACCGTTACAATATCTATTTATGAGATCTTGATAAGCTTTAATTTCAGCTTCTGTATACTGAATGGGTAGCATTCTAAAAAGGAAGTTAATTTTAGGAAGTATCTTCATTTTTACCATTGCTATTCTACCAAACCATGATAGATTTAATTTGGAGTAATTTTGTAATTTATTTCTTATCTCTTCTTTTAATTTGATATAGTTCCGTTCTTTGGTCTTAAGCAAATCTTTGTCTAGTAGTATCCCTAAATATTTCATATATTTGCAAACTTTCAATCCATAGTTGGAAATCTCCTCCATATCTTGTTTATCATGATTAAACAGCATAATTTCTGATTTTTGCCAGTTTACACATAAGCCAGTTGTTTCGCCAAATTCCTTTAAATGTGATTTTATTCTTGGTATATTTTCTGACAGATTTTTTATTGTTTTATTGATCAGTTGATCATCCCTTATTGCATTTGCAAATAGCTCTATAACTATACAAAACAGAACTGGTGACAAAGGACATCCCCGTCTCGTTCCTTGGCCTAAAGTAATCTGTTCTGTTATCCCATCATTAACTATAATTGACGAAGTACTATCTGAGTAAAGTTGATTTATTACACGTAATTTTTTTCCCAAAACCCCATTTCTCTAATAGAAGTTTTAACACAGACCATTGAACACAATCAAAAGCTTTAAATAGATCTAAGGATAGAATACATGCTTTATCTTGTGCTCTTCCCATCTCATGAAGAACATTCAAAGTTCTTCTTATAGTGTTCGAAATTTGTCTACCCTTACTGAAACCAGTTTGATCTTTAATATATTTATCTATAAAAGTATACATTCTTTTGGCTAGAATTGCTTTGAAAATCTTTGCATCTTGATTTATAAGCAATATTGGTCTACAGGATCCAACATCTGTTGGATCCTTGTTAGGCTTGAGAATTGAAATAGTTAACAAGTTTTTCCAGGAGATAGGGGCTTGCTCTCCTTCCATTATCTGATTGTAAAGTTTCTTTAGCTTAGGTATTAATATTGATTTAAATATCTTATAAAATTCTGGTCCCAATGCATCAGCTCCTGGAGTTTTAGCATTGTTTAATTTGTTTATCACATCTTCTATCTCCTCCTCTTCAATAGATTTCTCCATTTCAAGCCTGTCTTTCTCTGCTAATCTTGATTTTAGGTTTTTACAAATGTATTGTTCCATAACTTCCTTCCTGTTGTTGTTAGATGTATATAAATTTAAACAATATGTGTGTCTATTATGGAAACAATGAATCAATGGTTTTAGCACTCACATTGGTTCTCTTTAGCAGAAGCCATGCCACATTTTCCTCTTCATGGACCAGTACCTTGTCATGGCAAAGGGGCTTGAGTAACTCAGAGAAGCTATGAGCTATGCCATGCAGGGCCACCCAAGAAAACTCCATGGACAGTAACAAAAGGCTAAAAGATATGATGCTGGAAGATGAGCCCCTCAGGTCGGAAGGCATCCAACATGCTACTGAGGAAGAGTGGAGGACAAGTACAAGTAGCTCCAGAGCTAATGAAGCGCCTGTGCCAAAGCTGAAAGGATGTCCAGCTGCAGATATGCCTGGAAGAGAAAGGGACGTCCAATGCTGCAAAGAAATATACTACATAGAAAGCTGGAATACAAGATCTATGAACCAAGGTAAGTTGGATGTGGTCAAACATGAGATGGCAAGAATAAACATCGATATCTTGGGCATTAGCAAACTTAAAGTGGATGGGAATGGGTGAATTCAGTTCAGATGACTATCACATCTACTACTGTGCTCAAGAATCCCATAGAAAAAATGGAGGAGTCCTCAAAGTCAGCAAAAGAGTGGGGAAATCTGTTCTGGGATACAACATCAAAAACAGATAGAATGATTTTGGTACGATTCCAAGGCCAACCTTTCAGCATCACAGTAATCCAAGTTTATGCACCAACTACCAATGCTGAAGAGACTGAGATTGACCAATTGTATGAAGACTTACAACTCCTTCTAGAATGGACACCAAAGAAAGATATTCTTCTCATCATAGGTGATTGGAATGCTAAAGTAGGAAGTCAAGTGATAAAAGGAATAACAGGCAAGTTTGGCCTTGGAGTTCCAAACGAAGCAGGGCAATGACTAATCGAGTTTTGTCAAGAGAACAAACTGGACATTGCAAACAGTTTTTTCCAACAAAACAAAAGGTAACTCTATACATGGACATCACCAGATGGACAATACCAGAATCAGATTGATTATGTTCTCTGCAGCCAAAGATGGAGTTCTATACACTCAGCAAAAACGAGACCTGGTGCTGACTGTGGTCCGGATCATCAGCTACTTACTATATAGTGAAATTCAAACTTAAACTGAAGAAAGTAGGGAAGACCACTGGGCCAGTAAGGTACAATGTAAGTCAAATCCCTTATGAATACACAGTGGAGGTGAAGATTAGATTTAAGGAACTAGGTGGACAGAATGCCTGAAGAACTATGGATGAATTCTTGTAACATTGTATAGGAGGCAGCAACGAAAACCATCCCAAATAAAAGAAAATGCAAGAAAGCAAAGTGCCCTACAAATAGCAGAGGAGAGAAGAGAAGCAAGATGCAAGGGAGAATGGGAAAGATACAGAAAATTGAATGCAGACTTCCAAAGAATAGCAAGGAGAGACCGGAGGGCCTTCTTGAACGAACAGCACCAAAAAAAAAACAAAAAACAAAAAAAACAGAGGAAAACAGAAAAGGAAAAACCAGAGATTTGTTCATGAAAATTAAAGATATTAAAAGGACAAATTGCCAATATGTGCTGGATTATAGAGAAAGCTAGAGAGTTCCAGAAAAAAAATCTATTTCTTCTTCATTGACTATGCAAAAGCCTTTGGCTGTGTGGACCACAACAAACTATGGCAAGTCCTTAAAGGAATGGGAGTGCCTGACCACCTTATCTGCCTCCTAAGAAATCTATATGTCAGACAAGCAGCAACTGTCAGAACTGGATATGGAACAACTGACTGGTGTAAAATTGAGAATGGAGTACGACAAGGTTGTATACAGTGGAACCTTGACTTACATACTGCTTGACTTGCATCATATTTGACTTGCAGCAAGAAGGGGCCTGTTTGACTTGAGTCGCAGGCTTTGACTTACATCACGGAGCCCCGGCGCAAGGCACCGGAATTGGGCGGCAGTCACAACCCAGCATCCGGGCTGCCACCTCCAAACTGCTCCTGCCTTCTTCCTCTCCTCTGGCAGCGGCGGCTTCAGCGAGACCAGCTCTGAGCACCTGGAGCTGGTCCTCGGCCTCACCGAATCCGCCACTGCTGCCGGAGGAGAAGAAGAGCCGGGAGCTCGGGGCTGGCCTTGCCGGTTAGACAGTCGGCTCAATCTTGTAAAAAATCTGGCTGCAGAAGTCTGGTCCACAATGGAAGCGTTTTAGTTGGGGAGCTGTAAAGTCGCGGGACTCTAATGGTAAGCATAGAGTTGTTCAGAACTTGGAACGTCAGGTTAAAAATCAGTAAAACTTAAATGTTAGACATTGTTGCTATGAACATTAAAAAGTGGAGGCATATAACTTGTGGACTATAATTCCACTGCCTCCTCCTTTCTTTGAAGAGACATTTCATTTACATCCCTGGAAGGAATCTCCTATCCCAGTCAAATTTGTGTTAAATTGCTGTTTTCGGGGGTCTTTTTCATCATCTAGAACGGATTATTCCCATTACTTTCTATGGGAAATGTTCGTTTGACTTAAGTCATGTTTGACTTAAGTCTAGACCACTGGAACGGATTAATGACGTAAATCAAGGTTCCACTGTACTGTCATCTTGCGTGTTTAACTTATATACAGAGTACATCATGTGAAAGGCAGGTCTGGATGAATCACAAGCTGGAATTAAGATTGCTAGAAGAAATATCAACAACCTCAGATACGCAGATGATACTACTTTGATAGCAGAAAGTGAGGAGGTATTAAAGAACCTCTTAATGAGGGTGAAAGAGGAGAGTGAAAAAAAATGGGCTGAAGCTCAACATCAAAAAAACTAAGATCATGGCCACCGGTCCCATCACCTCCTGGCAAATAGAAGGGGAAGAAATGGAGGCAATGTCAGAGTTTACTTTCTTGGCCTCCTTGATCACTGTAGATGGCGACTACAGGAATGAAATTAAAAGACTCTTGCTTTTTGGGAAGAAAATGATGGCAAACTTTGGCAGCATCTTAAAAAGCAGAGACATCACTTTGCTGACAAAGGTCCGGATAGTCAAAGCTATGGTTTTTCCAGTAGTGATGTATAGAAGTGAGAGCTGGACATCTATGCAGAATCAATGCTTTTGAGCTGTGGTGCTGGAGGAGAGTCTTGAGAGTCCCCTAGCCTGCAAGGAGATCAAGCCTATCCATCCTGAAAGAAATCAATCCCAAATGTTCACTGGAAGGACAGACTTTGAAGCTGAGGCTTCAGTACTTTGGATACCTCATGAAGAGAGACCACTCTTTGGAAAAGTCCCTGATGCTGGGAAAGATTGAAGGCAAAAGGAAAAGGGGACTGCAGAGAATGAGATGGTTGGATGGCATCATCAGTGCAACCAATATGGATTTGACCAAACTCCAGGAGGCAGTGCAAGACAGGAGGGCCTGGTGTGATCTGGTCCATGGGGTCATGAAGAGTTGGACACGACTTAATGACTGAATAACAGCATGCCTCTTTTTTATGGTGGCTGGAGAGCTTAGCTATTGGGTGCAGAGTCAGTGGTTGAGAGTTGAGTTCTCCACTATACCTCCTTGGAGAAGAGACAGACTGTCTAGCCTTGGGCTAATTGGCTAGTTCCCAGGTGCCCCAAAAAGGGAACGGTGGGCAACTTCTGAGGACCTTATACCTAAAAACAAAAATGAAACCTGGAAGCAGTTACCCTAAGTCAGAATAGAATCGGGGTAACATTTATTATTATGACATATTTTAGGGGTCACTATCTAAAATACAGGAAGCAGTTTGCAAAAATTAACACTCACACATCCAGATCACTGGTTCATCTAGCTCAATAATTTCAGCTCAGATATGCAATAGTTCCCCAGGGTTTAAAGAAGGATTATTTCCTTAACTATCCAGTGCTTTTTGATATTACGTATTACTAACCAAGGCTGACTCTGCTTAGCATTTACAATTAAATCAAATTGAGTGCATTCAGAATGGTATGTATGGTGTCATACTGGTATTTAGTCTTTCATGGCAGTTACCAGAGCATCATTAATCTCCAGTTAATAGTAACAGATGATGTTACAGTTTGTATGACCTTCTTCTCATTGATGACCACATACCCTAAAGATGAATCTAAAAACCAGAGGCCTTAATCCAATGTATCATACATTAGCCATCAGATTGTGTGCTTCTAGCCCAGTGGTTCTCAAACTGGGTGCTGCGGCACCCTGGGGTGCTGCGAATGTATCCCGGGGGTGCCATGGCAATAATATTTAATTTTCACTAAGATTTAGCCATTTAATTAAACTTCCCATAAACATAAAGGAAATAATGAAAAATTCATCCAAACAGTTTCATTCATCACATTAAAGACAACTAAGCATTAAATTTGCACTGCTTCTTTGTCTTTTCCTAAGTATTCAAACCGTTTTGAGGGTAGCCTGACAAGGGTTACTGGCGAAAAAAGTTTGAGAACCACTGATCTACCCTAATTAAAGTGGCTATTTTCTACTACTATGGTGTTTCACATCAACATTTTACTACTCACTTCCTGTATCTCCCAAACTTCCATAGTACAGAATTCAAGATACTTTTACCAGGTCCCACATTTAATTTAATAACTCTTGCAGAAAATATTAAAGCATATGTACTTATGCAGGCATACAGATGCATGTGCACACTATAAGAAGGCACTCTGCTGAAAATACGTGTATTTACAATTCAAAATGTTTGATGTGTATTTTACGCCAGGATATTGTTCTTAGAAGTTTGCTAACTTTTTCCATCTTGCTCATATTTAGTTATTTGTTTTTCATTTCTCAGTATTGGTGTACTAATGTACACCATGAAAGCACAGAATACGAAAGCTTAATTCCGCTGTAATAAGATTCAAATGTCAGTGGCAATTTAGAGAGAGAATGAAAAGGGAGTCAATTGTCTCAGTACTACAAAATTTGTCAATCAATTAGGTGAATGTATTGCAATTAAGGTAACATTGTGAGATCAATATGGTCACAAAGTATAAATCTGCCTCTAAGAATTCATACCAAGAATGAATGATTGTATCTGGACTAGAGATGGGCACGACTTAGCGGTATTTTGTTTTCGTTTTCGTTTTTTCGTTTTCGTTACGTAACGAAACGAAAACAAAAAACGGTTCAAAAACGGACCGAAAACGGAAACGAAACGACTAATTTTGAGCCAATTTTCGTTTTTCGTTACTGAAAAAACACATAATGGAGCTAAATGGGGAGAAACGAAAAAAAATTTGTTTTCATTTTTGTTTTTTCGTTTTCGTTACGTAACAAAACAAAAACAAAAAAATTTGAAATTAACTCACGAAAACGGAAACGAAACGAAACGGACCCTAGCCGAAAACAAAAACGAAAACGAAAATTTTTTTCTGAGTCGTGCCCGTCTCTAATCTGGACTTGTGGTTTGCTCTCTGTTTCGTTTCATCTGCTGTTGCCATTTCACGCAAGGATGAAGACAGGCTCTGGTCCTGACGTTCAGATTTGGAGTTACTTCTTAGGATTTCGACCAGAAATCTCAGGGAACAAGATGCTATCAGTCTGGCAGTCCTAAATTGTGGCATGGTTTTGGAGCTAAATATTTGAGCATCCTCAGAAGCACCCTTTTCTTTTCCATTAACTTGCATGTTCTACTCTTCTGCTGCTGGATTCGAAGGAACGGCTTTTTATCAAATCTCAGCCTTGCCCACCACTAATTTTCATGTATGCTGACACAGTCACACTTTTTAGCATCACAAAGGCCCACCTCATAGAGAAGGCTCAGAATTTTAAGACTCAGATTTTTAATCCAGCACTTCAGGGAGTGGACTGCTATTGAACAGTCAATATTAATGCTGAATGCAGTGAAAGATAACTGATCTATCATATATTTGTTGGGTTTCTGTTTTTGCTAATTAGTTCCCAGGGTTACCATTTGCTAATGTTCACTCTGGCCAAGTTCAAATTTATAGTTTTGGCCTTTAAAGTCCAATGCATCTTGGGATTTAGGTTATTGGAAGGACCATCTATACCTGTGTTTTAAGTCATAGTCATTGGTATCAGATCACCACAAAGATAGCAGAGATAGGAGGATACCAGAGCATGGATGTTCTCAGTGAGGGGAGTCTGCTTTGTAAAACTTTCTCCATAATAATATATGGCTGCCTTCATCCATAGTTGTTAAAAAAAACCCAGTAAACCCTTGAGTCCTTCCTGGCTTTTAAATGAAACTATGAATAGTGGTTGATGCTTATGCAAATTATGAAATTGAAGTGTTTTGTGATTTGTTTTATATTACATTGTTGATATTTAATATAATTTTATTTAAATTCGTGCATTGTTTTCCTCTTCTACACTGCCTTTGGGAGACCGATTTTAAAAGGTGACTAGAGGATTGATAACTAAAATGAAATAAATAAATAATTCTTCCTAGTTCCCTAATCATAGTGTTCTTTTAAAATAAATCTGAATCTCAACCTCTCCATGGGAAGTTTGGCAGAATGTCATGTTTACTAAGGCCAGTCCACATTTCTCCAATACATTAACCTCTTACATTGCACTTTATCCTATGAAATATTATGAACCATCTAGGTATCTACTGTGTAATTATAGCTAAATATACAGGACATTAGTTGCTCAACCCTGAACATGAGAATGATATCTAGATTTTGAATATTATCTCTTCTGACCACAGCTCTTCATATATTCAGCAGCAGTCTTTCTCAGGCCTGCAACCTGGTTTTCATTTCATTAAAGGTGCCATGAATTCTGCATGGAACCTTATGCATGGAAAATGAAGCATATGCTCTGTCCATAGGTAGCTTGTGATTAGAGCAGAGGGAACATCCATGGTGAAATCTTGAGGTGAGATTCTCTCCTTCTGCTGCAAAAACTGGCCTTCCCACTATCGCTGTGTTAACATTCCTCTCCAGAGTGTATTCTCATGGTTTATTAGAGACACACTCACAGGTTCCTACGAAGATAACCTCAGGGTTTCTTGCAATGGGGAACAGATCACCTCACCTTTTGCACAGATGTGGATTTTCCTGTTACTTGGAAGTTCTCTTATCTTCAAACACTGTATTGAAAGGATACAAGATCGATGGCTGTGCAGCAGGCAGTAGACAGTGCAGGTCAATGGAGGATTTATCAATTAATTCAGCCTATCAAAATGATTTGTGTGAAAGTGAATTTTAGGCGTGAGTGTTTTATTTACAAAGACAAGTAACTCCACACCAATTATGAATTAAAGAATACCATAGCTATACTAAAGCTGCAAAACTAGGAAGAAGGGCCGCGTGAATTTAGTATGACTTTATTCTGGGTAGATATGTATCGGATGTTGTTGTAATTTTTTCTACTGTGGAGAGCTGTCAAACCATGAATAACTTAAAACAGTGTAAATAAGGGGGGGGGCTTTGCATATAAGTCACTTCCGTGCTACTGTACAGAAGTTGCTGATAGTATTAGAATTGTCCTCTGTGTTACAATCTGATCAGGGACATTCAGGAAGAGAATATATTCTTATAAACATCTTCCATAAATTATTTCTTCCTGAAACTGTTCTTCAATCAATGGCTTATCAGGCAAATAAAAAGGGTACTTATGCATTTCTGGACCAATCTTTAGGGGGTAGTTAATAAGGCTTTAATTGAATACAATTTAATTAATATGCTTGGCTATGCATCTGAAGTATCTAGTAGGCTTCTGAGCAGAAAAATAATCAATAATTGGGAAGAAGCAATAAAAGAAACCTTGATGTCTTTCTTTATCTATTTCTTTTTTCATTTCCATAATGCGTATGGAAATCATACTTCCAAATACAGCCTTTGAATATTTGGTCTTTGAAAGAATTGAGACCACTTGCAGTTAGTAACTTGTCCAATTAGTCAATCAAGTAAAGTACAAATCAATGTATACAAAACTGATGGTATCGGTAAAAGGCAACATCATTTTGGCTTCTCACTCTTTAAAAAGAGGTCCAGCTCTTCATTCACTGATTTTTGTAGCACCTTAGTGTGTCCTCGAGAACCCCTGGAATTTTCTGGAAGCTTATCACAGGTTCCTTAGGGTGAAGATCAGAGATGCCAGCCCACCTTCCTTTAAATTCTGCCCAGGGATTTACTTAACATTCTACAGAGATACCCCATCACCAGTTTTGGAATGTTATACTCCCAAAGAAATTGTTTCTGCTCCATCTATCAAAAGGGAATGCAAATATGGACAATTTTAAATACACTGTGATGCTAGAAAGCAAAGCCAATGCCTTGTTTGAATACTGACAGTGCCACAACAGGGTAGCTGAGTCAAGGTGGCATCTAAGGACCCCAAACACCTTGCCTCAAGAAAAAAAATGACCAGCTTGTTCCCTTCTCCAGGTTTTGGTACATAATTAGTTAACAAAGCTGTTTGGGCAGGAGCTTCTCCAAAATGTTCATAAGAAGGACAGATGTTTGATTGTTTCTTACCCATAATTTCATAGGCACACACAGAGGATGGGCATTTTCCATGAGAAGTTTGCCATCCTGCAACCCTGGATTTGGAATAGACAGAACCTGAAAGTTTTTAAAAAGGAGAGAACCCCTGAAAGTGTGAAGTTAATCATGTTAATCATCCAATAAAATTAATGTCACTGGCTATTTAACTGACAAATTATGTTTTGAATGCTTGTATATTCAATAATATTACTGCTCAGTTAAGGTTCTGTTTATTGCAATGTGTTTCCCCTTTAACTAAGGATGTGAATAACTCTCTGTTTTGAATGTTTTACGTCTCTAAATCCACCATATTTTCTTCTCATCCCTGTTTCATAAGAGATTGTGAGACCTAGGGCTTTCCCCCCTACACTCTGAATTTCTTACACTTTAAAGGACCTTTTTCCTAATGTGTTCATTTAGGTGCTAAACTAATTTGCCTAATTTGTAGTTTCCCCCATTGATTAATGGATGTTTCTTTCTTTCAATCCACATATTTTACCTTTCTTTGCTTAGTTTTATGCAAACCCTGTTCTGACAAAATGTCTCGTCTTTTCACAAATGTGTGAATTTTTGAGGTGAAATGCATGTTTTTTCATTATAGCTTTAGACAGGTGTGAAGATACCACATTACACAAGCCTGAAAATTTCAGCAATTTTTTGTCATTCCTCTTTTAACCCACATGTGATAATGGAG
>JAHTLZ010000200.1:2053732-2129695 GCA_023846285.1 Phrynocephalus versicolor | reverse complement strand
ATTATTATTATTATTATTATTATTATTATTATTATTATTATTATTATACATAAACTAAAACAAACAAACAAAGCCACACATTCAAGCACTCTGAGACCTCTTTGGGGTAAGAGAAAGGAATCTGTGATTCTTTCTCAGTCAGGAGGGAATTGCACTCGGCACCTGCTCAGGGAGACTCTTCATGTCAACTATTTATTTATTTTGAATATTTTTACCTCACCTTTCTCCTTGGAAAAGGACCCAAGGTGGCTTAGAATAATGAGAGACAATATACAGTCCAGAACATTTGAGACATATTGAAGTTAAGAACAGGGAGTTAGACAGAGTTAAGCACAGGTACTGAAACTGCCCCTTAGGTTTTAGCAGTTGACAAAAATTGTTAATCTGTACTAGAGAGAGAGAGAGTTCTTTATCCAATTTATAGAGGGGGAGCATCAACTTATCCCCATCCATTTTAGGGGCTCCATGTTGTCCAAAATATTTTGTTGCCTGAGAGGAAGTAGCAAATCCCCTTCAATCATTCAAATAACAGTGCATTATATTCCAATTCAGGCAAATTAATGTGTCATGTGAGGCAAAAGAATCCCAGAAACAGCTCTTAGTGTCTGCAATGGTAAAAAAGAAATAACAAATTTAATAACCAGCTCATCTGGAAGTTGAGTCATGGCAACTGGACTTCTTTTCTTGAGAGACTGAAACTTTTCACTGCTGATCCAAACCGCTTTGTCAGTCCGAGGAAAGCTAGTGGCAAGTCCTCCATTTTATAGTTCATTTTGACCTTCTGTCACCCTGGTCTGAAATAGGTTCATAAGATGAACAGAACTGGTGGTGGTGGTGGGAGCTCAGGCACAGTCTATCTGCTACTTACCAGGCAGTGATTTCAACAATCCCCAGACAAATAAAAATACTTTATGTCTCCAAATCTAAGGCCATAACTAATGACCCATACTTTTATGTTTGAGTACCTTTTAGGCCATTGTCCACCTAATGAGCCTATTGAGACTGTTATCTACCTAAAGAGCCTATTCAGGCCATTCTTCATCTTATGAGCCTATTTCAGACAATGGTGACAAGAGGTCAAAGTGAACTATAAAATGGTGGACTCGCAACTGGCTTTCCTCAGACTGGCAAAGCTGTTTGGATGAGCAGCAAAACGTTTCAGTCTCTCAAGAAAAGAAGTCCAGTCGCCATGACTCAACTTCCAGATAAACTCACCTGGATGACGGAGAATCTTCACAAACTTAATAACCAGCTGTTTGCTACCTTTTTTGGGATACCCAAAATCAGCAGGATGAGACTTTATTCTACCTAATGGAAGGGCTGGTCCTAACCTTTTGGATGGCTTGATAAAAGTCATATATGAAATTGTGACATTGCTGCGTTGGGTGACCAGATCTCAGATTATGGCTCTGAGATTCCAGGATCCAGAGTTTCTTCTCTGGGTCTCAGGATTTAGCCCTCTAATTTCAGGGGATGAGAGGCTGCTGAGCTAGCTACTCTGTTTTCAAGCAACTTATACACTTCTAATATTAATGAATAGGGGCGTGGTGGCTCAGTGGACTAAGGTACCGAAACTAGACTGCAAAGTCGGCAGCTCGGCGGTTCGAATCCCGGGTGCCACGCAGCGGAGCGAGCTCCCGCTGATAACCCCAGCTCCTGCCAACCTAGCAGTTCGAAAGCATGTAAATGCAAGTATATAAATAGGTACCGCCGTAAAAAGCGGGAAGGTAAAACTGTTTCCTTGCAGCCATGCCGGCCACATGGCCATGGACTTGCAAAGCACTGGCTCTTCCGGCTTGAATACGGAGATGAGCACCGCCCCTAGAGTCGGACACAAGTAGGATGCATATGCGGGGGGAACCTTTACCTTCTTAATATTAATGAGCAAATATATCTTGTCTTCCTACAGGTCCTAACAGTACATGGAAAATAGCTAATTGAGATAAAATGGCTACCACTCAAATACTGCAGATAGGGCCAAAGCATAAAACTTTAAAGGTAAAATACACAGGACTAGTAATGTAGATCTATTAATCCATTTTCATTTGTCTTCTAAAATCTACAGAAAACATGTCTTTGTTCATTTCAGGAAGCAGCTCTATTTCCGAACAAGGTTGCCTCCGACCAACAGTCTATGGTTTTGGTGAAAAGACTGCTGGCAATTTCCATCTCTTGTATAACTTATCTCCGAGGGCTTTTCCCTGAAGACTCTTATGGGACACGCTATTTAGATGGTAATGTGTGCAGTTTTAGATCCCGTGGCTCTTGTCAAAAAATGCAAATTTATATTCCAATGTTTATAAAATTGTTCTGATAATACGGTATAAAGCCACAAAGTTTATAGGGGCTATTTTGTGCTAGCTGGAAACCAACTCCGTAAACAATTTTAAGCCTTTATTGTTGCATTGTATCCACAGACATGTGCTTAAAAATCCTTCGAGAAGATAAAAGCTGCCAGGGCTCACTACAGATAGTTAAGTGGTAAGAAAGCAAATAGAACCAAGAAAATCCCCCAAACAAATGCATACAGTAGCTGAGCATATAATTGTTATATTGAGTCCAAACAAAATGTGCAAGTATCAGACATTACATTATCCTTATAATTAATATGGCACATTCTGGGGCACTTTACTTTTTAAGTTGTAACATCTGTACTCTATCTGACAGTTTAGAATTGCTTACTTTTGTACATATTCTGATATTTATCCATTAACATTTCTGCTCTGATAGGATTCAGGGTTGCTTTGATGCACTGGAAAAGAACTATGTAAGTGTTAATTTAATTAACATTTAAAGTTTGTATTAGATTTATTTATGCAGTTTTATTTTATCCCAATATCTTAGGGGACAACATCTGTAGTAATTACTGTAATAGTTCTTCATCTTATCCTTCATCTTATCCATCCTGACTATCAATAAATTCAAAAGAAAATCAGTTTTGTTTTATAAGTGCAGCAAACCTAGGGTAGATTCGGGGCTTGTCTATACAAAATTAGTAGCTGGGTCAGGTTAAATGGGGTCACCAAAGATCAGGTAGAGGCTCAGTATGCCAATTGGTATGATCCTTACATCCCAGCATATACACCTCTAGTGATCCTACTTGGTCTGACTCTTTTAAGAAGGCAAAAGTATACTGTACGTGTGGGAATAATCTCTGTCCTTGCTCTGTCATGTCTTCTTCTGCTTCCAGAAGTGAGATTTCATATTTTTCCCATCTCTGTAAGTGGCACACTTCATCAGCACTGCCCTAAATGATTTTTAAAAATACTGTACAGTATTTTGCTTCTTGCCTGTCCTTGGTGGAAAAGCAAAGTAAGGTTTTAATTTCCCAATTAAATTCCCCAGTCTCCATGATCATTAAAGGGTTAAAAGGGCTGTTTAATCTGCTAATAATATGAGGCTATTGAAAGCAGCTGGAAAACTAACACAGGAAGTTCACCATGTTACTGACAGATGGGTTGGTAATGGGCTATTCTTGGCTGCAGACAAGATCAACCTAAGAAAATCAGATTCTTACACTGATGCAGTCATTTGTGAATTCAGAGAATGGGCAATGTCACACCCATCTCAGAGTACAATATGCTCCTCAACGTAGACTATGGGAGATTTGGTGAGAGCTGCACCAAAAAAGTGTTCTGCTTATATACCGCCCCATACCACCACAAGTAGTCTCTAGGCAGTTTACAATTTTAATTACAGTATGCAGGCTACACATTGCCCCCCCCCCCCAGCAAGCTGGGTACTCATTTTACCAACCTCGGAAGGATGGAAGGCTGAGTCAACCTTGAGCCTGTTACCTGGGATTGAACCCCAGGTCGTGAGCAGAGTTTTAGCTGCAGGACGGCATTTAACCACTGCGCCACCAGTGGCGCCCATTATTGGGAAAAGGTTTATTACATAAAAAACTGGCTGACTATAGCAAGGACTGGTGATGGATTTTAAGTAGAATAGCACTTGAACATTAAGAAGTCCAAAAAAATTGCATATAGAAGAATTATGCAACCAATACAATGGAATAAAGAATAAAGACATAATGCAAACTAATATCTAACCATAAATAGAAAACCAAAACTCATTTAAATTGAAAATATGTTAGAACTAGCAGAATAAACAGAAGTTAGAGACAGATACAATTTAGGAGCAATAACAGACATTGTGGAGGGTCGAAAGGGAAGATCATAGGGAAAGCTTTTTTAAAGAGCCACATTTTTAAAAGGTACTTGAAAACTCCTAATGAGGGCGCCAGGCAAAATTCTGGGGGTAGCCAATTCCACAATATTTGAAATGTACAGATGTAAAACCTGAATAGTGGAAGTAGTAGGAAGAAATTTTCTGGAAGTCGAGTCATGGTAACTGGACTTCTTTTCTTAAGAGATCGAAATGTTTTGCTGCTCATCCAAGCAGCTTCATCAGTCTGAGGGAAGTTAGTGGTGGCGAGTCCTCCATTTTATAGTTCACCTTGATTTCACATAACCTTGGGCTGAATAGGCTCATTAGGTGGATAGTGGCCTAGATAGGCTTATTATATATACAATGGCCTGGGGTGCGTGAAAGTCCCACCTATGCAACCCTTTCCAACACCCATTAAGTATGGGTGGAGTGTGAAGTGCCTCTGATTTTTGGGGGATGAACTAGGAATTCCCTGAGCTCCTTGCCCTCTGAAGCTGCTGGCCATAGAGTCTGGTGAAATGTCAAGAAGAAAAACTTCGAGAACATGGCCAAATAGCCAAAAAAACTCACAACACCTATCAATTTACAGAGAGTTCAACAGGGGTGAAAACAATTTTAAAATAGTATAAATTTGAGGTTCTGAGATCTATGGTGATGCCTTTATTAGGCCAAATAGAAAGGAGCAAAATTCTCCCTGCAGATTTTTGAGTGAATAATCTCACGCTCTGGAATGAAATTAAAAAGCAGAGGGGAAGGCATACTGTGTGTTAAATGATGTAATGTGCATGGTCTCATGTACTTAATCAAAATGCCCACAGGGTGTCAGTGATGTTTTTATAAATGCATTAAATGGCAACAAACTTCTGTTACCACTTAAGTCAAGCAAATTAATTTTAACAGGGACTGTGTGGAGAAAAAGGAACCATGTAAGCATCCCATGTGCTCCAGCAGTCTCCCCATTTTACATGCCTACTTGCGCATCCCGTCTTACAACCAATAGAAGAACAGGTGTGCTATAGGGAGCTCGCTGAGCAAGGGGAGGCAGGCATAAAACGTTCCCTCTATTTCAAATTTAGGCAAAAGAACACAATCTCAAGTAAGAAGTGCAGTGCAGAATCTTTGCGAACTGCCGTGCACAATATACATATAATTTGGGTGACAATGTAAACTGATCAATTGGTTTAACTACAAATTATGAAGGTAAGCCAATATCCCACTGCCAGGATATTATATGAAACAGTTTCATGAATGACCTCCATTAATAATGTATTTCTCAACTTTACTGCTTTCTCCATTTGGTTTCACCCAAATCTCACTGGCTATGAGCCATCGGGCATCTAATGAAATAGGCTCATGAAAGCTCATACATGAAAGGTTATGCATTTTCTCAAAAACTACTAAGTTTGGAGGGTCCATTGTCAATGTGACCTCAATGTGACCTGCTACTGAGCACGTGGTCTTCAGAACTACACAGGGAAGGATTATTTACATTTTTCTAAAATCAAAAGTGACTGGAAGTTTACTTTTGATTTTGAAAAAAAACCCAGAAAAGCCTTGTTTCACCAGCATACAGGGGGAAAATCTGTACTTTTCTTTACAAGGAGAATAATTGCAGCCATAAATTCTCCTTTTTGACCTCTTCAATGTTACAGTGGACATGAGTGTGTGTAGAATGGATCCAGGGGTTATAAAAATGGGGAGGCTTAAAGCATGGATGCCCATCCATGCTTCAAGTTGCAATATTTGTCTTTGTTATTTTCATTGCATCTTATTCACAACATTACTCCTTTGGAAAATATCTGAATTATTTGTTGGAAAATGACAGTTATTGGCTCCTATGGAAATCTCTTCCCCATACTCCATGTTATTGAGAAGAATTTTCATTAGGACCATGGTACTTTAAGAAGAGGGTTAAAGGATCCACCCGCTCACATGATGTGGTCCCAGGCTATGATCGGGCTCTCTCCATGACTGCTTTTTAGGATTTTTTTAGTTTAAAGTTATGTGTATAAAAAGTATTATGTTATGCAAATATTGACCTCAGTTGCTTAGACTTAAGAAGTTGCATTATTCAAAGATTGAAGTTTTGCCACCAATACAGATAAACAGAGAGACCCAAACAAATATTGGAAAATGGAAATAGCATCAGTTTAAGGGAAACAATGAATACATTTAATATGAAATGCGGATTGTTGACCATTCCTTTGTTTTTGTTTTCCAGCTACGTATGGCAGTCTTGGCAGTAAGTAGTACACATTAGGGGTTGTGTGAAAGCAGCCTAAGGTGTAGTTGATTTTCTTTTCTTCTGTTTGGAAAGAGTAGCTATTACTGTAACAGAGTAGAGCACAGTCATAAAAGGATAGACCTATCCAGCTGGGAGGAATCCCCAAGGAACATGGAGTGCAGCCTCCTGTCAATGCCTGGAAAACCACATCTTAAAACATGTCTGGCCATCCAGCCTCAACTTAAAAATCTTCTCTCTCTCTCTCTCTCTCTCTCCCTCTCCCCCCCTCTCTCTCTGTGTGTGTCTGTGTGTGTGTGTTGGGCTTTAAGGAGCGTGAGTAATGTCTGTGAAGATTCTCAGTCATCCAGGTGAGTTTATCTGGAAGTTGAGTCATGGCTGCTGGAGTTCTTTTTCTTGAGAGAAATGTTTCGCTGCTCATCCAAACAGCTTCTTAAGTCATCAGTAGCCATGACTCAACTTCCAGAGTGTGAGCGATGTTATCATTTCCCCCCCTCTAATAACTGCTGTTAATTTAGTAGTACAGTATACAGGGAACCATATACTAAGTCCCTTCTGGTTTCAGGCTGGGCTGAGAAAGACCCCTGCCTGACACCCTGGACAGCCTCTACCATCAGTGTAGGCAAGTGTTAAGCTAACTGGATTGGCAGCTTTGTATCTTCCTTTGAGTTGACTGTGGCAGTGCCACCAATGGCCTACTTTTTATTTTTATTTATTTATTTATTTATACAACTTATATGCCACCCATTACCCAAAGGTCTCTGGGCGGCTTACAATTAAAATGAACATTTAAACAGTTAAAACATTAAAAAGGCAATGGACAGTTAAAACAATAAAAACATTTAAACACAAAACACTTAAATTGCCACCAGGACCCACAATCTATGTTATGTCAATTAAAAAACTTCAGAAACATAAAAAAAGATTAAAAAAAACCTTTTAGGTCTATACTAGGGCAATGAGTGGACTCAACATTTTGTAGACAACAGTATGCATTTATTTTCATCATATTATAATTCCCTCCTGTATCTTTTTAAACTGAAAAGCAACATATGAATATTAAGCAAAATTTAAACTGAAACTAATCTAAAACATCACGGCTGTGCTGAGCCAGCCAAGGGCTTCCACCTGACTGCCATCATCTGTTGTGGCCAGGGTTGCTTGCCACTTGCCAGCACCAGGGGAGTGTCTATATGCAACCCTTAACCATATTTTGGCTTTTTCAGAGTGGGAAGAGTGGATACAAGGGTTCCTTTTCACCATCCTGATATACAGTATTTCCACGTGGGTCGAATATCCTCCCCTATCTGGCTATTTTCCTCTGGGTCAAGAGACTAGAGGTCTCTGCTTCAGAGACTAGGACTCGGGGCAATGGTTTCCAACCAGAGGAAAAGAGATTCCATTTGAACATTAGGAAGAACTTCATGACAGTTAGAGCTGTCCGGCAATGGAAGATGCTGCCACAAAGGAGGGTGGTGGAGTCTCCTTCTTTGGAAGTTTTTAAGCAGAGGCTGGAGGGCCATCTGTTGGAAATATTGTGATGGGGGTTCCTGCATGGCAGGGGGTTGTACTGGATGACCCTTTGAGGTCTCTTCCAACTCTATAATTCTGTGATTCTAAGAGCATCTCCCCCCCATCCCTTTGCCAATATCAGGAATGACTAGTCGTGAGGAGGGATTATCCATGCAAAACTAGGCCTGTCCTTGTCACAGACGGCTCAAAAAAGAAAGGTGCTTCTTAACTTTACATTAGAGTTTACATTGTGATGTGTTACACTCTCTTAAGTCCAGTCTTCAAATAATTTTTTCTAAAGACTTATCGTGTACTTTTGGAATTAAGAAATCTGTGCATTTGGTGGTTTGGCAAACTGACCACAGGTATATATGTGACTAGTGCTGCTTGTTAATTTTGACTCTTCATTTTAAAGAGAAACCTTTCTTTATATACTCAGTTTATAAATTTAGAGTGGCCCACGACCTCTTCTCCCCACAGCTCAGCCTGGTCACACATCCCCATCAGCTGGCCCTTCCCCGTACTGGGTGGAGATGTCAGCTTGCCGTTTTACACTTTGCCTGCCCTCCCTGCCTCTGTCCATCCCCCCAGCCACCTGTCCAGCCAACCTTCCCCCAGCTCCGTTGCTGCAGCGTCCTCCCTGCCTCCTTGCATGTTATAAAGACTTGTCCAAAGTTCAGCCTGGGAACCAAATGCGGCTGAATGGTTGGCCCACACACATTTTCCCCTCATCCAATCTGGCCCTCCTTGCGAAAAGTTTGGACACCCCTGTCCGACAAGGAATAATGCAGTTGACCTTCAGATAAGTGTCCAACTCATTGAGCTATCTAACCAGACTTACATGTGCAGAGCCAACCCTCAATACAGAGTCCCAGAATAGAACAGATATGAACAATTTTCTCAACAATTTGTTTTGCAATTTGTTTCTGAGGAAAATGAAGTATTCTGGAGTCTAGAATGTAGAATGCTTTGGTTTATCTTACTGAAACAATTACAAGGGCACTACTAACACTGTCTTTCTTAAAACAGATATACACAAATCCCAAGAAGCCTGAGGTAAGATAAAGCGACAAAGTACGGTATAAATGACAAATTAAGTAGACAGAAGAACTGGTTTTGTATTCAGGGCAGCCAGGATTGGTTTCAAATCAAACGTAAATCAAATTAATAAACCCATGCTAGTTGTCATATTAAACAATCAAGCTGCCATTAGTGAACATATTTATTTATTTATTTATTTATTTATTTATTTATTTATTTATTTATATAGCTTGTATGCCGCCCACTAACCAAAGGTCTCTGGGCGGCTCACAATCAAAGTAAACAATTTAGACAATTAAAACATCAAATTGCAATAAAATTAAAACAATAAAACATTTAAATACAATAAATACAATATATTAAAACACTGCACTAAAATCACCATCAGGACCCACAATAATCAGTTAGAAAGACTTCTTGAACAGGAATGTTTTTACCTGGCACCGGAATGACATCAATGTTGGCACCAGGCGGGTCTCGCTTGGGAGGGCATTCCATAATCTGGGGGCAGCTGACGAAAAGGCCCTGTTCCTACAAGCCATCCCTTTCACCTCCTTAAGGGATGGCTCTTCCAGGAGGGCCCTCTGGCTAGATCTTAATTGCCAGGTAGGTTCATATGGAAGGAGACGGTCCTTCAGGTATCTAGGTCCTAAGCTGTTTAGGGCTTTATATGTCAAAACAAGCACTTTGAATTGGGCTCGGGCAGCAACTGGTAACCAGTTATACAGAATCAGCGTGATGTGCTCCCTGGCAGCCCTGCCACTCACCAGCCGTGCAGCGCGATTCTGAACCAGTTGCAGTCACTGGACCATCTTCAAAGGCAGCCCCACGTAAAGCGCATTGCAGTAATCAATATGGGATGTTACCACTGCATGTGTAACTATCATGAGGCTCCATTCATCCAGGTAGGGGCGCAGCTGATATATTTTCCATAGCTGGAGAAAGGCACCCCTGGCCACCGAGTCTACCTGGGCTTCCAGAGTTAGACTGAGGTCCAGGAGCACCCCCAAGCTACGGACCCTGTCCCTTAGGGGTAGTGCAACCCCATCTAGAACAGGGAAGTGGCCCTCTAACCTGTCTGGCGAAGCACCCACTAACAGCACTTCCATCTTGTCTGGATTGAGTTTCAATTTATTAACCCTCATCCAGTCCGTTATCTGGTCCAGACACAAGTTCAGAACAGAAACCACCTCAGTTGGATTGGTGGAGAACGAGAGGTAGAGCTGAGTATCGTCAGCATATTGCTGACTTCTCAGCCCAAACCTCCTGATGACCTCTCCCAGCGGTTCCATGTAAATGTTAAACAGCATGGGAGATAGTATTGAGCCCTGTGGAACCCCATGATGTAAATGCCATGGGGCAGAGCTACTATCCCACAGCACCACCTTCTGCACACGTTCAGCCAGGAAGGAGCAGAACCACTGCAAGACAATGCCTCCAACTCCCAACCTGGCCAGCCTATCCAGAAGGACACCATGGCCGATGGTGTTGAAAGCTGCCGAGAGGTCCAGGAGTATCAACAGGGTCACACTCCCCCTGTCTCTCTCCCGGCAAAGGACATCGTACAGGGCGACCAAGGCAGTCTGTGTTCCAAAACCCGGCCTGAAACCAGATTGAAATGGATCCAGAACATATGCTTACGTATTTCATTATGAGCAGCCTGACACATATTTCTGCCCTGCCTAATTAGGTTTTCTCAAATAATAGTTACTTGTCACTTCCAAAACAATTTATCTACCACTGTTCTATACTAAGCATTGGACATACCTGGCAATGGAAGTAATAATGTACTATAATAAAAGGTCTAAATGAAAGTGGAAAGACATGTTAGTACGAGAACAAACCCAGGATTTTCTATTCAATGCACAGCAAACTTTAAAAGTTGGCTTGACCATGACACACATCACATTAAAGATTTCAAAGGCAAAAAAAAAAAAAAAACAATTGATAGAGTAAGAGAAATTTCAACTAACAATGCATTTGTTTTAGGACTAAAACTAAATAAATAATGGAAATCAGCCTTTGAAATTTGATTTGGGAACTGAACTCTCCTGTCGGAATTATCCTTGCAGAGAAATTCCAAGTCATTTTGCTGTTCTGGCCATCCCCAGCAGCTGTTGTGCCTGCCTCATTAACATAAGAACATAAGAACATAAGAGGAGCCCTGCTGGATCAGGCCAAAGGCCCATCTAGTCCAGCTTCCTGTATCTCACAGTGGCCCCACCAGATGCGTCTGGGAGCCCACGAGACTAGATATCTGTCTCCTAGTCCTTGAAGTACCCCAGTTTTAAGCCTGGAGATTACACATCTCCATCAACCTGTGATGGACTCCAACCTGCGATGGACTTTTCCTCCAGGAATCTGTCCAATCCCCTTTTGAAGGCATCCAGGCCAGATGCCATCACCACATCCTCTGCCCTTTTGATGATTAGAAGGAGTCTGTTTTCTTTCTATCCTGCAGTGCATGACTGAACTCTACCAGTTCAAGTTCAAGTATTTGAAGAATGGACCTCAGATGGACTTTGTTCGGTAAATCTCTTAATTTAAATGAAGCTTACTCTTTCCATTTTATTTCTGGAAAATGCATGCTATGTAAATTCTTAAAACAGTTGAAAATAGAAAACAATTATACAGGCAAGCTATTTTATTTTGTACTGTTTCTGTGGTGCATTCATTGTGTACAGCACAGCAAGCCTATGAATTTGATCGTGTATTCCTTTCTACAAAATGCACATTTAAATGTGTGTCTGCTTCCAAGGGTACTAATATACGGTATATGATATGATATGATATGATATTCTTTTTGATAAACCATTTGAAATGTTTTGTATCCTGATTTGATAAAAGAGAAAGCTCTTCATGGAATTTCTCTCTTTCTGTTACGGATGTTGAGATGAGTCACATGGTTCTTTAGACACTCATTCTGTTGTAAGTAAATGGTTCTTAGAGGCTTGGCACATTCCCGCTAATGGCAATTTATCTGCCTCTGCATCAGACTCTGATTTCTTAGATGGGAGAGACCGATGTTCACAATCCTGGCAAACGATTATTCAAAAAGTTTATGTGGAGAAAATTAATGCCTCTTCATAGTCATGGATTTCATGCTGATGACACATTTTGTATTCTAGGCACATGCCTTCTCTCCCACAATCTGTCTGCCTTCCTTATTTATCTTGATTAAAGTAGTGAAAGCACTCTGCAGCCTTTTTATATTTTTCCAGCAAAAATGTGCCAGTGGGAAGTCTATATTTGCCATTTCCCTTGGTGATGGTGCTTGTTCTTTCTGCTAGAAACTCTTTCCTGCAGCCCTGGCTTCTATTGTACATTGTAGAATGTAATACCACAGCTGTCTGGAACTGCTGCTTTCACCTTACACTGCCACGTGTGACAAGTTCCTTCTGATACGACGGCCACCCCTGATAGTCCCATCACAGCAGGGACTATCAGTGTAACACCAGGTTTTCAGGTTGTTCTGTGGTGGCTGAAACGCCTTCAGGTAACACACACCTTTCAAGTCCTGACCACAACCCACTTTCTCCTTGCCCCAATGATACAGGACAGTCAGTTTTTGTATTCTAGTAGCCATTTGATGTGCATTCCTACACAGTCCAAACACAACATTTATATTTATGTGTGCATCTGCACATGTTTATTTCTCATCTGCCTTGTAGATCACAGGACTCCTGTCAGGAGTCTTGTGATGGGGGTTCCTGCATGGCAGGGGGTTGGACCAGATGGCCCTTGAGGTCTCTTCCAACTCTAGGATTCTATGATTCTATGTATCACCTGGTCTCAGTATAAGTAACATTACTGCCTTAAAACAAACAAAAAATAAAAAATGATTCAAAGTATTCAAAATAATTTTAAACAAATTAACACTTCAGAGAAAATAAAACCAGCAAAGGCTTTTTTACCCAGCACCAAATGTTTTTATAACTTGCAGTAGAAATAAGGGAAATATTGGTTCAGTCAGGACTTGAGAGGGAGAATATTCCACAGCCTGTGCACTACAGCCAAGAAAACTTGTTCCCATCATTCCATGCACTGTATTGTTCCCAGTTTTGGTGCATGGAGAAGCCTGTCTCTCCACAGATATTTAAAATCAGGAAATAGATATACTTAGAGTGACCATTTGTCAAATGGGCAGCATAGAAATCAAATTAATAATAACAATTCAAGTCTCTGAAAGTTGCTTTCATCCACTGGAATTTGATATGCACAGATATTGGAAAGTAAAATTACTTTAAAAACAGCTTTGTATGGTCTCTATAGGGTGATGCTGCCAGAAGATTAGCTGTATTGAAATAGCTGAAGCTTCTATATCAAAAGAGCTGCTTGAATGAGCAGTGTAATGTCGGAACTGTGAATTCAGTGAAATACGGCTTTATTTACATACAGGTGAAAGGAAAAAAATCCCTTGGCAATAATTGCGTAGTTGATGCAACTGGAGCTGCAGTCTCACATGAGTTTGAGGCATTCACATTACACTGCTATTGTGAATATTTTCTGTTCATGTGAGTAGCTACACATGGAAAGTGGAGCTGTCCTCATTAGCATTTACACCATTCCTTGTAAATGGCATGCTACTTTTCATAATCATAAGGCCGCCTCTGATTTTGCATATCTACTGTATTTGCATACACTACAATGCTACTCCGGCTTAGCCTCTCGTGTGTGATTGCTGCATCTATTTTCTGAAAAAAGGGTTATATGGGCTTTGGTGCCACCATTTTCCCAGTAGCTTTTGAGGGTGTCTCCTCTTTAGTTATTTTTAGGGCTCAACACTAAATCATATGGACTGGAGCAGTTTTTGACTTCCGTCTTGTTTTGGCAATAGCACTCAAGTGAGCTGTGCAAATGGAGCAAGCAGTGAAGAAATTAAGGAAGCTAGCATCTTGCTGATCCGCAAACTTTACATCTTAATGCAGAATCTTGGGCCGCTGCCTAATGACATTACACTGACCATGAAACTGTTCTATTACAATGATGGTGAGTAGTAGTGATGTTTTTCCCTCCTTAGTTCCTTGTGCTGGGAGTCGTACTGGTTTCCCAGGATTAACACCCATCCCCTTCCCCTCCCGGGTTGGAAAGAGAGGCAGGCGATCTCTCAATGCCATGTGCAGGGAATCGTAAGCAGGTGAAGACATCTGCTTGGGAATGCCCTGAAGCAAATGGTGAGCCACCGCTGTGTGAGACAGAATGCTGGACTGGAGGGGCCGTGATGGCCTGTTCTGGCAAGGCTGTTATTATGTTAAGATTAGGAGATTGGAAGCAAATGGGTAGTCAAGGCATGGAAGAATATCCATGCATAGGGGCTTGGACAAATATCGTGACAACCACCCAACATGTAAATGATTAGTTGCTCAGGTTAAAAAACTAAGCTGGGGTCAGCAGATGTACAGGGCAACAGAAAGCCAACCAACAGCTCAGTTTTCTGGCAAGTCATGTCTAGTCATTATTTCCATCAAGTCAATGCTTTTCAGGGCTTTCTGGATAGAGAATACTTAGAAGCGCTTTGCCATTCTCTTCTTCTGGGGATACCCTTAGTTTGTGCAGCTTGCCCAAGGCTACACAGGCTCTTCTCCCAGTACGTAAAGTGAGGAACTGATCTCCTAGTCTCTGGTTCCATAGCTAGAGAGACCTAAGTCACTGAAATATCCAGCCAGCACTATTTTTCTGGGAAAGTAATAAAGCAACTGGTTCAAGTTCCTTGAGATGAGAAGCTTCCACTCTCTCCTGAGAGACATTTCTTTTTGGTTGCTTCTCTCCTTGAATTGTTTCCAATGAAACTTTCCACTTCCCAACATTTGTCCATTTCCCTCTTTCCTCTCCTCTTCTCTTTCTCCATTTGTGCCATGTCTTGACTCTTGTAAGCCTGGACTTGGATGCAGACTCAGAGTCAACCTTGCTTGCTCCTGGCCTTGCAGAAGCAACTTGAGGAATGATTTAATCTGAAGACAGAACTAAGAATGTTATAAATGAAGAAATAAACCAGTGCATTTGGCAACCTTTAGTTCAATTCAATTTAATTTTTCTCCTTCTTCTTTGACGCCTCTTGCCGATGATTTTCTCTTATTATTGTATTGTCCCCTCCAATTCCCCCCCTCTTTTAAATCTTTTATTTGATTTTTTGCTGATGTTATTTTGTGTTTTATTGGTCTTTTAACCCGTATTGTTAACTGCCCGGAATTCCCGGGGAAGACGGGCGGTATAAAAATAAATAAATAAATACATAAATAATACAGAAAGACACAGATGAAGTTATTCAGCCAATGAACTGACCACTGTTGTTTTTTAACTCCCTCTTAGCCACCTAGCCTTCTACTTCTTCTAAGTAGAATGGTGCCTCTACTTACGAGTTTAATTCGTTCCAAATGCATACTCTTAAGTTGAACAACGATTAAGTCGAGCAGCCCTATCTAAAATAATTTTAAAATAATTTTAAAAATTGTAAGAAGAGCAGACATCTAAAATTTGTATGGCAGCAGTTAAAACGCAAATGGTTTTTCATTCTTAAGTCAAACTGCTCTTAAGCCAAGCTACTCGTAAGTAGAGGTACCACTGTATTTCTTTTTTGTTGCAAGCTAACACACAGGATTATGTGAATATAATTTCTTTCAGTAACACCCAATGATTACCAGCCCCCTGGTTTTAAGGAAGGCAATGACTCAGGCTGCCTGCTGTTTGATGGTGACCCTGTGAACCTCAAAGTAGGAGCAGTCTCGACCGGGTTCCATGTCCTGAAAGTGAGGGTCACGACCGAGAGCAAAAGGATGGGGATGTTGGAGAGTGATTTGGTTGAAGAAAATGGCCCCACTGAGATCTCCCACCAGGGATTAGACTGTGATGAGGAAGAAGAAGAAGAGAGCACCACTGAAGCACAGAAACAGGTTTGAAAGTGAATTTACTGGGCCCCTTGCTTATTTGCACTTATGTGGTAGTGAGAGATCTGTTCCATGCAATGTTATAGATTTAAAACTGATCATTGTGGCTGTGGCCAACATGTCTTCACTGCCTGAAGACCAGGTATCCTAGGTAACACAGCCCTTTCCTGAGCCTAACTGAAGAAACAGTTGTAACGCATCATACCCAACTGTTGGGTTTAGATATTTTATATACTACTGGTTCGGTATGGCATGGTTCCACAATTGTATCTGTCTTAATAGTTGTTCTGCCTTGCCAGGGTACCTCCATAATTCTACTTCTGTGGAGATTACTAGAAATTACTCCATACTACTATTAAACTACAGTTCTTAAGAAACTTTAAGAAAAGACTTAAATGCAGGAAAACTCTGTCCTATTGCCATGTTTATATGTACTTGTCCCATGTCTTGTTTGGTTAGTTCCATGCTTTCATAATCTTAATTAGCAGAATTTGAAAATCAAATACTTTGAATAAGTAAATTAATCAATCACACTCACAAATCATAATTTGGCCACATAACTCACTGCTGAAAGAGGTAGACAGAATGTTTCATCTCTATACTGAATGTAATGTAGAATTGTAAGATCTGTATTGCACATTGTTCTATATGCAACACAATACTGTAAACTGTTTTACAGCACAACCATCAGGCACCCAGTGTAAAGTTGGATAAAAAAAGAAAACATAAAGGGATCACCGAGTCAGGTAATTAACATACTGTATTACATCCTTGGGTCCAAAGAGGGCAGGTCTTCTTTTTTAAAAAAATGTGGAACAAAAGAGTCAAGGCTGAACCCCTGGAACTTTTTTGTCCTTCTTTTGTTGCTCACCTGTAACACTGACAGTTCTCCTGGGGACAGTGGTAAATGCTAGATCCCTGTGCTTTCCCTCACCTATCTTTGATATTATTGAGTACTCTGTCTTGCATTCTTCTTTGAATCAGCAGTGTGGATCTGCTGACTCACTCAACTCAAACGGAACAGTGGTCATCATTAAAAGGTCATGATTCATGCTTTCCCTGGATCTGCACTTGACCATTCATAGCAGAAATCAGAGCATTTTAGTAGTTGGGAGTAAATACAGGCCCCCTGTGTTCCCATGCAGCAGCAGCCCTCCCACCCCAGTCTGTCCCTAAGTAAGGGCACATAGGCAGGTGGCTGGTCCCCATGTGCCCTTTGGGTAGCATTCCAAGCCATTTCTTTCTTAGTTCTGTGTTGGGGTCTAGATCTCCCTGAAGAAAACACATTTCCACAAATGGAAACAAGGCAAAAGGCTATGAACTGGCCTATTTTCCCTTCTTTTTTGTTCTGCTCCTCCCGTGATTTCCTGGAGAGCCTCCACCCTCTGACCTGCCTGCACGGAGGGCAGCCTCCACACAACCAAAAGACCTCTGCCATAAGCTCCTCACTTAACAACCAATTCACTTAATGACCTAGTATTAGGAACGGAACGCTATCATTAAGTGAGGAGTACCTGTAACACTAATAAACTAAGTTGCAGCAGCATTACTTCCTTATGGACGCAACTGTACATACAGTATTTTCAGTAAAGGGATCCCTGAGTTTTGTTGACAAGAGGAGAAATGCCGCCACCTATAGACTCTCAGAATAAACTGTATTCTGGTATGGAAATTAAAATAGGGTGAAGGCCAGGCATGTCCAAACTTCGGCCCTCCAGATGTTTTGGGCCACAACTCCCACAGTCCTTTGTCATTGGAAATATAGCCTTGGAATTCTGGGAGTTGTGGTCCAAAACATCTGGAGGGCTGAAGTTTGAACATGCCTGGTGTAGGCAGTTTGTATAAACTTGATAGATTATCAGTAGGGCTAATCAGAAATCACTTGGAAGATTCCACACACACACACACACCCATCTTTTTCTCCTTAATAACGTTTATGTGGTGAAAAAAAAGCAGTTTGAAAACATGGTCTATATTGCCCTATCTCTATAATTCCAAAATTCAATAGTAGTAGTAGTAGTAGTAGTCATAGTAGTAGTAGTCGTAGTCATCGTCGTCGTAGTAGTAGTAGTACAATATTTTTAAAACTAGTGCATCTGAGACAATAATGTTAATGTTTCAGAAACATCTAGCAAATCTGGAATAGGAGAAAGAGCACCTCCTGTTAAGTCATGTCACCAGGCGAGTATCCTTTTTAGAATAAATAAAGCAAAGTAAGTAAATTCCATGCAGGGAATATCTTTATTACAATGAATCCAATGTGAACAAAACTGGTACAAATATCATGGCTGGCTCTCCCATTTAAGGGAAGAAATTCAATCCATTTATTAGGCAATTCAAAAATTCTTTGTGGAGCAGAGAACAAAAGCACATTTTAATAGCTTTGCGCCAGCCTAGCTGAGGTGGCTTACTCAGACAAGAGAATCCCCTCGCTCACAGTATGAAGGTGATTTTTATGTATCAGGAAACATACCCTCATGCTTGCAGGTAACCTTGAGTGTCTTTCAGTGGCAAAACTAAGAAGAGTACGAAATTGCCGTTGGTGGGGTGGGGTGGGGGTGGGGTGGGGTCCATGAAATAAAAGATGCCCATTCAACCAGACCCAACCCAAATTTCAATCTAAGGAAAAATCCAGTGACACCTCCAGGACAATTTACACACACACACACACTTAATGGTTTCCTGTCTTATAATGGTGTCTAAACTCTGACTTCAGAGGCCACTCCCTCGATTCACCCATGGTATACTTATTTTGAAATCATGATGGGACATTTTGACTGATGGAATTGTGTAAGCTTCAAGATTTTCCCCTCTTCCATCTTTGCGTCTCTGTCTTGCATTCTTCCTTGAATCAGCAGTGTGGATCTGCTGACTCACTGAACTCAAACTGAACAGTGGTCATCATTAAAAGGTCACGATTCATGCTTGGTCCACATGTGCCCTTTGGGTAGCATTCCAAGCCATTTCTTTCTTAGTTCTGTGTTGGTGTCTAGATCTCCCTGAAGAAAACACATTTCCACAAATGGAAAACAAGGCAAAAGGCTATAAACTGGCCTAGCAGTGAAAGCTAGAAAGCACCATCTGTCATTAGGAGTTGGTGAATGGGAATGGGAAGATTTTACTTTTGCCCACAAGCACGATGACAGCAGTTGCACAATGGCCCTCGGGCACTGGGATTTGTACCACCTCAAATAAAATGCAAAGGAGGGAGGGGTGAAAGACAGGCCCTGGCACACTGACCTGGACATTTAAAAAGGAAGGTGGCCAACTGTTTAGTAATCTAGGTAAGGTGCAAGGATAGGGGGGAGACAAGGAAAATTCTGGAATGTGGATTCTAGTGTCAGCAATGCAATTCTGTCATTTTGTACTCCTGAAGCAGCTGTCAGAAGGACATACTGTATATTGCACTTATGGACCTAGCCCTTACCCTCACTAACCCCTCTGCGATTAGATTGTCTTTGGTCAAGGACTTCTAAAGTCCATGAACACTAGATGTATCAAAACTGGAGAGCTGCTCTACCCCATGGGAAACCAGTACCTAGATCTTAGCTCTCCCCTAGAATTGCACAAATGCCCCCGATTTCATCCATTTGTGTACATTTGCCCAAGGGATGTCCTTTGTCCCTTCTTTATGATGCCAAAGTCAATCGTTTCCAGAACAAGCAAACCCCCATGTTCCTGGGTCTCATTTTTTCAGTGACAAAACCGCTTCCTGTTTTGCAGAGACACTTGACTGCAGACAGGGTCATTTGGACTACTTCAGGGGAAAAGAAAGCAGGCCACTAGGCAAAAGCAGTGCATTTGCTTGGAAATGCCTTGGCTCTGAAGATGAATCATTCATTCTCTTCCATATCATAGGGACTTTCCCTTCCTATTATCTCACTAGGAAGTAGATAAACTGAACAGATAAGCTCGTAGCTCAGTGGAATCAGAAGGGTAGCAATGAAAGAAAACCACATCCCAATACTGTGGGTGAGAAAGTATGATTCAGATTGCACCAAGTGCAGCAAAATGTAAGCAAATGAGACCATAAAATGAAACAGCTTATCTGATTTTGGAGCCGTGCTTCTCCTTTCTTCCTTCACAAAATAGTGCAACCCCCAAATCAAGTTACTAGAGGCGTTCAATGTATTCTTGAAGGCTTTCACAGCCGGGATCTGACAGCTGTTGTGAGTTTTTAGGGCTCTCTGGCTGTGTTCTGGAAGTTTTTCTTCCTGACATTTCACCAGACTCTGTGGCCGGTATCTTCAGAGAGAAAGGAGCTCAGGGAACTAGTTACACAACAGCTAACAAGGTACTAGAATTTATTCTAGTTTAGCCACCAAAATTCTTTTAACGTCATCTAGGGCATCCTGTGAAGCAGAAAAGAAAGGTTGATTTATCACTACATCTTCCTAAGGATTTTGCCTCCTCTTTGGGTTGCTCTTCAGCAAAATGTGTGACCCCTAAGTTGCAGGAGAATGAGGAACTGAACTGTTAGAAGACATTACTTAGGGCGCTTTTACACGACCCCTAAGATCTGCTGGCCACTTAAATTCAGACCAGAGATCTTGGGGGCTTGTCGCTCTTCCTGTGTTCCCACCCCTCTGCATGCCATTGCTCCCGTCTGCGTGAGGGGAGGGAGAAAAAAAGGAAGAAAAAAATGCAGGCTCACCTCAGTCTGCCGGAAGCAAACATTCCAGTCTCTTAAGGTCTCTTAAAGGGGTGGGGGGGCAAAAAAAAACCCAAACACAAGGCGAGGAGAGCCCGGCACTCACTGCTTTACATCCGCATCAGAATTTTTTCACCTTAGGAGACCAGGTGCTTGGAAAGTGCGCTGGGATGCGCTTAGGTGGGTGTGATCGCACTTAATTTTCTTTAAAGTCCAGAGCTGGTGGGAAAACAATTTTAAGCTCTGCATCTGGGAGCCCTTTGCCTCGGATTTTAGGGGTCATGTAAAACCGCTTTCTCTTACTTACTTATTTGATTCTTATACCGTGCTGTCTAGCTCACAGGCTACTCTGGGCAGTTTACAACAGGAGGGAATACAAATCATATACAATAAATCAATAATAAATAAAATACAAGTTTTTACAGCCCCCATAAGTTATTGTCTTTGGCACTGTTTTCCCACACAATGCGTGCAGGTATTATGCAGTTCTTGTAGATGGCCCAGATGACTTGGTTGTTGGGAAAAGCCAACTTCCCTGCCAGCTAACCAGATCTCATTCTCTTCCCCATCCAACTTTCACCCAGTGTGGAGCAGTACTGGGTATGATGATGACAAGCTGTCTCCCAGTTATGCCCTTCCCCCACTTCATTCAGTCCGGGGTCATGGCTGATGTAAAAGGCAGGGAGGGGAAGTCAGCTGAAACATACCTTCATTTAGCCCATCCACACACACACCCAAATTTACCATCCAATTACATGAACAAGTTAATTGAGAGCGTGGTGGCTGATAAACTGCAAGGGTTCTTGGAATAAATAAATCGTCTAGAATCGAGTTCAGTTGGGGTTTGAGCCTTGCCTTGGAACTGGTCTGTTTTCCATGGCTTCAGAGACTAGGACTCAGGCCAGTGATTTCAAACTACAGGAAAAGAGATTCCATTTGAACATTATTAGGTTAGAGCTGTCCGACAGGAGTCTCCTTCTTTGGAGGTTTTTAAGCAGAGGCTGGATGGCCATCTGTCAGTATTACTGTGATGGAGGTTCCTGCATGGCAGGGGGTTGGGCTGGATGGCCCTTGAGGCCTCTTCCAACTCTATGAGTCTATGATTCTGTGAATATAATTTTGTTTGTCCTCTTGGAGCTTTCTGCAGGTTTTGATAGTGTCAACCACAATATATTCCTCAGTACTGTACACTGATGACATGCAGCTTGCTCTGTTCCCTTTTCTACATCTGCAGGTGTTGCTGCTGAAGTTCTAGATCACTGCATATCCACAATTATGGGCTGAACAAGTGTGAATAAATTGAAATTCTGTCCTCAAAAGATGGAAGTTCTCATTTTGGGTTGTTCAACTGCTTGGCTAGAGGGTTTTTCGCCCAATCTAAATGAGATTCTACTACCTATCAAATAGTTCCATAGAGTCAGGGCAGAGGCTCAGATTTCACCTGTGACCAGGAGGAGCATGCTCTGTCATATTCATTTCATTGCCCGCCCGTGCCCCTCTCTGAACAGAAAGTGCCTAAAAACAATAGTACATCATTTGGTAATCTCAGTAATAGATTACTGTAATGGTCTCTATGTGGCATGCCCCTTGGAAACAATACAGAACCTTCAGAATATCCAGAATGTGACAGACAGGCAATACCAGTAAGTTCTACAATATTCTAGTTCTTGCCCACTTACACCAGCTCTGTTTGCTTCCATGCTTAATTCATGGTGCGGGTGTTACCCTATAAAGTTCTAAACAGCTTGGGATCTTGATCTCTAACCGAACATCTATCCCTGAAACAATCTACCTGTACCCTTTAATCCCCACAATGTATGTGACTTAAAGAGTCAACACCAAGGAAGGGCAGAAATCCACAAGAATTTTCTGCCCTGACCCATTTATTATGGAGCAAGCAAGCATCACTCCTTCTTATACGTTGAAAGATGCTAAAAATGGAATTTTCCAGGGCAGCTTGACACCTAAAAAAAAACCTGCGAATACTTGTCACAGTATTCTCCATATTATCCTCATTTTAGATGGCTTTTAAATGGGTTTTAAATGTATTTCAATTATCTTCATTTCAGCAAAGGATATAATGCCACCTGTTCTTTATTATTATGTTAGTTTATTTGTTGGTTTTTAATATGTTAATTTAATATGTTGAGTTTGTTGCTGTTGATTGCAATGTGATATCCTGGATGCTTGTACACCATCCAGAAAGTGCTTGTTCACTATGAGGTAGCAATATAATATAATATAATATAATATAATATAATATAATATAATATAATATAATATAATATAATATAATATAATATACAGTGGTACCTTGTATATAGGAATTAATTTGTTCCAAATGAAATTCTGTTAAGCAAATTTCCTTTATACAAATTACCCACAGGAATGCATTGAAAACAGAGTGATCCCTAATCGCGACCATTTTTATGTTGTACGGATGCGCCCCATAGGCGATTCTGTTAAGCAAATTTCCCCTGTCTCTGGAATTTTTTTATGTTGTACAGATTTTATGTTATACAAACTGTTTGTTATATGAAGGTCCACTGTAATATAATATAATATAACAGGGCTGTCCAACAGGTAGACCGTGGGCTACTGGTAGCCCACAAAGGGTTCAAAAGTAGCCCGCCAGGCATCAATAAAAAAAATGTGAGGGGATAAATTCTCCACCCCTCCCTCCCCCACCTCAAGGATCACTACTGCCCCAGCAAAGTTCTGGGTCTGCCAGCTCACTTACTCAGCTGAGTGGGCAGTTCAAGGGCCATGAGCATGTGCTCGGAATGGATAAAATTTGTAAGTAGAGGTATTAGTGTAGTAGCCCTCAGGCACTCTAGGCCAGAAAAAGTAGACCTCGGCCTGTTCAAAGTTGGACAGCCCTGTAATATAATAATATAATATAATATAATATAATATAATATGCTGCCTTTTTTGAGACCAGCTCCCTTTCGTCTTCTCTTCAACCTTCTCTCAATCCCTGGACATGTTCCTATCCGATATCTTCTTTTCCAATGAGAAGCCATAGGTGGAGTGAGATCCTCCTGGGATTTCTCCTTCTCACAGGCAGCTGTTGCTTTTTCAGAACAATGGAAGAGTTTATTCCCTTCTTGCTCTCCACCCTATTGCTTCCACTATTCCACCACACATAGTCAGCACTAATGTAGACCTATGGGAAAAAGTTTTATCTATCTGAGAATGCCTGTGCTCTTAGGCCAGGGTTAGAAACATTTGCTTTCTAATCATTTGAGGTTTCCTGCCTTTCTAAAAAATGGCTTACTTTTTGGTTACAATAAAATAATGTTTATGAACCATCTATAGGAAAAAACATGAGGCAGAAATGTTATTTTCATAACATTTCTGCAAAGGAAATGTGGTAATTGTGGCCACAGTGCTTCACTATATGTGTACTTTTATAAAGCTGCAAGTGGTGGGCCAATGAGCTTCCATGGGAAGTATCAATGTAGAACATGGCTAAATAATGTTTTGTGTGTTATATCTGGAGAAGGGTTCAAATTTAAAAATGATTTGCAAAATTGGTCAAAAATCACTAATTCGTTGATTCGTATTAATATGAATCTATGCCTGCAACGAATACCAATAAAGAATTTTACTGATTTTTTTAATTTGTTGATTCATTGGGCTATAAAATGCTCCCCAAGGCACCTGGTGGCACCAAAATAACAGGGTTGTGCTTCCTGATGCTCCTCCACAATCCCTCCAAGGTTAGTGAAGATTGGATGCCTGATGTCTGAGTTATAGTGTCTTATAATGACCTCCCCGGAAAGTTCCCACCAGGAACCTAGACACCAAACATGCAGAGGAGCTTCCTCAGTCTCTCCTCTACAATCGTTCCAAGTTTGGTGAAGATTGGGTTTCCCCAAGCTAGCTTCTAAAGGTTGCTTTTGGGGGGAGGCAATTTGTGGGTATACGGTATAACTTGGATTCTGAAACCCAGTTTTCTGCAAACCTTGAGGGATTGTAGAGGAATGTTGAGGGAAACACTTCCACAATTTTAGTACTGGGGAACTTTCCTGGGAGAGCTCTTTATGGTTGTATAATATGGAAATTTGAATCCTTAATTTCACCAAACTTCCAGGTCTTGTAGTGGAGAGTCAAGGGAAGCTTCCCTACAGTTTTGGTATCTTTAGGTGTCTGGGGTGGGAGGGACATTTATAGGTTTTTAAAGTCTAAAATGAATTTACAAATTGATTCATCGGGGGGATCTTGAATTTGTGGTTTGTGATTTGTCAACCTTGATGAATCACGAATCAAAATGAATCACCGTTTTTCTGATTCACGTCCATATCTAGTTATGTTGTGGAGTTTCCGTTAATACCACTAACAGTTCCGATGAAGAACAACCATTGGACTCCATTATTTTATCCCAAAACATTAAACACTGACTCACCTGGAAGTTGCTGGAAATGCTGTGAGGGTCATGTTTTTCGACTTCTCCAGCGCATTTAACACCGTCCAGCCAACACTACTGCAAAGGAAGCTGGAAGGAGCAGGAGTGGATGGACATCTTACAACATGGATAATAGACTTTGTTACCAACAGGCCACAGTATGTGCGGCTGAGGAACTGCGTGTCTGATGTGGTGGTCTGTAGCACGGGGGCTCCACAGGGTACAGTGCTTTCACCGTTCCTTTTTACTCTCTACACCTCGGATTTCACCTACAATACTAGCAGTTGTCATCTCGAGAAATTCTCTGATGACTCAGCCATTGTTGGATGTGTATCAGAAGGGAAGGAGCTGGAGTATAGGTCAACCATCATGGACTTTGTCGACTGGTGTGAAAACAACCACTTGCGCTTAAATACCAGCCAGCAAGACGAAAGAGATAGTGATTGACTTCCGGAGAAAGACACTACCTTTTACACCAGTGAACATCCGGGGCTTAGATATTGAGATAGTGAACAGCATCAAGTACCTGGGTGTTCACTTAAATAATAAACTGGTCTGGACTCATAACACTGATGCCCTATACAAGAAGGGTCAAAGCTGCCTCCATCTCCTGAGGAGACTGAGGTCCTTCGGAGTGTATAGGCCTATGTTACGGATTTTTTATGACTCTGTGGTAGCTTCAGCTCTTTTCTACGCTGTAGTCTGCTGGAGTTCAGGTAGTACTGAACAGGATAAGAACAGACTGAACAAGCTGGTCAGGAGGGCTAGTTCTGTCTTGGAATGCCCTCTGAATTCTGTGGAGGAGATGGGTAAGAGGAGGATGTTGGCCAAGCTGACATCCATTATGAACAATACTTCTCACCCACTGCACCAGACAATGGAGGCTCTGCGTAGCTCCTTCAGTGGCTGACTCAGACATCCCCGGTGTGGGAAGGAGCGCTATCGCAGGTCCTTTATTCCCACTGCTGTGAGACTCTTCAACTCTACAGTTTAACATATTCATATGGGGTATATATACTGTAGCTTCTCTTTATATTTATTTTTATATACAAATTTTAGTGTAATATTTGTATATTGGGTTTCTTATTTTATTTAATCTCTATTAGCTATTTTGTTTTCTCTCACGAACACTTGACACTTTTTTGTGCACCTAGCTATCTTTACTTGTTTTTTTATATTGGGAACTGTGTAACAAGTAAATTTCCCCCGATGTGGGATCAATAAAGATTTATATTATCTAATCTTATCTTATCTTAGCTTAACTTTTATTTTCGCCATGGGCGGGTAACACATCTTCAACTGGTTCATTAACACTGTTAACATGAATAAAAGGTAAACTGTTCAAACTGCCTCTGGTAACAAAGTCATTTCGGGTGTCCTCACTGTTCAGAAAGGGGTTGGTGTTTGCTTGAAATGAGAAGGGTTCCTCATCATTGCCGGACCATAAGAACATAAGAACATAAGAAGAGCCATGCTGGATCAGGCCAAAGGCCCATCTAGTCCGGCTTCCTGTATCTTACAGTGGCCCCACCAGATGCGTTTGGGAGCGCACAAAACTAGATATCTGTTTCCTGATACCACTCCCCTGGAGCTGGCCCTTGAAGTACCCCATTTTTAAGCCTGGAGATTACACATCTCCATCATGGTTTGTAACCTGTGATGGACTTTTCCTCCCAATCCCCTTTTGAAGGCATCCAGGCCAGATGCCATCACCCCATCCTTTGACAGGGAGTTCCACAGACTAACAACATACTGGGTAAAATAAATTGTCTTTTGTCTGTTCTTACTCTCCCAGCCCACAATTTGAGTGGATGTCCCCTAGTTCTGGTATTTTGTGAGAGGGAGAAGAGTGTCCCTCTATCCACTTTACTCATGCCCTGCATAATTTTGTACGTCTCAATCATATCCCCCCCTCAGGCGCCTTTTTTCCAGACTAAAGAGCCCCAAATGTTTTAGCCTTTCCTCATAAAGGAGGTGCCCCAGCCCAGTAATCATTTTAGTCGCTCTCTTTTGCACCTTTTCCAGTTCCACTATGTCTTTCTTGAGATGCGGTGACCAGAATTGTACACAATACTCCAGGTGCGGCCTTACTATTGTTTTGTATAATGGCATTATAATGTTGGCTGTTTTATTTTCAATCCCCTTTTTGATAATCCCTAGCATGGAATTGGCCTTCTTCACCGCTGCCACACATTGGGGAGACACCTTCATGGAGCTGTCCACCAACAAACCAAGATCTCTTTCCTGATCTGTCATGGATAACTCAGAGCCCATGAGTTGATAGATAAAGTTTTGATTTTTTTGCCCCAATATGCATTACTTTACATTTGGCTACATTAAAACCCATTTGCCATTTCGTAGCCCATTCCCCCAGTTGGGTGAGATCCTTCTGGAGCTCTTCACAATCTTCTCTGGTTTTTACCACACAGAAAAGTTTTGTGTCATCTGCAAACTTGGCCACCTCACTGCTTATCCCTGTCTCCAGGTCATTTATGAACAGATTGAAAAGCACCGGTCCCAGGACAGATCCCTGGGGCACACCGCTTTTCACCTCTCTCCATTGTGAAAATTTCCCATTGATACCTACTCTTTGTTTCCTGGATCTCAACCAGTTCTCAATCCATAAGAGGACCTGACCTCCTATCCCCTGACTGTGCAATTTTTTCAGTAGCCTTTGGTGAGGGACTGTGTCAAAAGCCTTTTGAAAATCCAGATAGACTATATCCACTGGTTCACCCAAATCTACATGCCTGTTGACCTTTTCAAAAAATTCTAAAAGATTTGTCAGACCAGAGCAATGGTTCCCGCAACAGTGGTGCTTCACTGTTGTCCATCGCGTTTCCCAACCCCATCCAGGGATCCATCTGGATATGGCACCACCTCCTCTAGAAACTGTCACTGTATTTGTTCCTTTCACGGGACTACCGTGAAAGCTACCGGGGTGAAGACACAGTAGAGGAATCGAACTCTCAATTTCTAGTTCTAACTGCTTGATTATTTTTTGTTTTGTATCTCTCCTTATTTTGTGGCTTGATTTTATGACACTTTATTGGTGTACTCGCTTATCTGCATAATCTCCATGGAACTCATGTTTGCAAAAGAAGAGCAGGACAGAAAAGTTTGAACTTAATTTAAAAATACTACAGCTCCACTGTTCTTTTCTTTGATTCCTGCAGAGATGGAAACTGGATGATGCTTCTAGCCAGGAGGAGGGAACTGTCCCTAGGAAGAAGAGGAAGGTCAGCACTCCAGTTGATCTGATTACTGCTTTTCAGAAATTATGACTACCATGAAATGTGGAGCTTTAGCTATAGTGTGCTACCAGGAAGCCTTCCTGTAGAATGTCTTATCTGTTATTGTTAGCTCTTCATGCCCTGAACACATTGATATTTTTAAGTAACTGCATTCAGCTTCTTCTTTCAAATTATGTGTAACACCGAAAAAATAAGAAAATGTATATCTGTATTGTGTGCATTTTTCATGATATTATACTGTCAGGTGTGTGGGGTGGTGGGGGTGGTGTTTGTTTTTGTTTGTTTGTTTTACCACAGTGCTGAAAAAATCTCCATGTATCCTCACATGAAATTGCCATTTATTTCACTTTAGATTGTGTCTGCCTTCTGATTATGTGCTTTTGAGAATGCCAAGTTCTGGAATCAAAAGTTATCAGTTAATGGGAATATCCCCATTACTGTAATTGCCTAGGTCTCATTTCCTATAAATACCTACCCATCATATCTTCAAGCATGGGAAAGTTCCAAAGGCAAGTGCTATAGATTGCCTTTCTTTAGCAGTAGAGATTCTGAAGGGTTTACTGTAACTAGTTTTTCTTTAACACTTCCTTTTGTAAATATGCAGGGAAGAACAGGTAAGCACTAACAAATGTAATGCTGATCTTTAAAAGAGGCGGTCCTCCCCAAGGTGCCAACATTAACTGATGGCCCTCTGAAGAATGCTTCTTGTCAGAAAGCCAAACACCTCTCATTTTTCCATGACTCTCTACATACATTCAGCTCAAACTCACCGGCCATCAAAACCACCAATGGTGATTTCAGCTAATGCCATCAGGGGCTTCCATCTGCATCTAGCATGCTAGAACAATTTTTAAAAAGATTATTTATGGACTTTGTATGGCCAGACAGCCTCATGCTAGTTGTTTCTGAAAATTATTCCTTTTTTCTTTTAAGGATTGCGATGTAAACACTGTGTACACTTTGATGGTTTTTTCTCCCATTGTGGAAACAGTTTTTGCTTTTCTCTTGTGTGCACAGGCAGAAAAGAGCAAATGGTCCTGTGGATGTTACTGAACAGCAATTTCTATCAAACATCATGGCCAGTACTGTGGTATGATAGGGGTGGCAGTCCAGCCACTAATGGGGCGGGAGGAGGCACATTTTCCCATTTCTGGTCCACAGCTTTTTGTACATTGATACAATGCATGTGCTTTTAAAAAGGCTAGAAAGCACCTGTAATTTTACATAAATTTTATCTTCCACTCAATGAGGAAGTGTAGTAATAGATGCAAGATGTTGAGGAGGAGAGTAACAAAAAACAAATAATAAAACATGCATCTCTGTGGCCACAGTTATCACAGGAATTGAAAAACAAATGCTGTGGATACATGTTCCTCAGAACCATCACTAAAATTGCAAAATGCTACGCCCATTATCATACCCTCTGTGAACTCTATACAAACCAAACCGTACTAGGGAGAACTTGTTCCTTCGTGTATCATGTGAAAGTTCCTTATCATTATGCCCGAATCGTGCCATCATGAGCCAGGATTTTCATAAGTCCAAGTGAATGTGTAGTTCTTACAAATTTCTAGTATATGAACAAAACTCTTGTGGTTGACAACAACAATAGCAACAGCAACAGCAACAATTTATCCACTGAGTTATTTTTCTCATTTTTTACATCACATAATCATTTGGAAAAACTCCAGTCACAGAAATATTTTTGAAAGTTTATTTGCCTTGAAAGATTATTAAAATGGTAATAATAGCTGGAAACACTTAATTACACAAAGGCTCCTGACTGCTACCTGGATTGGTACTTATATCCTGACATTTCTTCCCCTAGTGCCCAGTTGGACATAATGATAATTTTTAGTGGTGCCTGATCATAGACATTTAGTGGACACTATCTAAAATCATAATATTTCATATACTGATAATATACTAATCTCTTTCCCATGGTTACAAACCTTGCTTTGGTGACTTTATCACACAACAATATATTGCAATTGATACTTTTAAAAATTGGCATGAAACCTCAGATGTTGGGATACAAACCATTAACAATACTGACATCCAGTACTCTTCATAATATGTAGTAATTAGCTGAAATGTGTTTTTGAATAGTTGTTGTGAGTTTTTCGGGCTGTTTGGCCATGTTCTGGAAGTTTTTCTTCCTGACGTTTCACCAGACTCGGGCTGACATCTTCAGAGGGCAAGGAGCTCAGGGAGCAAGGAGTTTCTCTCTGTGCTCTGGGGTAGAGAGTGAGTGACACTGGGGTTCTTAAAGTTGTGGGAAAGAGGAAGCTTGTCCTATGCAGGACAATAGGTGTTAGTCATTGTATTGTGATGGAGGGATTAAGAAGTTTCAACGTAATCAGGGGTAGCAACAGATCCTAATATGTAGTTGATGGTGATACCTATGGCTTAGGGAACTGGGAATGTTTAGTCTTTCAAAGAGAAGGCTGAGAGGGGATATGATAGCCATGTTTAAATATCTGAAAGGATGTCACTTCGAAGAGGGGGCTGGCTTGCTTTCCATGACTAGAACTCGGAGCAATGGTTTCAAATTACAGGAAAAGACATTTCATTTGAACATTAGGAAGAACTTCCTGATGGTTAGAGCTGTTCAGCAGTGGAATGTGCTGCCACACAGGGTGGTGGAGTCTCCTTCTTTGAAGGTTTTTAATTTAAGCAAAGGCTGGATGGCCATGTGTCGGGGGTACTTTGAGGGAGGTTCCTGCATGGCAGGGGGGTTGTCATTTTAATTGCAGCTCAGAAAGCACTGCAAAAGTCTACAAGGTAACATCTCCTTCCTGAATCTGAACTTGCCCTTGAGATTTTCTTTTCTGGTTTTATCTGTCCTTCTCTGGTTTTATGTCATCTCTCACTCTGTTTCCCCGGGCACCATCAGCTGCTGCTTCTACACAAAACCACCATGAGAGCTTTCCACAGGGGACATCTACTCCATCTCCTGACTGAGTGACAATGAACAGAAAGTTCCCATTGAAGCAATTTAGTGTGCTGCTACCCAATGTTCATTCATTTTTCAGGGACATAAACTGTGCCTTCCTCATCACATCCAGATGGGATATATGCACCAAAAAAGCACTAGATCCTCAAGTCCATTTTCATTCCACTTCCACTTGGAAACAGAGGAAGCACAGTGACTTGGTAGTAAGAGAGAGGCATCCAGAAGCTTCCAAAGATATGCTCAGTTGACTCTTTTTCCGCAAGTGAGCCAAGCTACATTGTCTTTCAGGGAAATATGAAGGCCAGCCGTTTTTAAACCTGAGCTCTGGCATATGGATAGAAAACCTAGAAATAATCAGGTCAATAATACACATCGTTGTAAAAATCCAAAATTACCAGAAGTAGTAACACATGCTGTAAAGCTGAGTAATAAAAATAGTCACATAAAATCTTCCCTTTCATCTCTCTCCAATGTGTAAATTGACCACTTATGAAGAAGCATGTGTGGTGTAAGCTAAGGTCTTCTACATGTTTGTTCAGGAAACTGGTGAGCAAAGGGGAACTCATTTTGTGGTCACCTTCCCCTGAGAACACCATCCTTGATGACAACACTTCACGGAAACCTTATACCTTCATTCAGAAACGGTTCAGACTTCCCTAAATACTCAGGTTATTGCTGATCAAGTAAAAAGCTGAGACTTTTGCTGTGAAAAGAATCGAAAGCAGTTTAAAAAACCTGCAAGCCACTTCCTTACACCTTACATGAACAGCAGGCAAATATGACTGTATCGTCTCTCTCTGAGAATTTTTTAAAACTGATTTACAGAATTGCTCATTAACGATTAACAGCTTTTGCTTTTGGTCAGACTATCATTGCCACCCCCAGCTTTGGAAAAGGGGCCTGGGTGCAGAACCCAAAAATGATTACAATTCTTGTAAGCAGCAATCAAATTGCAACAGCAGTCAACACCTCTGATCTGTGTAATTGTGGTTGAAAAGGGATTTCACCCCTACCTACATTTGCCAGAGTTGTCTCCTCCACACAACTTTGAATCTGTCAGTAAGCTAGTCTACCTCTCCTACTTTTGGTCAACTGTGTATGACACTTCCAGTTCTCACTGAGTAACAAGACTTCCCAGGGCTCTCTAATGTGCCGATGGCATTCATCATGGCTTCACCCTCCTGGTTCCCACCTCCCCAACTCAGCAAGGTACCACTGGCCAAGACTGATGCACTACCTGACAACAATTCCTTTTTTCCCCAGATCTCCCACAATACTGTATTTCTCATAAAATAGATGTGATATAATATGACTGGCACTCATACCTTTCCACGAAGCCCTATCCTGTTTTTTAAAAATACTGTAAGAGATACTGATAAATTTATAACAAGGAAACCCTCCTGATAGACCCGCAGCGATGTGGAAGCTCATGGGTAGTGCTAGACATGGCCTTTTCAGTGGTGTTACAGATCATTCCGTGAGTTGTCAGCCATCACATAACGAAACCACAAAAGAGAGTTAAACTCTTAATACAGATATTAGGCACATCATGGAGGTCATATCCCACAAGGTCTGTACAGTATGGATTCATGGCGGTTTCAAATGAGTATAAGCATGTTTGATTTACACTAACTTTTTCAAACTGCATTTAAAACCATTTTTACAATTAAAAATGGTTCCTGCATTAACAAGGCCTTCTTAACCGGTGGACTCTGATTTCAGTGCTCCACGGTGCCATACAAGTATAGAAGAAAAGGAAAACTGAAAGGGTGGCAAGCCTGCAACATGTGAACCATTGCATAACCTTGTTGCTCATTGTAAGCTGCTCTGTGCTTTAGCCTTCTCTTATTCAAAAGTCTTCAGAAATGCAGATCTCAGCATGGTTTACCCCAGGGAAGAATCGGAAGTTGCTTAAAGCTAACTGCTCTTGAGCTCAAGGGGAAAGGTTACTCAGCAAAAGAAAACAGGAACCGCCTACAGCCCCTTTTGCTGAGTTCATGCTTCCTCACCAGGAAGATAGTCATGGAGATGAAATTGCATTGATTTCTAAGAAGGCATGTCAAGATCTTACGTCGTGCTTATAAATTTAGTAGCAAAAGTCTGTAGAGATATTTGTCCAGCATAATAGAACCTGCACAAAGTTCTGTGGCACCATAAAGAGAATGGCTCCTACCGACTACCAGCCACTTCATTAAACCTATGAAGAAAAACAGTGACTGTGTGGAGATGGATGCAGCAGTCAGGCATATAAAACCTTTCAAACTACTGTGACTGAAAAATAAAGATTGCAACACACAGGGAGATATTAGTTATGTGCTGTCAAGTCAATTCTGACTTACAGAGACCCCCTTCACGGTTTTCCAGGTAGAGAACTCACAAAAGTGGTTTCCCGTTCCCTTCCAGGTTCATATACAGTAGGACCCCGGTATCCACTGGGGATCGATTTCAGGCCTTCCTGTGGATAACGAAAACCATGGATAAGAGAGAACGGCAAAACTCCCCCAAAATACTGTTTTGTGACAGTAGCTTGTTTTGCGGCCACTGTATTATTTATTTAATTTTCCCCTCTACCAACCGTGGATAACTGAATCAGTGGTTAATGAATCAGTGTATATGGAGGACCTACTGTATATATTAAGTGTTATATATGAAGGTTCCCTTCATCCTTGTACTGAAGCTTGCTCAAGGCCACACAGACTGGCTCTTCTTCCAGAAGACACATCGGGGGAATTGAACTCTGAGCCTCTGGTTTGTCAAGCAGATGTTCAAACGACTGAGCTTTGTAGGGTGTTACTGCTACCATCTTCCATCAAGTCTACTTCAGCGTATGGCAACTCTCATGAACGAGTGGACTCCAAAATGTCCATTCCTCAGCAGCCCTGTGTAGCTCTTGCAAATTCAAGGCTGTGGCTTCTTTTTTGAAGTTTATCTCATATTTGATCTTCCTTTTTTAACTGCCACCTTCAGTTTTGCCCAGCATTATTGTCTTTACCAGAGACTCCTGCCTTCTCATGGCGTGCTCCAAATAGGACAGCCTGAATGTTGTCGTTTTTGTTTCCAGAGAGAACTCAGGCTTGATTTCTCTAGAATCCATTTGTCTTAATGGCTGTCCACTGTATCTGCAAAGCTGTCCTCCAGCACTACGGTAGTGGTAGGTGAGCCACATGGTGACACAACTGCAAACCACACTGCCTGAAAAGAAAAATGAAGTGCAATTCACAGTGTTGACACTGAAATAAATGAGTTAGTTTTAAAGGTGATAAAACCAGAGCAGCGTACTGGGTAGAGTGGTGGAACAGGACTCGAGAAGCCTGTGTTTTAATCCTGTCTTAGCCGTGAAAGCTCATTGGGAATGTAGAACAGATAAATGCACTTGAAAGCCTTATTCAATTTGCTATAAGTCAGTTTTGGTTGGTTGACACATAACACAACAAAGGTGTTACTACATTTTTTGTTCATTGGTGCCTCCACATGGCAGCCAGGTAGGGTGCTCAGGCATGCATGCCAGGAAGCTGATGCAGGTTGGGGAGTTCTGTATGTGTGTGTACAGTAGGACCCCCATATCCACTGATTCAGTTATCCACGGCTGGCAGAGGAAAAAAATTAAATAATTCAGCAGCCACAAAGCAAGTTGTAAAGCAAGCTGTTGTTACAAACAGCAGCTGTAAAGCTAGCTATTGTCATAAATAGCATCTGTAAAGGAAGCTATTGTCTTTAAACAGCAGTCATAAAGCAAGCTACTGTCAGGAAAAAGCAGTTTGTGGGTGGGTGGGCAGGCGTTCTCTCTTATCCACAGTTTTCATTATCCACGGGAAGGCCTGGAACCAATCCCCAGCTGATACCGGGGTCCTACTGTATTTGTGTATGTGTCCCACATTAATGAATTGTTTATACTTTGTAGTTATTTATATATTTAATTATTATTTATTTATTAGACTTGCATACCACCCGTCTTCCCGAAGGAACTCCGGGCAGTTCACAACACAGGATACAACAAGAAACAATAAGTGAATCAATATAAAAACAATTAATCAGCAGTAAGTTACATTTACATAACATAAGATTTAACATAACTTACACAACATAACAGTTATACAGTGGTACCTCTGATAACGAATTTAATTCATTCCCAGAGGCAATTTGTTATCTGAAAAAAATTGTTGTCCGAAACATAGTTTCCCATTGAAATGAATGGGAAACCGATTAATCCATTCCAGAGGTCCAAAAAAAAACACTAAAAAGCTGTTTTTTCCGCAGACCTCTTTATAAAGTGCACTTTAAAGGCATGCAGTGCTGGAACACAAACCCCCAGAACTAGCTCCCTACCTTTCCAGGTTTGAATGGTCCAAATTCATCAGCCAAAAAAATGTCCAGAATGGCTGCAAAACACCATTAAGAAACACTCTAACTCCTCCCACCCCTCCACAAACTGGGGGGGGGGGAGTTGCAATGCATCCTGGGTACAATTTTTGCAAGGCATTTTGAAACATTTGTTATCCGAGGCAGCCCATAGGGAACATTTGTTATCTGAGGAAGCCCTATACCTAGAAATTTCCATTTGTTATCCGAGATATTTGTTATCCGAGGTATGACTGTATATGGATTTTGAACGACACAGAAATCTGGCACCCCTAACCCCAATGTTGTTGAAGGAAGAAGTGCAATTTGAAGAGGCCATCATGATCCAGTCCCCACCAAAACCCGGGAAATGCAGCCAATCTCTGTTTAAATGTTTTCAGTGGAGTGACAACTGCCTTTGAAATTCAGCTGATGGATCTACTCTCAATGGGGGCCACAGCACTAGTTCCTGTGCTGGATAGGTTGCCCCAATCACACATCAGGCCAAACTGGATCAACAAAGCCACCGTCTTGGCTGCATAAATAATACCCCTTAAGTAACGGCTCCGCACAAGAATGAATTGAATTCCCTTGTATGCTGCTCATTCTATTCAGCCCCCATTTGGAGTGTCATGACTCAGGATTTTCTATCAGTAAAATATTACATCAAGGGCAGCAGTCCCAAATCCCCGACCCCCGACTGCGAAATGAGTTCCCTGCTCCAAGCGATGGCCACCGATGAGCTGATTGATGACGGATGCGGGTGTCTAGGCGTGTGCAATACAGTCTGCCCAAAATGAGCTGGGGACACTTTGCCTCAGCATTTTCCAAGGCTGGACAAAAGGATGCATTCAGCAACCGACAGCCTCCCTGTGTGACTCAAGGGCTAGTAAAGCAGCCCCTGCAAAGCTCTGTAAACCTGTAAAAGGCCAGGCTTCCGGATGGAAATGCCAAGTGTGGGGTAGATGATCTGGTGACCCACGCTCCTTTGAAGTTCCTCTCTATTAACTTGATTTCCTGTTTGGATTTCCTTAAAGGTAGCAAAAACCTTGACATTTTTATTTTTATTGGCGAAAGAAGGCATTAGCCTAGTTACGAGACCACAGTGTCTCATAAGACTGCAACAGCTGGGAGTTACTCACTGGCAGAGGTCTTCAAAGGGACAGGATGCCTCTCTCTGATGCTTCGGATTTTTTTAAGGCCAGGAAATTCTCTTCTGATACAATCCAGGAGAGCCTGGCATTTTTTTTTTTTTGGGTGGGTTTGTTCTTCCTTTTTGCTTCTTTTTTCCCCCTTCTTCTTCTTTTAAAATCTTCATTTCTTTGACTTCCCCCAAATTTCTTCTCCTTCATTATGATGAATTCTCAAAGCTCTGATTTTTCTGGGGGAAAAACATTGCTGCAAGTCTATATGGAGGGAGTCAGGGACCCTTCATAATGGAATACATATCACACCATCCCTCGTTATTTATTTATTTATTTTAGAGTATTTTTACCCTGCCTTTCTCCTTGGAAAAGGACCCAAGGAGGCTTACAGTAATGAGGGATAATGTACAGTCCGGTACAATTAAGACATGTTCAGGTATCTGAGAACAAGGGATTGAGGGACATCTTACAGCATTAATAGACAACATTACATTAAAGCAACGCACTGATAAGTAGTCAAAAACACAAAGTCTATGTGAACCCATAGATTCATATAAAATACACATTTATTTGACCCAGCAGCATGACTTCCATTCCTAAAATAACATTGTGATATTAAAATAATAAAAAGAAGTGATTATTACAGCACCAAACCCCTTGCCAGCATCTCTTCTTAGGGGGATCAGCAGCACTGTTTGAGCTGCCCAACATATCCATCCATCCATATCTACAAACATCAGCAGCTGGATAGTTCAATGGCTTAGCCATTTGGCTGCACAGCCAGAGGTTGGGAGCTCATTTCCCCACTGTGCCCCCCAATGGAGGCTGGACTTGGTGATCTAAGATTCTATAGCAATAGTTCACACCGTGTGGGTCCCCAGATGTTCCTGGACTGCAACTCCCAGAAATCCCTTCCAGCACAGCCAGTGGTGGAGGCTTCTGGGAGTTGTAGTCCAGGAACATCTGGGGACCCACAGGTTGAGAACCACTGATCTATAGGGTCCCTTCCTGCTTTACATCTAGGAGTTGAGCCATGGCAACTGGAATTCTTTTCTTGTGGGATCGAAACGTTTTGCTACTCATCTGAGTAGCTTCTTCACAAACTCCAGCTATCGTGACTCAATTCCTGGATTAACTCACCTGGATGATTGAGACTCTCCACAGACATATCCCTGCTTTAGTTTCTAGAAACAAACAAACAAATTTATATACAGGGGTAACGTATAAAGGAATTAATTCATTCCAAATGAAATTATGTTAAGCAAATTTCCCTTTATACAAATTCCCATAGGAATGCATTGAAAATAGAGTAATCCCATTTTTATGTTGTACGCATTTGGCCCATAGGCGATTCTGTTAAGCAAATTTCCCCTATCTCCGGAATATTTTATGTTGTAGAAATTTTATGTTATACAAACTGTTTGTTACACAAGGGTCCACTGTACTATCTACATTATTCCCTGATTTTCTGTCTGTCCCTGATAGACATGCTCTCCATTGTCTAAAATAATAATAATCTTTCTTCTGCTTATTTCCCTGGTGGCCAAGTCTAAACCATTCAGCCGGCAGGGAGATTGCTCTGGGGCAAGGGAACCCAGAAGCAACTTCAGCCCACATTTTTTAAAAAATATTTTTTTTAAAATAAATGTAGCATACATTTTAAAAATGTAGTGACCTGTTGTGGAACACCACCACCAAAGAAGATAACAGTGGTTACCCAAACCTCATTGCTGGCTATAACGGGACCCCCCAAATAGTTCAAGCTACAGGGTCCCCAAAATGGAGGGCTGTCACTGTGTAGGCTGCTGGTCTTCTGATGCCTTCTCTTATGGTAGCAGCCCAGGCTGCCAGAGCAACCCTTGAAGTCTGTTTTGGCTTCAGTTCCCTGCAGATAGGTGGACGGGAAAGGCTACAATGTCTAAAATTGGCATTCTTCAGGAATGTCCCATTTGCCCTATCCTAGTTATGGCTCCAATACTTTGGCCACCTCGTGAGGAGAGAGGAGTCCTTGGAAAAGTCCCTGATGTTGGGAAAGATTGAAGGCAAAAGGAAAAAGGGACAGCAGAGAATGAGATGGTTGGACAGTGTCATCGATGCAACCAACATGGATTTGACCAATCTTCTGGAGGCAGTGGAAGATAGGAGGGCCTGGCATGCTCTGGTCCATGGGGTCACGAAGAGTCGGACACGACCGAACGACTTAACAATAGCAATAAAGAGAATTCGTTACTTTTAGGAATCTTTGAATTACGATGGTGTCCGTGAAGCTTCTAAAACTAACTTTTCAAATTCTCTGAAATACCATCTGTTCCGGAGCATGTGAGGAAAAACATCACATCCTCATGTACAAAGCAAGTGTTTCCAAGGTGTCTGGCAGTGAAAGAAGGCACTAGACTAGACCTCAGGGTCCCTCTTGCCCACCCACCCCCACTGATGATGATGATGATGATGATGATGATGATGATGATGATGAAGGTCTGGACCCCTTTCTGATGTGTTATTTCCCGAGGCTCTTTCACAGTAGGTACTTATTATGGGGTTTGCTCTCCTTTTATTACTGAAAATCTCCATGCTGTTGTTTCATTCTCAGAAACTCTTGGCTGCGTAACACAAGGGTTATGGTAAAAGGACCTTGACTCAAGCTTCCTCCATACATTTGGTTTTTGGTTGGTTGGTTGATTGGTTGGTTTTGAAGGGACTAACGAACGTGGCTCCCTCTCTGGTAGCAGATGATGGTTCCCCATGGAAGAGTAAAATAGGTCCAGCCTTCATGTTTCGTTTTCTAGGCTGGCTTGATCTCAGACTGAGCACCAGTTAGGAAGCACAGCGTCTTTAAAAGATCAGAGACTGTTGGCGCCTTGAAGACTAACTCATTTCGTTTGGCATAAGTTTTCATGCTTTCCAGGCCATGAAAGCTTAGCCTTAAGTTTATGTGTTGATTCTTCACCAGGCGACTAAAATGGCTACTCCCTTGGAAACGTTACGACAAGGCAGTAACCCAAGTATCTAAATACTCACTTACTCCCAGGCTTCTCTGACCAGGCTTTGGGGATGTGACACTCAACAGACCAGGGATTCCCACAATGGCCAGGAGAATTCTGGGAGTTGTAACCGAGAAGCTCAAAGCTGCACATCTCGAGGGGAGCCATTTCCCAGAATCCCCCAGCACCACTGCTATGAGCTGAAATCCAAGCAACAAAGTGCTCTAATCTCTGTCCTCTATCGCCTTGACGAAGACTGGCCACCCACATTCTGGGGCACAAAAAGCCATAATTAAGATTTAGGTGTTCTACTGCAGCCATGTTGAACTCCCCCACACACCCCTCAACCTCGCCTGGACGGCTTCCAACTTGCCATCCTTCACGGCAGCATCAGCGTTTCTTTCTCGAGACATCCTCTGCGTCTGCGTGCTCAAAGCAACCCTTCTCTCAGGGCTGGAATGGTTCCGTTGGAATCCAGGGCTATCACGACATCTAAGAATTCAAAGCCAGTGCCAACAATGTCGCTGACGTGGCCCAAGGGGGTGTAGATGTAGGAAGCTGGATCACTGTGGCCACTTGAACAAGAGCAGCAGTGCAATCCATCCAGAACGTGCTAGTGCATCAGAAGGACTGACCTCATAGTCTACGTATGCACTGTATAAGAAAACCACAGCAATGTGCTTTTTGTGGAGCAGAAAGGTTCCCACCCATACGAGGATGCTGGGTGAGGTGGGAGAGGGGAAGAAGATGTCTCTGCATCATGACACAAGGGAGGGAACATGTCGTCTTCCAGAGGATGCATGCACGACGCCTCCCACCACATGGAGCTCTCCCTGTGTGCTGGTAGGGACTGGGAGACCAACGTTGCCTCATTGCAGATGTCCTTACATAGGATAGGTAGACAGATGTTGGGCATCTGCTCTGTTTTCAAACCACTTTGCAAGAATATTTTTGAAAAGGAGCCCATCAGAGGCATTTGTGCAATTCCAGAGTGACTAGGGTGGAAGAAGAAGCCACCCAGATGGAACAAAACCAAGAGACACTGTGCAGCCCTCTTTGGCATTTGTCAGGTTAAAAAGATGCCAGAGGTTTGAACTGAGGAAAGGGAAAATCAAAAGTTACAGCAGGAATGCTAGACTGAGCTGCTGAGTGACAGCTGAACCCCTTTTATAACGCCTAAGGTCACTCCTGGACAGGCCAACCACTGAGATCCTAGGGCGGGCTCAGACTGAGGTGCAAATGTCCCCTTACAGCCACACTGCCAGCTGTTTTGCAGAACTGTAGGTTGAAAAAAACCTTTGTATTCTTTCTGAGGTGGGTCTATAACAGGGATGGCGAACCTTTTAGAGACCCACTGCCCAAAATGCAATTCAAAACCCACTAAATTTTCACAAAGTGCCAATACAGCAATTTAACCTAAATACTGGTGGTGGCTGTGAAGGCAGCAATATCAGGTGCCACCTTTGGCACTTGTGCCATAAGTCTGCCAACACTGGTCTATAATGTTCTAGAACTTTCTTCCTTTCCTTGGTGCTCTCACTCAAGTTAGTTTATTCAGGTTTTGTTTATCACTGATGTTATTCATTTTTGCTAATGTCTAATATTGTTTGAAGCTATTATCATGTAATTGTATTATGTTTTATTTACTTTACTGTTCTTCACCACCTAGAGCGGTATTGGCGAACCTGGGGCACGGGTGCCAAAGGAGGCACTCAGAGCCCTTTCTGTGGGCACCCGACATCGCCCCTTCACAGCCACCTGGATTCAGGTTAAACTGCTGTATTGGCACTTTGCGAAAAATTGGTGGGTTTTGAATCGCAGTTTGGGGCAGTCTCTAAAACATGCGCCATCACTGGCCTAGAGTGGCCCTGGGCTAGATGGGTGGTGTTCAGATTGAACAAACAAACATACATACAAACAAACAAACAAACAAATTCTGGCCTCTACACCACTGTTCTGGATCACACGTTTGTGATTCCATGCATTGCATCAACTGTATGTATTTCATGAAGACAGTTCTAAGGCAGTCACGTCTAAGAGCTCTGTGACCAGCCGGATCTACTTAATCAGGAGCTTGATTGGCCATTGGGCCTCCTTGGTGAGTTGGTGTGTTGGTGGACATCTCAATGAAGGTGTCTGCCCAATGTGTGGCAGCAGTGAAGAAGGCCAATTCCATGCTAGGGATTATCAAAAAGGGGATTGAAAATAAAACAGCCAACATTATAATGCCATTGTACAAAATGATAGTAAGGCCGTACCTGGAGTATTGTGTACAATTCTGGTCACCGCATCTCAAAAAAGACATAGTGGAACTGGAAAAGGTGCAGAAGAGAGTGACTAAAATGATTACTGGGCCGGGGCACCTCCCTTATGAGGAAAGGCTGAAACATTTGAGGCTCTTTAGTCTGGAAAAAACGTGCCTGAGGGGGGATATGATTGAGACGTACAAAATAATGCAGGGCATGAGTAAAGTGGATAGAGGGATGCTCTTCTCCTTCTCACGAAATACCAAAACTAGGAGACATCCACTCAAATTGAGGGTTGGGAACAGACAAAGAATTTTTTTTTTACCCAGTGCGTTGTTAGTCTGTGGAACTCCCTGCCACAAGATATGGTGATGGCCTCTGACCTGGATGCCTTCAAAAGGGGGTTAGACAGATTCCTGGAGGAGAAGTCCATCACAGGTGACAAACCATGATGGAGATGTATCACCTCCAGGTTTAAAACTGGGGTCCTTCAAGGGCCAGAGGCAGGGGAGTGGTATCAGGAGACAGATGTCTAGTCTCGTAAGCTCACAGAGGGATTTGGTGGGGCTACTGTGAGATACAGGAAGCTGGACTAGATGGGCCTTTGGCCTGATCCAGCAGCGCTCTTCTTATGTTCTTATGTTCTTATGACCAGTGCTGGCCTGAATGATCCAGAGACTCCTTTCCAGCTCTGCAGTTCAGTTCTAAGATAACATCCATTTAACCCCACAAGAAAGTTTGGAGCTTCTATGCTGCAAACCCCAAGGGAAAGTCAATCGTTTGGGATGTAGGTTGTTTCTGGTCTTTTTGGAACAGTCAATTGTCAGTCTCAGAACTGCTGTAGGGTAGCAGTAGGCCTGTTTCATTTGGTGGCCAATCAGGTTCTTCTAGATGTGTCCTTTCAGTGCATCACTGCTGAGTTTTGCCTTTGCAAAATAGATATACAGAGAGTGTCGATTAATTAGAACAGAAGCCAAGTTGGAACAGAAAACTGAATGGCAAAGAGACCTGCAATGAAATTTCCCAGGATAGCGTGGAATCAAGAGTGCCCTCTGGACTCCCTCTGCACCTAAAACGCACTGCTTAAAAAAATAATCTGACAACTGACAATCACCCATCAACCATATCTTAACTTGGATACCAGCCATAAGCATGGAGGTGGACTTGATGACCCTACATTTAGGCTCTCTCTGACTCCATTCTTCTACTATGATATCAGAATATCTTTCGATACACCTTTAATGGCAATACAAAGGAAGAGGCTGATTAAAACCAGGTGTTTTCTCCCACCCGGGGCGTTTGGCTAAAAGTGCTGGCACTCCTCAAAGCACTCAATTATGGTTGACAGTTTGGGCACGGAGCCATCTTTCCATCTCCCATCATCCTAACGGAGCCCATCCTTGTGACACCTCTCCAGGGTGTGGTGAGGCATCTTGCTGCAGGCGGTTCAGTCTTTGTGTAGAGAACATGACCTTCAGGTGTTCTGGGCAAAGGTGCCCGTTTCTTGCTCTTGCATGGAACAGCGACCCGTTTCCCATGAGAATTCTGGTCTTCCAGCGAGGAGCTAACATACACACCTCTGGAGGCTTGGCTTCAAGGGCTCCTCTTTTTTTTCCTTGCATGGAAACTTTCTTGCCAATTTTGGAATTGTTCTTGCTGTTGTTGGTGCATTGCTCTGGGAGCCCAGCTGGATCCTTTCAGATGCATCTCTTTTGTAGCAAATGCTGGGTTGGTCCTCAAAGACAACTTGTGTCTTAGACGGTGACTTCATGTCCTTCCTTGATGGAGATGTGTCATCTCCAGTCTTAAAACCAGGGTCATTCAAGGGCCAGATGCAGGGGAGTGGTATCAGGAGACAGAGATCTAGTCTCGTGTGCTCCCAGATGCATTTGGTGGGGCTACTGTGAGATATACAGGAAGCTGGACTAGATGGGCCTTTGGCCTGATCCAGCAGCGCTCTTCTTATGTTCTTATGTTCCTTGTTCTGCAACTAGTTTTGTACCATGACAGCGTTGGTCACGTTTCAAGTTTCAAGTTTATTGTGGTCATATGACCCGTATAAACAAAAATACAGCAAACCATAAAAACAATGAAAAGAGTAAAACTACGAATAGGTAAAAACATCAGGAAGATGGGTGAATGGTCGAGGTAATCTCTGCTCTCTTGCGTATGGCGGCCAGAAAAAACTTTGCTACCTGGGCTGTAACATAAGAATTCTTATCTATTAAACAGCATTGGACTAACCATCTAGAAGGGTGGCCTTGGAACTTCAGCAATGGAGCAATTAAGTTATTTCTAATATGGTCATAAAAAGGGCAAAATAAAAGCACGTGCTGGATAAATTCCGAGGACTGGTTTCCACATGGGCAGAATCTTTCTTGGTGCAGAATCCCCGTAAACCTACCCTGAAGGAGTGCTGATGGCAATACATTCATCCTGGCCAACATGAAAGCTCTACAAGCCTGTGGTGAACAAAGTTAGTCGCGATCAAGTGGTTTTGTCCCTATTTAGTCCCTGTTTCTGTTTTCTCACGGTCATGATAACTTGTCTCGTGACAACTGTTACTTCACGGTCTTGTTCCGTGACAATTTCTGAAATTGTCTTGCTTTCTTAACCCTTTTTAAAATATTATAAATAAAACTTTTTCGATATTTTTATTTACTGGTCTTCCAGGATTTACACATCAATGCTACAGAATTTTCAGTACTTTCTTTAATAAACATTTGCGCTGCATGGTGTTTCCCATAGGGAAACTAATGTTGAATGCCGCTTCAGCCGCTGAACACTAGGTGGACACTGGTTGTTGCGTGACAGTTGTTACCACATGGTCCCTTGTCTCGGAACAGGAACTGGGAACAAACCATGACAAGAAAATACCCCAACCCTAGTGCCAGGTACAATATTGTCATGCTCTGATCCTGCTCTGGGGGCATGGCTGAGACAAATTTCAGCTGTTGCGCAATGAACGTGAAGTAAGATTTTTTTGTACCAGTCCGAAGCACAACACTACAGAGACAAAATGGACGTGGAGTAACCCACCCCACCTGCGATCCATGAAAATCCGTGATATGCGGAAGCGGGGGGCGGGGGCGGGGGGCGATCACAGAAGTCTTGGGGCGGCGCGTGCAGGTGGCAGCAGGGGGATCTGACCTCCCACTGCTGCCCGCCTGCGCCGCCCGAGACTTCTTGTCCAGGGCCGTCTCCATTCAAATGCATTGCCAATGCATTTCAATGGAGATTGCGCCCCCCGCCGCTGCCGCCCGCACAGCCCTGACACTTCTTGGAGGGGCCCGGGGGGGCGCGGAGTGACCCGATCACCCCCTGCTGCCCCCCCACCCCTCCAGAAGCCCCTTTTCGGAGAGGTCCAGGGAGGCTGTGGGGAGCGATCCGATCGCCTCCCCCACCCCAGCGGTGCAGGTACTGCAATCCCGCGATGTAGTGGGACCACGGTACCTGAACCGCAAAATGGCGGGGGGTGACTGTACCAAAATAAAAGGAAAGAAGACTTGGGCACATGAAAAGCCACAAGTGATCCAAGAGTTGAGCCATGGCAACTGGACTTCTTTTCTTGTGGGGTCGGAAATGTTTTGCTACTCTTCCAAGCAGCTTCTTCAGTCTCAGGAAGGTCGGTGAGAGGCTTCCAATTGATAGTTTCACCCTCCCCCCCCCCCGTCTGAATAGGCTCGTTAGATGAACAGTGGCCTGGGGCGTGTGAAAGTCACATCTATGCAGTCCTTCCCAACAGCCATTAAGTATGGCCCATTAAGAAGGGAAGACTTCCTCACCCGAATGGGACTCATGCGTTCTCTTTCTTTTTGCAGGGAAACTAAACGAAGAGGGACATCTCTTTCTCCTTGCAGGAAGCTTGCTCTGTTCAAGATTTCTCCCAAGAAATGTCATGGGATTTCTTTTTCAGGAACAAGCTTCAAACTGCATTGGATTGCTGCAACTCCTGAACAGGATGGTATCTCTCCTGCATAGGATGCACCAGAACAGGCAACATGCTAAGCAGAACAATGGGTGAAAAACAAATGATGAAACAAAAAGAGAAAAGGAGGCCAAGGTTTGTTTTTCCAGCAAGCTGGGAAATCTTGCTGATTCCAAGGGAAAAATCTCCAGTAAGGATACTTGGCATAGGCAACCACTTGGAAAACTACCAAGAAGGAGAAATGTACACATCGCAGAACTGGGATGTTTTGTCCCTGTTGGAGTCTGTCAGCAGAAGAAAAGAAAAAACAAACAAACAAACAAACAAAAACAAGAATGATCCTGGGAACAGGAAGTGCAGGAGCACAGCCTGAGGAAACCTGCAGACTTTACTAGGTTCAGGATTCAGGAATGTTTTCTGTCAGGTGAGAAAGGTTGCTTCTTAAGGAAGAATCCTTCTTCATTGTTTTTCTTTATCTCCCCAATTTCTTCCACTAATGGAACACAAGATGGCATACAACAATTAAAAATACACACATCAAATCACAGAAAATGGAGAGATTATCGTTAAAATCGATTTAGACCAAAACAGTACTAAAATATCATTAGTTTTAAAAGTTACATTTATAATACCTGTCTGGTTTTAAAAAACACATGGAAAATATGCTGCATCTGTTTCTGAAAATAGGATACTTCAAAGATTAGGAGTTAATCTTAAAATGGAAGGTTTTTGTCTGCTGTAAGGAGAGGGCCAACCTGGCCTCATGAGGCAGAGTTCCAGAGGTTGAGAGTTGTCACTGAAAATGATCGCTCTTGGAGTCTCACCAAACAGGCCTGTAAATGGGAGTGATGGTGCTGCTAACAAAAAAAACTTCCCCTTGCAAAAAAAAAATATCTCCAAGTCTTAGAAGAGGAGGGAATGTCGGTGGCACCAATCCAATTATGTGCCTGTGTCTTCATTCAAAGGAGAGTGGTGCTGGTGAAGTTGCCTCTGAGTACCATGTGTGGCATTTACCTATGATAATGAATAATACATGAGGTGTCTGTACTGATTGGTGGGTTTGTAGACCAATGAGAGAGTCTGGGGAATGGCCTGAGAGGATTTACTGTAAGACACTGCTCAGCACTGTTTTAGGCAGATAGAGATGGACAAAGAGACCTACACTTGCAGATAGGGAATCTGAGAGAATCAGACAGGGTCTGGCACCATCTCAGAGAAAGACAGATAGGGAAAAAGAAGAGATAGGATTTTTAGAGTGTCTGTGAAGAAAGGCAAGTGTTTAGAGTTTGTAAACTAAGGAACTGGGTGTGCATGTATTCAGCTTTATTAGTGATCAAACTTGAGTGGGTTTGAACTATATTCTTCTTTTTGTTTATACTCCAACACGTTACTGACCTTGTGATCAATGAACTTCGTTTATTTTTATACAACTTAAAAACAGACTGAAGGCTTTAATTTACTAGCTAAGCTAGTTGGTGGCAGCAACAGAGAAAATCAGAAGCAGTGTTTGTCAATAGCTTGTGAAAGGGTGGCGGCAAGCACATAAATGCTACACAATGGACTCCCAGAAAAATAAGTAGGAAACCGCACCTGTTCTTTGTTGTCTTTTTCTTTTTGTTGTGCCCATTTTATCTATGTGGATAAAGTCTGAGAGTATTTGGGTGAAAACCAGGGGTGAAAAAACTAGGAGGGATGTCACTGTGGGGGTATATTATAGACCCCCAAGCCAGCCGGAAGAGTGGGATGATGCCCTTCTGTGAGCAGATGGCCACACAGTCAAAAGGGAGAGATGGAGTAATAATGGGAGATGTTAACTATCCTGATATATGCTGGCAGTCCAACTCAGCTAGGAATGCAAGGTCTAACAAATTCCTTACTGCCCTTGCAGACAATTTCATGGTCCAGAAGGTAGAGGAGGCAACAAGAGGCAAAACCGTTTTAGATCTGGTCTTAACCAATAAGGAAGACCTTATAAATGGGGTCGAAGTGGTGGGATCATTAGGTAAAAGTGACCATGCCCTCTTGGAATTTGTTATACAGTTGGAAGGTGAAGTTAAGCATAGTCAGACAAGAATCCTGGACTTTAAGAAAGCCATTTTTTGTAAACTTAGGGAATTATTGGCTGTGATTCCATGGACCGACACACTGAAAGAGAAGGGAGTCCAAGATGGATGGGAGTTCCTTAAAAGCGAGATATTAAAGGCACAATTTAAAACTGTCCCAACAAGAAGAAGAAATGGGAGAGGTCTAAAGAAACCACAATGGTTTACTAAAGAACTTTCAGCACAGCTAAGTATAAAGAAAAACAAGTACAAGGAATGGAAAAAATGGGAAATGCACCAAATTGGAATATAAGCAAACAGCTAATATATGCAGGGAGATGGTAAAAAAAGCTAAAGCGCAAAACTAACTTAGACTTGCCAGAGACATTAAAGATAATAAAAAGGGTTTCTTCAGTTATGTCCGCAGCAAAAGGAAAAATAAGGAAATGATAGGCTCTCTGTGTGGCAATAATAACCAGTTACTAACAGGGGACAAGGAAAAGGCAGAACTACTCAACACCTTCTTTGCCTCTGTTTTCTCCAAAAAGAAAGAAAGAGATCCACTGTGACAAATACTAGATGAGGTAGGATGGGAATTGCAACATAGAATAGGTAGAGAGCTGGTACAGGAACACCTGGAAACATTAAATGAATTTAAGTCTCCTGGGCCAGATGAATTACACCCAAGGATATTAAAAGAACTGGCGGAAGTAATTTCAGAACCATTGGCAATAATTTTTGAGAAGTCCTGGAGAACAGGGGAAGTCCCCATCGATTGGAGGAGGGCTAATATTGTCCCCATCTTCAAAAAAGGGGAAAAAGAGGACCCTAATAATTATCACCCAGTCAGCTTGACTTTAATTCCTGAAAAGATCCTAGAGCAGATTATTAAACAGGCAGTCTGCAATTATTTAATGCTGTCATTACAAGAAGTCAACACAGGTTTCTTAAAAAAAAGTCATGCCAGACTAATTTGATCTCTTTCTTTGATAGAATTACAGGCCTGGTGGATGAGGGGAATGCTGTGGATATTGCTTATCTGGACTTTAGCAAGGCCTTCAATAAGGTTCCCCAGGGTATTCTTGCTAAGAAGTTAGTAGGAAGTGGGATAGATAGTGCTACTGTTAGGTGGATTTGTAATTGGTTGACTGATCGCACCCAAAGGGTGACCATAAATGGCCTCTCTTCAGCTTGGAGACACGTGACCAGTGGGGTGCCCCAGGGTTCTGTTCTGGGTCCAGTGCTGTTCAATATATTTATTAATGACTTGGAGGAAGGAATAGAGAGTATGCTAATTAAATTTGCAGATGATACCAAATTGGAAAGGGTTGCTAATTCCTTAGAGGATAGGAAGAAAATTCAAAAAGACCTTGACAGATTAGTGCTGGGCCAAAGCCAACGGAAGGGATTTCAACAGAGGGAAATGTAGGGTGCTACATCTAGGTAAAAAGAATGAATTGCACAGATATAGGATGGGGGACACATGGCTGGAGAATAGTACCTGTGAAAGGGATCTGGGAGTCTTGGTGGACCACAAATTGAACATGAGTCAGCAGTGTGATGCGGCAGCCAGGAAAGCCAATGCAATTCTTGGTTGCATCAACAGAAGCATAGTGTCTAGATCAAGGGAAGTGATAGTACCACTCTATTCTGCTCTAGTCAGACCCCACTTGGAGTACTGTGTCCAGTTCTGTGCGCCTCAATTTAAAAAGGATGTTGACAACTTCAAGCGGGTGCAGAGGAGGGCGACCACGATGGTTGAGGGTCTGGAGGAAATGTCTTATGAGGAAAGGCTTAGGGAACTGGGAATGTTTAGCCTTTCAAAAAGAAGGCTGAGGGGAGATATGATAGCTATGTTTAAATAAATATTGAAGAGGGAGCAGGTTTGTTTTCCATGGCTTCAGAGACTAGGACTCAGGGCAATGGTTTCAAACTACAGGAAAAGAGATTCCATTTGAACATTAGGAAGAACTTCATGACAGTTAGAGCTGTTGGGCAGTGGAATATGCTGCCACAAAGGGTGGTGGAGTCTCCTTCCTTGGAGGTTTTTAAGCAGAGGCTGGATGGCCATCTGTCAGAAATATTGTGATGGGGTTCCTGCATGGCAGGGGGTTGGACAAGATGGCCCTTGAGGTCTCTTCCAAATCTAGGATTCTAGGATTCTATGATTCTATGACTCTTGACTTCGTGGAAACAGTGGATCCACTCAGGGTTTTAGTCTGAACTTTACAGAAGCAATCCAAGGTGACGATCCTGTCCCTTTAATGGGATCTGTATCTTAGATATTTCCTATAAAGTTCAGAATGATCCCTGGCATGGATTCAGTGCCCGCAGAAACCCAAAGTCACCAGCTGCCTCTTGATTATGGGGAACCAGAGTACTATTTTATTTTACTTTATATATTTATTTTGAGTATTTATACCCCACCTTTCTCCTTGGAAATGGACCCAAGGTGGCTTACAGTAATGAGGGATAATACAGTATACAGCCCAGTACATTTAAGACATATTCGAGTTTAAGAACAGGGAATTGAGGGGCATCTTAACAGCAATACTATAAAAGGCAACATTAAAGCTAAAAGAGAACCCAAGCAGTGAAAGAAAAGAGTTACCAAGAATGAGTTGGTCCTGCTTACCCAGAACGTGGGTGGCCAAATGTGAAGTTGAGGGGCTAACAGATGCCCCCAGAGAGGTTCATCATACCCATGGCAAGATGCCACAGAAAGGTCAGGGTCAAGGGCTCCAGGGGAGCAAATAGAGATAACAAAGCCTGTTATCATCACCAGGAAGTTCCAGAATTACCCTGCTGAGAATTTTATGCCCAGATTATATCGAGTTGATTCACAGAGTTCAGGAGAGGAAGGATGATGAAGGAAAGCTCAGAGATGTTCGTGAAAAATGAATTCCAAAATATGTGATCAGAGCCAACCCGACATTAGGGATGGATGAGAATTTTGTTTGGCTCACTGAAAAATATTTATATAAATAAGATTTCCTTGATAAACCCCTCAAACAAGCTGGACAGAACTGGTTTGAAGAAACACTTGACCTACCCCTTCTTGCCTAGAAGGATGCTCTCTCCATCTCTCTCCTAGAGTTGGAAGAGACCTCAAGGGCCATCCAGTCCATCCACCTGCCATGCAGGAACCCCAATCACAGTGCTCCCAACAGATGGACATCCAGCCTCTGCCTTCCACGATTTTGTCGAATACACACTTGTGGTTTCATGTCTGTCTGTCTATTGGCAAACATCCAGCAGGGTCCTCCTTCCATATTCCACCCCAGTGAATTCCGCTGTTGTTGTTTCCAACAGGAATGTCCGCCCGCCCCCCATGACACATGTGGGACAGATTGCCTTTTGTGGCACTGAGATATTTATTGCTGCTCAAGTCTTCTGCAATTTCCTCTGGAGTGTAGAGAAGACAGAGATGCAGGGGGTGGGGGGAGAGAAGAAGATGAAGGCTGAATAAAAATCACTGCAATTAAAAAAATAACAGCCCTCGGGAAGGAAGTGTGTCTGCTAGGTCATAAGGGTTGTGGTCACTGCCTGTCTGGAAGTTCAGAGGGATGGCAGGAAGAAAGCTCAGGAGGGGATGCTTCTCGGTTTTCCAGCTTATGTTTACGTTCAAGAACATGGATTCTGAGCGTGATATGGCCGGACAATGGAAATTTTATGTTCTTGGCCATGCTGATGGGCATGCCTATAGACTGCATGTCTATAGCCCCTGCAGAGGAGAAAACTGACTAATAATAACATAAAATCTAATCAACTTAACCTGTGAGTCCAATGAAGAGCCTGTATTTCCTAGGATCGCTGCTTTCTCTCCCATGCCTGGATTTCCCAAAACAGGCATGTTTCGGTAATCAGACGTGCAAACTGGAGCCATGTTTACCAACCCAAGACAATTGCTTACCAAAGCACACCGAAACACAAGATAGGTGGGGTGAGAGCTTGACTCACATCCTGCCGCAAACACATCTTTCCCCACATGAGGGACCATTTCTTGTTTACCTGTGCTAGGTCAGTGGTTCTCCAAACTTGGGTCCCCAGATGTTCTTGGACTACAAATCCCAGAAATCCTGGCCAGCATAGTGAGTGGCGAAGGCTCCTGGGAGTTTTAGTCCATGAACATCTGGGGTCCCAAGGCTACCGACCCCTGTGCGTTTTATACTATGTACCTGACCCTGAGACAGTCACAAAGGTGGTCTTCAGTTCCAGGTGAGGTTGCACTCACCTTGGGAATTTAGATAGGCATTGGACTTTTGGAATCTGTTCGCTACAGCCCCCAGAATTCACCAGGGATTCTGCCCCTGCCTCCCCATGACCAAACACTGGCAGCTTTAGCCAAAGCATCCAAGCCTTCAGACAAGTACACATACCTGTGCCTCGGCAGGTCTTCATTTGGAGCAACAGACATTGGCCTGAAGAAGAAGGAAATGGATGGGAAGGGCTAAGATCCATGGGAGCTGCAAGGGATTAGGGAACTGGTAGTCTCTCTGCTCATTAGGGTTGAGGCAGGAGGAGTTCCCGGTGAATTCCTGGAGTTTTAGTAAAAAAATCCAAAAGGCCCTATGCCAAAAGTCAGATTCATCCCACAAGAGTGCACAAGAGTGCACATTTTGCGTAAAAAAAAAACAGGTGGACCAAATTCTTTCTTAAGAACATTTGACTTGATGCCATAATTTGTGCAGTTAGAGTACTGGACTAGGACTTGGTAGGTCTGGGTTTGTGAAATGCAAAAGCAACAGTGAAGCAGTCAGTACAGTATCAATGTTAGTTTCCATCACTCATAACTTTACATGGAACTTTCCTTTCCTTTTCTTGTAGCTTTAATATCATGTTGTCTGTTAATCCTGTAAAATGTCCCTGAATTCCCTGTTTTCAATACTTGAACATGTCTTAATTGTATTGGACTGTATATTATCCCTCATTACTGTAAGCTGCCTTCGGCCCTTTTCCAAGGAGAAAGGTGGGGTAAAAATACTGTAAAACAAACAAACTAACAAAAACAGTGTAAAACAGTACCTGAGGCTGATTTTGAATGTTCAAGGAGTGTAGCTTTTTGTTTTCGCTTTCGTTTCATTCAATATTTATCCACCATTGTATTTTCTGTTGAGGAATGTGAATTAAAAAAAAAACAGAACAAAATGCAGGTGTCTGTCTCTTCACAGCTCCAAGACCAGGAAAACTTAATTTTAATTTTAATGTTACTGGCTAGGAGCCTACTGGCCTTCAGCCATGTAACAATATTTAAAAGCTTGCAGAAGGAGGCGTTTGGTACTAGCTTGTGCAATATTTCTCTTCTACAAGCTCCACCCCAGGAACTGAGAAGAATTGTTTATCTGCAGGGCAAGCGCCAGGTTTTGCAAATGTCAGAATTACTGTCTGAGCCTTTGTCTTCCTTGTCATGTCAAAGCACCCACATAAATATGCTGGTGGAATTTTCCACTCTACCATTGTTATATAGTAGAAGATTCTGGTTACTTTGCCTATAGCCTATAGCCTATAGCCTGCAGTATCATATTCAGTCAGTAGGTGTCAGATTTCCCTAACCACAACACAGTACAGTAGCTGCAGTTAGGCCTGGCATACCAGCTTCTCCAAACGGCCTCTAGGAAGTTCCATCTAAGGCCGTTACTTCACGAACCGCTCGCTTCGCGGCAACCCCTCCTTTCTGTGCGAATCGATCATTTCAGTCCGCACGCCCCTCCTTTTTGGCTGCGATGCCACCCCGACCACGCCCCCTTAACCGTGCTCCAACCGGGGCGAGTGGTGCCCCTGCCAGAGCCCGGGAATCTTTTAGCTTCGCATCCGCTTCGCTCCCAAAAGGGGCGTGTGGCCTCGGTTTTTTATTAATTTTCTTTTTTTTTTTTTAATACCACTCCTGATCCGTCGATACATCAATGTGTCAATGTTTCGCTGTTTTTTTCCATTGATTTCCTAGTACCCTCGGCCACCCCAATCGCTCAAGCATTGCAAGGGAGGCGGTGGGAGAGAAGAAGAAGAAGAAGGAAGAAGAAGATCAAGGGTTGGTTGCGATCGGGGATGGGCGCGATCCAGCGCAGGAGGCATCCGCAAGCTGCGGTCCCCAACGCGCGTCCGTCCGTCCGTCCGTCCCTCTTTCCGCCCGCCGCTGCCTCTGCCTCTGCCGCCACCTCTCCTCCTCCTCCTCCTCCTCCTCCTCTTCCTCCCCCCGCCTGGCTGGCTGGCTTCCCTGCCTCTCTTATACGGCCACCCCTCGGCAGAGGGAGCGGGGAGCATGGAGCAGGCGAGCCCCAGCCCCAGCCGCTGCCGCCGCCATCGAGGCATAAATAATTAGTGGTTTACCAATGTTTTAAAAGTGGCACAACAATGCGAATGGAGGTCGTGAGGTTGCCATCGATTCGCACCCAGAAATGCTTCACGTGAGTACACTGAAAGCGGGGTGGAAACGAATGGAAGTCACGTGACCGCAACCGCATTCAAACCGAAGGCACTTTCGGTTCAAAGCCATGTGTTTCGTGAAGTAAGGGCCATTGTCAGACCTATGGTAGGAAACCAAGGAAGGGTCTAAACTAGAGAATCCAGACTCTTCAAAAGCTACAGGGGAGAGAAGAGAGAGAAGAAGAGAGGAGCAGAAAGAGAACTAGTGTTGGGAGAGGGGGGGGAAGCATACAAGAGGACTGATGAATGCTGAAATCATATGTAGCAGGCTTGTGGGGGAATCACACTGGAGAGAGAGGGCTAAGATTTGTTCTTGGCTCCTTGGGAGAAAAAAGATTACTAGAGAGTGTTGGGGGGAGGGAAAGAAAGAGTATCTAGATCAAAGGTTCACAACCCTGCTGTTCTTGGACTGCCGCTCTCAGAAGCCTTCGCCATTAGCCGTGCTGGCCAGGATTTCTGGGAGTTGCAGTCCAAGAACATCTGGGGTTCCACAGCTGGGAACTATTGATCTAGATCAGTGCCGATGAATCTGTGGCACGGGTGCCCCTTCTGTGGGCACCCGACATCGCCCCCCCAGCAGCCACAGCACTTCCCCCTCTGCTCAGAGTGCACCACTGTGCTCCGTGCAGAGAGCTGGGCGAAGGGGAGGCAGCGGTTTATGGGCTCCTTCATAGCCCCAGTTTACTCTCCAGCCATGCTGCTTTTGCAGGAGCCCAAAGAACTCCTCAACGGTTCTTAAAATCTCAAGCCTGTGGTTTCCTTGGGGGAATCAATGCCCCTTGTATTTGGTCTTCCTTTCTTCCTTCTCCCTTTCAGCACTATTGTCTTCTCCACAGAATCCTATCTTCTCATTATTTATTCATTCATTCATTCATTCATTCATTCATTACCGCACAATAACAATAACAGCACAGACCCATAACATGATATCAATTATCAACTATCCAACATATTAAACTAGGAACACCTGGAAACATTAAATGAATTTAAGTCTCCTGTGCCAGATGAATTACACCCAAGTATATTAGAAGAACTAGCAGAAGTAATTTCAGAACCATTGGCAATAATCTTTGAGAAGTCCTGGAGAACAGGAGAAGTCCCTATCGATTGGAGGAGGGTAAATGTTGTCCCTATCTTCAAAAGGGGGGGGGGAAGAGGACCTAAATAATTACCGCCCAGTCACCTTGACTTCAATTCTTGGAAAGATCCTAGTGCAGATTATTAAACAGGCAGTCTGTAATTATTTAACAAACAATGCTGTCATTATAAGAAGTCAACACAGGTTTCTTAAAAACAAGTCATGCCAGACTAACTTGATCTCTTTCTTTGATAAAATTGCATGCCTGGTGGATGAGGGGAACATTGTGGATATTGCTTATCTGGACTTTAGTAAGGCCTTTGATAAGGTTCCCCATGATATTCTTGCTAAGAAGTTAGTAGAAAGTGGGATAGATAGTGCTACTGTTAGGTGGATTTGTAATTGGTTGACTGATCGCACCCAAAGGGTGATCATAAATGGCCTCTCTTCAGCTTGGAGACACGTGACCAGTGGGGTGCCCCAGGGTTCTGTTCTGGGTCCGGTCTATTCAATATATTTATTAATGACTTGGAGGAAGGAATAGAGAGTATGCTAATTAAATTTGCAGATGATACCAAATTGGTAGGGTGGCTAATTCCCTAGAAGATAAGATGAACATCCAAAATGACCTTGACAGATTAGAGTGCTGGGCCAAAGCTAACGGAATGGGGTTCAACAGACGGAAATGTAGGGTGCTGCATTTAGGTAAAAAGAATGAATTGCACAGATATAATATGGGAGACATCTGGCTGGAAAATAGTTCCTGTGAAAGGGATCTGGGAGTCATGGTGGAACACAAATTGAACATGAGTCAGCAGTGTGTTGTGGCGGTGAAGAAATCCAACAATTCTTGGTTGCATCAACAGAAGCATAGTGTCTAGAACAAGGGAAGTGATAGTAACCACTCGATTCTGCTCTGGTCAGTCCCTACCTGGACTACTGTGTTTAGTTCTGATCTGAGCACATCAGTTTAAAAAGGATGTTGACTGTTGTGACGTCGGTTTAGTGATTTCAGCAAGTGATTTCAGCTCTTTGACATAGCAGGCTGGAGACAGCTTCTAGTGTAACAGCTCTTTATTCAGGGAAAGAACGAGACTGGGGACTGGGGAGAGGAAGCTATATTTATAGGAGCGAGGACTGGCTAGGAAAAGATACATTTTGGAGGGAACAATTACAACCAATCACAAAGCTGCCTTTTGGCAGAAACCAATAGGATTGAGGATCCAAATACAGCAACTTGAATAAACCAATAGGCCTGTTCCCTTTGGAACAGAAAGGCAGTTACTTCAACATAAGCAAGTACAGATAATAGGAATACAGATCAATACACAACATTGACAACCTTGAGCAGGCCCAGAGGAGGGCAACTAGGATGGTTAAAGGTCTGGAAGAAATGTCTTACGAAGAGCGGCTTAGGGATCTGGGAATATTTAGCCTTGCAAAAAGAAGGCTGAGAGGGGATATGATAGCTATGTTTAAATATTTGAAACGATGCATGTCACATTGAAGGAGGGACTGGTTTGTTTTCCATGGCGTCAGTGAGTAGGACTTGAGGCAATGGTTTCAAACGATATCGCAAAAGAGATTCAATTTAAACATTAGGAAGAACTTCCTGATGGATGGAGCTGTTAGGCAGTGGAATCTGCTGCCACAAAGGAGGGTGGTGGAGTCTCCTTCTTTGGAAGTTTTTAAGCAGAGGTTGGATGGCTATCTGTCGGAAATATTGTGATGGGGGTTCCTGTATGGCAGGGGGGTTGGACTGGATGACCCTTTGAGGTCCCTTCCAACTCAAGGATTCCATGACTCAAGAAAGGGCTGGCAGAGGAGAAGTCTTTTTTCAAGCTTTGAAGTACTGCTGCTGGGCGTGGGCAGCAAGAAGTCTCGTGAGTTGCACTGCTGGTACTCCAGCCATTGCCCTGCCCTCAAGGGCATCAGGATGTATCAAAGGAACAGAGGGAAGGATAAAGAGCCAGGGGCTGTTTGCAAGCACCCGAGCCCATCACGCCCTTTGGAGCAACTCTCACACTTTCAAGACAAATGTTCTCTTCCTCCAGCACTTTCTACCCTGAGATTTGTCTCCTGCCTAGAACCATGGAGGGGCAAGCAACTCTTGGACAGGTCGCTGCCTGTGACCTGGCAAACGTGGTTAGCTGAAGGGGGCTTCATCAAGGATCAGAAGCATGTTCGATGAATCCTAACCAAGCACTTCTAAACTCTATATCAAGAGGGCCCCATCTTGCCTGTGTCCTGGTACCTCGTGGTACATTGCTTCCTTAAGGGGAGTTATCTCTCTGTCTGATTCCAAGTAAAAGCCTCAGTGCAAATGTTACGAAAGGGAAGTGATAAATAAGCCTCCAGGCAGATTTAGATGCTGACTGTGATTACTCAAATTCAACTGCTCCTTTCCCCCCCTCCCGCCAGAAGCTTCTGTCATCACTTGCGTTTTACATTTCATTTCTTGCCTCCGATTTGTTTGTTTGTTTGTTTGTTTGTTTCCCACAGCATCCTGGCCAACCCACTTCCAGATGTTTCCTTGGGTCATCGCAGAAAACATGCATCCTGCTGTCCCTAGGGATAAATGTCAAGGCAATCCCCGGCCAGATGTGAAGGTCACATAGCCTCAGTCTAAGCAGGGACAGTCAGGAAGTTTTGTGTTGAGTGATGACGGTGGGAGAAGGGGAAGCCCACACAAATGCCATCTTCCAGTTTATCTTAGAACTATTAGGCCAGATCAGGCCCTCTGGGCCATCCAGTCCAGCCACTGTCAAGGAGGCACCAGTGGAGAATTCGAACTCCACCCCTGAGCCCAATGGTACAATAATCTGCACTTCTCTGCTTTTAAACTCACATTGTTCACAGCAGCCTACATAAGAACATAAGAAGAGCCCTGGTGGATCAGGCCAAAGGCCCATCTAGTCCAGCTTCCTGTCAGGGGTGTAGCTGGGGGAAGGAAAGGGGACGGGGTGCCCCGGGCACAGCAATTAGGGGGTGCCAAATTGCCTACCGACCCTCCCGCCACTGTCCCCCACCCGCCATCCAGATTATATTTTGCAATTGGGGGACGCGCAAAAACTGACTGTTGCCCCGGGCTCTGGAAGCCCTAGCTATGCCTCTCCTTCCTGTATCTCACAGTGCCCCCACCAAATGTGTCCGGGACCGCACAAGACTAGATATCTCTCTCTTCATACCACTCCCCTGCATCTGGCCCTTGAAGTACCCCAGTTTTAAGCCCGGAGCCTAGGCCAGGGTCTGCCTGAATAAGGATGTACAGACTGGAGCCTGATCATCCGTGTACTCCAACCTAATCCTTCTTCATGTATACATCAGTTTTTTCATCAATCAAATCTGATTTACAGCCATTGGCCAGCATGTACAAAATACTGTTTAGGGCTTGTATAGAATCATATAAATGTGGATAAAAATGTATAAGTTCTTTAAAAAGACGTGGGGAGAGTCCTATAATCATCATTGAGACATCTGGCCCCTTTAAGCTGTAGAAATTAAAACCAAGATTCTATGGCGGCTATCCCACGACCACTTAAAACAGCTTCAAACTGCTTGAAGATGTGGTTAATACAATTGTGTCCCCACGACCAGTGGATTTTAAAGAGAAAAAAATGTGAACACACCCACTAGGAATGGGCATTTTGTTTTGGAACCAGTAGATTACGAAATGAACCATGTGAGCCCAGGTGGTCCTCGGAACTGGCTGATACATGCAGATCCAATTGCTTTACCTTTCTCTGTCTTGCGCAGGGTTAAAATCCAGTGAAGAAACATGCTGTGATGTCATCTGTCCTAGATCTGTGATGCTGGCCAATCAAGAGCTGTGCAGGGACAGGCATCATCCCACCTCCCTCTCCGATTGGCCAGCAGCATGAAGCAGGAAAGATGACATCACAGCATGCTTCCTTGTTGGATTTTAACCCTGCGCGAGGCAGAGAAAGGTAAAATAATTGGATCTGCGTGTATCAGCCAGTTCCAAGGACCACCTGGGCTCGCATGGTTCGTTTCATAACCTACTGGTTCTGAAACGAAATGCCTTCCCTAATGCCCACTTAAGCGCGACCCAGCAAATTTTACAAGTAACTGGTCTCGAGGTGGTACAAAGCTTGCCTCAGTTCCGATGCGGATTTTAAACCGGTATTTGAGTCCGTGGGGATTCAGAAATCCACATCAAAATCTTTTTGTTCTGCTGTGTTGCAGTTCCTGCTCGTGGGGATACAAAATATGCAATTCTTTAAACTGCACCTGTGGGAACATAGGAACCAGGTTTTCGAGCACGTGAGCATTCTAGGGAAAAATATGCATTTTACAGATCCAAAGAAAACAAGGAAGCTTTTAAACATAAAACCACAAGTCTATTTTGATCATCAACATATACTCACAAATAACATTACAACCAGAATTCTTGGACCGGAGGGGGGCAGTCAAGGGAACGTAAGTGGTCAACAGCCTGCAACAAGTTTTAGCAACAGCTGTGCAGAATTACCCCACTGTGCGGGTGCTATAATAAGAATCCTTGTCAAAATGCAGCAAAGGGAGTATCAAGTTCATTGGATCTCTCTGGGGAATTTTGGAAGGATTGGGTACAGAATATCCTTACATAAACCCTGATATAATGGACAGTGTAAAAGTACATGCCCTACTGTTTCAGCTTCATCATAATTAGAGGGATATAGGCAAGCACATCTGATCTCGCCTGATTTCAGAAGCTAAGCAGGGTTGGCCCTGGCTAGTACTTGGATGGGAGACCACCAGGGAATACCAGGTGCTGTAGCTGCCTGGAGTAGGAACTGGCAAACCACTCCGGTATTCCTGCCAAGAAAACTCCATGGACATGGGGTCACAGAGAGTCAGTCACGACTGCAACAACACAACAACAATATCAAAGCAATCAAAATGGGATGTATCTTGAAATCGGGGGGGGGGCGTGCATTTCTGGTAGTGAGGCAGGATTTATTCCTACAAACAGGGGAACCTGAGTGGCCACAAAGTGGAGTACAGGTGAGATTACTGGCATGGTCATGGCATGAGTTCTTCTTCTCAAAATTATTTTTCCATATCCCGAGAACGCCAGAAATAAAATTTTAAAAAGGCCAGCAGGAGAGCAATATTATGAATTTGGGTAGGGACATCGCCTCAAGAGGAGCCACAAAGGGAGCCTAGCATGTGAAAGAGAAAGGCAGGTGTGAACATCCTCGCTGCCAGATGGGCGGTACAGAAATATAATCAATCAATCAATAAATCCGAAACTGAAACGGTGAGCCCAGAATACAGGCCGTTTTGTCCAAGTGCAGAAACATACCTCAACAAAAAAAACCCAACCGCATGTATCCTTCTTTCAGACACAAAGGTGACGTGAAGTAACGCTCACAGAGTCCCAGCTGGGTAAATGGTTTTTGTCATCCTGTGGCGTCAAATTAAATCCAACTCAGAGTGACAAATCTCACTTACCTTGGAAGCCCAAACAGGGCTTCCAAGGTAAGTGAGATATTTAAAGAGGGGTGTCTAGACTGCCTGTGCAGAGCCCTTTTAATGTTATGAATCATGGTGTAGTTTTTAAATCTGTGTTTCATTATTGATACATATTCTGAGCACTTTTTTTTTCTGGCCCGAGGATGGGATATAAATCCAGTTAACAAACAAACAAACATGAACTTTGGCTGTTGGTTAGGCTAAGTTTGCACAGATGTTGAAGTCCCATTAACATCAACAAAGGATGCTGTTGTAGCGTCTTTCTTTTTGAGATGAGCTCCTTTTTAAAAAATGCCCATTATCCTCCAGATCCACAGATAACCCTAAAAAAAGAAGCCACATTTTTCTATTCAGGGAATTGACATTATGTGACCAGGAAGTTAATCACATTCTGTTAATACACGCACAGCCAGTGCATCATCTTATTACTGTCTGTAGCTATTTTTCCCCTCCAGAAGATCCAAGCGTATTGTTCCATTCACCCGATGTTGGTCATCTCAGTCACTGCTGCAGCTGCCGAACATTATCCTGGTGAAGATTGGAAACCCAGGCCATGATGCCTTTTGCAATATCAGTTTAGAAAAATGTTTAAACTGAGCAGGTTGGTAAATAACCAGATGTGCACCTAAACAGCAGAAGGATCTACTGCATTCTGAGGATTTATCTACAGAACACACAAAAAAAATCTCATTCTTGCAGGGGGACCAACTTGTTTCTCCTCCCATATGGAGCTGATAGGAGAGATTTTGATCATAATTTCTGGCCTTTGTGATGTTTTACAAGCTGTGCTCTTCCTGTGCTGCGTACACAGCGAGGCAAGGAACTATGAGGTGTTCGCCTCTGATCCATAGAATCACGGAACCATAGAATCATAGAGTTGGAAGAGACCTCAAGGGCCATCCTGTGTCATCCAAACTCCTGCCATGCAGGAACCCCCATCACAGTGCTCCCGACCGATGGTCATCTAGCCTCTGTTTAAAAACCTCCAAAGGAGGAGACTCCATCTTTGTGGCTAGAGATGGGCACGACCAGGAAAAATTTTTTTCCGAGTTGTCGTTTTTCGGGACAGGTCCGTTTCGGCTCGTTTCCGTTTTTCGTGAAATTTTTCAAAAATTTGTCGTTTCGTAGTGTCGTTTTTTTGTCTGTCGTTAGTACTGGTTTTTTGGGGGGTAGCGGGCTCCTGGAGGCACCTCTGTGGGGTGGGTGCCTCCTCTGGCCCGCTATGAAGGGAAAGCGGGCTCCTGGAGGCACCTCATGGGTGCCTCCTCTCCTCACCCGCTACAAAATGGCATGCATAGCCAATTGGATATGCATACCAAGTTGAGTGGCAGAGAGGCACCTCTTTTGGGTGCCTCTCTGTTGACCACAGGCCCACTGCTGATATTGCATCGATCTGGCCGCTCTGTGGTCCACTAAGAAGGGAAGTGTACTTGCGTGTATAGTGCAATGCGAGTACACAGGTTTGGCTTAGGGTTAGGATTAGCGCAGGGGCTAGGCTCAGGGTTACGGGTAAGGTTAGGGTGAGTTCGTGGGGTGCACCTCTGGGTGCCTCTCTGACCCACTAAGAAGGACAGTGTACTAGCGTATGGGTTAGGGTTAGGGTTCGGGCTATTAGTGGGCTTTTTATGCCTGATTGGCACATCCCAGAAGTCTCTGTGGTCAAAACCTGGCCAAGTGGCCATGCGATTGGTGGAATGGCTCCAAAAATTTGCATGGTCCACTCCCATGGCCAGCCCATCATTGTGCAGGTGTAAAAAAATAAAAATAAAAATAAAATAAAATAAAATGAAATCAATGGAGAGGAGGACAGGAGACATTTTGTTGCAAGAAAAACCCACTGCTACTGTAAAAAATCTGGCAGTTTTAAAATAGCAATTTTCGCATGTTTCTGTGGTGCTTTGGTGTGTTTTTGGACCACGATTTCAAAAAAAAGATTGCGGTCACCCTCCCCATTTTGGATCCCCCGCCCGCACCGCATGGCAGGCGAGTTGGCGAGACGACAAGGATGCCCCACCAGAACAGCCCAGGACAGGAGGGGGGGAAGGCCGGGGACCCCCCCCCCAGAAACCACCCCTCTGGTAGGTGCACTCTCAGACAGGCAGGCATATTTTCGCCTGCTTTTTTGGCTGGGAATCGGGTTTTTTTTTTACTTTTTATGTGGCACCATATTCTACTGCCGAACAGCTTTAACTGGCATGAAGTTCTTTCTAATGTTCAAATGGAATCTCTTTTCCTGTTCAGTAGGACCCACGTATGCACTGATTCATTAATCACTCTGATTCAGTTATCCATGGCTGACAGAGGAAAAAATTAATAAGTAATTCAGCAGCCACAAAGCAAGCTACTGTCACAAAACAGCAGCCATAAACCAAGCTACTGTCACAAAATAGCAGGGGTTTTTTTTGGGGGGGGGGGTGTTCTCTCTTATCCACGGTTTTCATTATCCACAGAAAGGCCTGGAACCAATCCCTAGCAGATACTCAGATCTTAGAGCCTTTTCACACAACCCCTAAGATCCGCTGGCCACTTAAATTCGGACCAGAGATCTTAGGGGTTTGTCGCTGTTCCTGCATTCCCACCCCCTCCGCACTCCTGGCTGCTGGCTGCGTGAGGGGAGGGAGAAAAAAAGGAAGAAAATAATGCTGCTCACCTCCGTTCTGCTGCCCCGGCACTGCATTCAGATCTCTTAAAGGGGCGGGGGGCAAAAAAAGAACAAACAGAAGCAAGGAGAGCCCAGCAGTCACTACGTTATATCCGCATCAGGAATTTTCACCTCCGGAGAGCAGGTACCTGAAAAGTGCGCTGGGACGCGCTTAGGTGGGCGTGGTCGCACTTAATTATCTGTAAACTCCGGAGCTGGTGGGGAAACAATTTTAAGCTCCGGAGCTGGGAGCCATTTGCGGCGGAGTTAGGGGTCGTGTACAAATACCCTTACTGTTATTTGAAACCATTGCCCCGAATCCTAGTCTCTGAAGCCACGGAAAACAAACCAATCCCCTCTTCATTATGACATCCTTTCAAATATTTAAATATAGCTATCGTATCCCCTCTCGCCCTTCTTTTTGTAAGGCTAAACATTCACAAGATCCCTGGAAATCTTGCCTAGAAAGTCTCTGACTTCCAATATGTCTCCATATGCCAACCAGAATGTTGAAGCACACCCTTGTACCATAAGGACTAGAAACCTATGTTGATAAAAACAAATACAAACGATTCAGAAGAAGCTGACTCTTGACAGGCTGCCACATTTTGTACTCCACCCATACTTCCACGGAATCCTATCCGACACACAGCATGATGTATCCTTCACATTTGGACCCGTGAAATCAATGACACACCCCTGGAAGCAGCTGTTTTCTTGCCAGCTGTGCTTTGCTCACTTTCCATGTTTTGTCTACAGTGCGGAATTACAAGTCCGAACATAAAGGTTGACCAGAGATGCAAGAAGATCAGCTGGGAACGTTTTGACGCCCCAGTCCTTGTAAGAGCAATTTGGACATCTATACTTCGGCACATCTGGGTGCCAGCTGCCTTCACGTCTCAGTCAGAATTTTTTCACACAACTGGGGAGAAAAAGGAGGTGTCCCAGATAATGGCAGTGGGAAAACATGAGTTGGCCCCATAAAGATTATGAAAGTCTCAGAAACAGCACAATCTAATATCTAGTGCATGTTGCCGGCAGACATTGGTTGTGGTTGAATTGTTTGCTTGCTCCCTTTCAAAACAGTCAGCCTCACTAGGGATGGGGTTTTTGGATTTTCTAGTCTTTAAATGTCATACTTCTCCATTCTGGGAGTTCCATTCTGGGAGTTCTGGCAGACAAGCACCCAAATGTGGCTCAACTGAGAGCAAGGCCCAAACTACTAGACTACTGTAATGTGCTCTATGTGGGGCTACCGATGAAAAGTCTCAGGAAACTTCAACAGGTCCAAAATGCAGCAGCCAGATAGCTGACTAGGGCAGGGTACAGATATCACATTACACCTCTATTAAAGCAGCTCCACTGACTGCCAACCAGCTATCGGGCACAATTCAAAGTGCTGGCCTTAACCTACCAAGCAGTACTCGGCCTGGGTCCAATCTACCTCAAGGATCGAATCTAACAGTATGAACCGGCTAGAGTGCTAAGGTCATCAGGAGAGGCCCTTCTCTCCATCCCATCACCTTCACAGGTGTGCCTCTGGTGTGCCTCAAAAGAACACATGAAAGGCCCTTCTTGGCTGCTGCGCCCAGATTCTGGAACTCCCTCCCACTGGAGGCCAGGACTGCCCCATCTCTGTTATCCTTCCGGAAACAGGCAAAGACCTTTCTCTTTAGGCAAGCTTTCTCTGAATGATGGACTATCTATTATGTGTCTTTATACGAATCTACCATACATCATTACACAGACTTTGTGTTTATAACCACTTACAACTTTGTGTTTATATCTCAGTTGTGTGATTGCACTGACACTGTGTTTTCAATGTTAGTCTCCATCCCCCATAACTTTTGGACAGTCTACCGTGCATGATTACATGGAATGTTTCCTCTCTCTTTTTAAACTGCTGACATTCTCTTGTAGCTTTAATGTTGACTTTTCATGCTGTAAGATGCCCCTCAATTCCCTATTCTCAAACTTGTATATGTCTTAATTGTACTGGACTGTTTATTGCCCCTCATTACACAAGCCGCCTTGGGTCCTTTTCCAAGGAGAAGGACCGGGTAATAATACTTTAAATAAATAAATAAATAAACAAACAAACAAACTGGAGACCTAGCTAGGTCTCTTTCTTTCTTTCTTTCTTTCTTTCTTTCTTTCTTTCTTTCTTTCTTTCTTTCTTTCTTTCACTGAAGACTGCTAACACCTCCATCTTGCTGACCATCACTTCATTCCCTGACAATAAAATGAAAATCAAAGCAAAGCAAGAGTATTCCTCTGTTTGAAGAAATGGGTTGTGTCATATTGGAAAGTTCACACTGAAATAAAGTTATTAAGTGTGTGAGGGTTCGGTTAGGGTCACCAACGATGCTGACGGAGAATGATGACCAAAGTCAGTTATCTTATCAAAGTGCATCAAACTTTTATTCACGCAAGTTACGGGCAATACCTTTAACTGTTTCTGAGATATATTCAACATTTTTAAACGATATGCTTCTTGAACTATTTCCATTAAACATAACATTGCCACCAGTAACGTCTTGGTGAAACGGATTATTGCCTGTTATCAACAGGGTTGGGAAGCTTTCACTATTAGGGGTCCAGAACATCGGGTCCCGCAGCCATGGTGCCTCACATGTTCTTGCTGGGCTTCCCATCCCCATCCAGGGATCCATCTCAACACAGTACCACCGCCTCTTGAGATGGTTACTGTATTGGTTGTTTTCACAGGACTCCCCGTCACTACCACCGGAAGAGGTAGAGTCAAGCCGGCTTCTCTGGCTGTCAAAACCTCTCTCTGTGTGTTTGTGTACCTCTGTCCATCAGGATTTTAGTTCTTCCTCTGATGGTCTGTGTGGAATTGTCTCTGCCTTGTGCTTCTGACTGCACTCCCCCTCTCTTGACGTTCCCTTTTAAACTCACCTATTCCCGCCTAACTTAGCCTCCCATTCCTCCACTGACATATCTATCAATAGAAAATTTATTTAAAGCAAAACAAAGCAAAGGGGTCTGCTTATATACCAGCCCATACCCCTTCAAATAATCTCTGGGTGGTTTACAATTTTTAATTACAGTATGCAGGCTACACATTGCCCCCCTCCCCCAGCAAGCTGGGTACTACAGATGGGCACAAAATGAACTTTAGAGAGCTGGCCAATCTTGGCTCCGTTCAAAAGCTTTGAATTCTGCAAACACTCTCCTTGAGTAGCTCACATACCTCAAAACTCTTACTGTGTGTCGGTGTGTGTGTGCCAGGACCCTGCCTGTCACAGAACCTGAATCTGAGGGGTTAAATGGTGAAGAGCTGCTGGAGGAGCCTTGCAGCTCAACTCAGCAGGCAGCTGGGTCTGATGACTCAGCTGAAAGCATATCTCCTCCTCCTAGAAGGGCCATGAGCAGGATTCTGCAAAGACGTGCTACCAGGAGAGCTAGGGAAAGGGTCTTTGATGCTAGATGGGGAATCAGGTCTGGAAGCCCTGAGTACTAGCAGGAGCCTTTCCAGAAGTAAGGGTGTGTTCCCTGTTTTGGGATAAAGCTGGCAAGCTTACCTTGAGCTCTCTGTGGGAGCAACACATCATTTGAACTTGCAACTACGTTCCTGTCTGTGACCTTGGCTCTGTTTCCTGACTTTGGACTGGCTTCCTGGACAACGGCTTTATCTGTTCCCTTGGGTTTGGTATCTGGTTTCCGTGAGATATTCTGGCTTTGACTTGGACTGCTAATTGCTGGGAGTTTATCTGGCTTTCCACTAAAGATCTTGGCAAAGAACTGAACTCTGCTTGTTTGTGTGTTCTGTGTGCGGGCTTGATGTGTGTGCCATCAAGTCAGAACAGTCTCATTGCAGCCCTGAGCTTTCAAGGTAAATGAGATATTGAAGGTTTCTCCTTTCCATCACCCCAGTACGTTTCTATGGCTGAGCTGGGATTCAAGCCCTGTTCCGCCAGGTCCTAGTCCACTATGCTCAAATCTTTATGAGGGCGGTTGTATGTCAAGCGTGGCTTATCAGCTAATAGCAAGAATAAGGCAGTGCATCTTCGGGAAACTTGCTCCCCCCTGTGGTCACGTATCCTGAACATCCCATTCATCTCTGGTAGCTATGCTGCCTGCCTGGAAGGATGCAGGGAATTGTAGAAAAAAAACAGATTTGGGGTGGGGGGGGGGAGCTCTCCTATATAGCTGCATATCATGTGATCTGGGAAATCAACACTAGGTCTTGCTAAAGTCAAAGTCCCGACAGACAAGTACCGACTTGTTAGGACATGGCTCAACTTGTCCTAGCTAATGAGCAATTATTGCCTGCATATACATGAGAAAAACAAACAAATATCAACAATGAGTGTTTTCAATTGTTGATGTTTGACTCTGCTTTTAATGTTTTTATTGCCTTCCTTATTTGTTCTAATGGTTTGGGTTGTTCCAAAATTCCCATATCATTTATTTTACTTTCCTCTTTTAAGTTTTATTGTACACTTAGCAGGCTGAACTGTTTCATACAAGAATAACATGCATTTCTACCATTCAATCTGGAAATTGTTCTTCTTGTTTCATGTTCCTGTAAACAGTTTTATTGCAATTATTTAGGCCAATGGCCCTTTGGAAATCCAACCAAAGGTGGAGACCTGTGGGCTTTTCACTAAGCATTTGATTTTATAGATCTTTTCTTAGATGGGCCTAATAATAGAGTATTCATTTTAGTTTTTTATTGTTCTGTGCTATCATTTTGCTTCTAACTCATAGGCAACCCGATGACTGAGAGATATTCAAAATGTCCTGGCAGCAGCCCTGCTCAACTCTTGCAAACACAAGCTGATGGCTTCCTTTAGGGAGTGAGTCCATCTCATGTTTAGTCACCCTCTTCTCCTGCTGCCTTCCACTTTTCCCAGCATTATTGACTTATCCAGAGAATCCTGTCCAAAGTAGGATAGCCTCCAGGGGTTGGACTAGGTGGCCCCTGAGATCTCTTCCAACTCTGATTCTATGATTCTATGATTTATCATACAGTGGAACCCCCATATCCACTTATTCATTATCCACTGATTCAGTTATCCACGATTGGCAGAGGAAAAATAAATAAATAAAGCAGCAGTCGCAAAGCAAGCTACTATTTCAAAGGGCAGCTATAAAGCAAGCTACTATCATAAAACAGCAGCTGTAAAGCATGCTACTTTTGCCAAATAGCAGCTGTAAAGCAAGTTGCTATCACAAAACAGCAGTTTTGGGGTCATTTTGGCGTTCTCTCTTATTCATGGTTTTCATTATCCACGGAAAGGCTTGGAACCAATCCCCAGCGGATACTGGGGTCCTACTGTATTTAACTTCAGGGAAAATTCAAGCTCTGTTTTCCCTCAGACCCACCCCCTTGTTCATCTTTCTTGCAGTTCAGGGTATTCACAAAGATCTCCTCCAGTACAACTTTTCAATTAATCCTCTGCTCACCTGCCACCTGTTAGTTGCTACCCCCTTACACAAGGATTGACACAATACAAGAATGTAGATGATCTTGGCCTTGAACTCCCTCCACCACACAGAGAAATCACAGTGGGCTCCAGATTTCAGCCACTATTGTGTGCATGGCTGCAAATGGGATGGGTAACACCAAATTTTAGAAAGAGCCATTGTGCCTGCAGGCAAGACAACTAGAGTCATAGAATCATAGAGTTGGAAGAGACCTCAAGGGCCATCCAGTCCAACCTCCTGCCATGCAGGAACCCCCATCACAATAACTACACCTGCTCCTCGCAACCTTGGGAGGTTCCCCTCCTCTAAAGCAGCAAACATCCTGTCTGGAAGTTGAGTCATGGCAGCTGGACTTCTTTTCTTGAGAGATTGAAACGTTTTGCTGCTCATCCAAGCAGCTTCATTGGCTGACGAAGCATTTCAATCTCTCAAGAAAAAGAAGTCCAGTTGCCATGACTCAACTTCCAGATAAGCTCACCTGGATGACTGAGAATCTTCACAGACATACATCCTCTCCTTTGCTTTTCTACCATGTGGAGCTTATCTCGAATCAGACACCAGCCAAACACCATCATGGTTTTCACAATGGTGGAGGGGAGGCTACTGTGCTCTGTTGCACATTACAATAAGATAATATGAACATAAGAAAGGCCATGCTGGATCAGGCCAAAGGCCCATCTAGTCCAACTTCCTGTATCTCACAGCGGCCCCACCAGATGTGTCTGGGACTAGATCCCTGTCTCCTGATACCACTCTCCTCCATCTGGCCCTTGAAGTGCCCTGGTTTTAAGCCTGGAGATTACATATCCCCATCATGGTTTGTAACTTGTGATGGACTTTTCCTCCATTAATCTGTCCAATCCCCTTTTAAAGGCATCCAGGCCAGATGCCATCACCACATCCTGTGGTAGGGAGTTCCACAGACTAACAACACGCTGAGTGAAAAAATATTTTCTTTGGTCAGTTCTCGCTCTTCTCTTTTACTCCTTCTCTCTCACACACTTCCCATCCTCTTTCCTTCCTTCCCTCCCTCCTTCCTTCAACCCCATCTTTGGAGGCCACGTGAGATTAGTCCAAGAGCAACATGCAACCCTCAAACCATGGGCACCTCATGGCCTAGGATGAGGGTGACTCACCCTACAATCTGGGGACCATTCCCTTTGTCTGGTTGTAAGGCATCACTGCCTCAAACATACCTCGCCTCCAGCATGGCACACCGAATTGTATATATCAGCTGTTGGTTCTGGCATTCTTTTTCATAAAAAGACCACACTGTTCCTAGAAGTCCTGATGAGATGGTCATCTGGTTGGTATGAGATTATAGCTGTTGCAGCTGTTAAGGAGAGCAGGAAACTGTTATATCTGCTTTTGGCTTCCTTGAAGGGGAAATGTCCGCAGATAAAGAGTGAAGTCTTAGAGCTGGGGTCTCTGGGTTGAGAGCTGACTTTTCTGATTTTGTTCGCTAAATGGAAAACAAAACCGGTTTGTAGTGATCTAAGATGTCAGGTTTATAGTGATCTAAGATGTCAGGCAGATAATAGCCGAGCTGCTGAGCAGCTGAAAGGCAACTGGTCTCCTTGCTTGGAGGTTGAAGCCTTCTTCCTCAGAGGCCAGCAAGCACATGATGGTCAGCATCTCCACGAAAGCCTGGCCTCCAGTGACATGCATCTCATTACATGTTGTTTCACAACATCCTCCTTTTTGAAGAAACCGTTTGAAGGTGGTGCTCACGGTTGTGACACCAGAGCTCGGTGAAGTTACTGTTGTCAAGTTTCGATTGTTTGGTTAAATTCCTCTAGCTGCACAGCAGAAGTTCAAGGATTCACATGGCAGAATAGACTGATAGAATAGATTCAAGAATTCACATTGCAGAATCAATAGCTCCCCAGAAGAGTCCACCACTTTTCTCATTAACAGTATCAGTGACACACCCAGATACATTTGTAAGAGAAAGGACAAAAGGTCTAATTGCTTACCATTGAACAGATCAACAGCAAACTGACCAACATAACTACTTTCAGCAAAAGACCTCTAAACAATCAAGAGACGGAAGAGCCTCACAAAATAGAGAGGTGGCACTGTCTTTGAAATTCGAGTCAAGAGGGAATGATTGGTTAGTGCTGGAGATCCATAATCAACCTAGCCCAGAAAGGTCTGTCCCAGACACATCTTCTCCAGACAGCATGTAAGGTTGTTAAAAAATGCCAACAGTGATTCATTTGGACTTTCCATTCATTTTCTGCCTGAGACAAATAACAAGATGGTGTTTCCTTCCATTGGATGGGCAGTTGAGTTTACACCGCATGTGAAAAAGGGGAGAACTGAGAGTTTTTGTTATGGCTGTGATGGAACCCATGTGGGGTGAGGAGTTTCACGCCCGCACTCCTTGTGCACATGTACACACCGAAATGAGCTCTGCACAGCAAGGGTGAACATTAGAGAGCACATTGCACCTGACAATTGTTCTATCCATCCAAACACCTAGGGCGCTTTTACACAACCCCTAAGATCCACTGGCCCCTTAAATTTGGACCAGAGATCTTAGGGGTTTGTCGCTCTTAGTGCATCTCCACCCCTCCGTACTTCCCGGCTGCTGGCTGCGTGAGGGGAGGGAGGAAAAAAAGGGACAAAAGAATAAAGCCTTACCTCCCGGTGCTGGTGGAAGCTGCCGGGGAGCCACTTCCTGGTTCCTCTTAAAGGGGCGGGAGGCAAAAAACAAAAACAAAAAGAAGCGAGGAGAGCCCAGCACATCCGCATCAAATATTTTTCACCTCCCAAGAGCATGTACAAGAAAAGTGTGCTGGGTCGCGCTTAGGTGGGCGGGGTCTCAATTAATTGTCTGCAAACTCCGGAGCTGGTGGGGAAACATTTTTAAGCTCTGGAGCTTGCAGCCATTTGCGGCGGAGTTTAGGGGTCATGTATAAACGCCTCTAGTTAGTTTGCAAATCAGACTATCATGGGGCACTTTGTAAAATGCTTTCCTGAAGTCATGGTATACTATATGTCTACAGCATTTCCTCTGTCTATCAGGAAGTTTATCAAATAGAAGAAGAAGAAAGAAAGAAAGAAAGAAAGAAAGAAAGAAAGAAAGAAAGAAAGAAAGAAAAAGAAAGAAAGAAAGAAAGAAAGATCATATTAGTACATTAGGATTTGTTATTGACAAATCCATGCTGGCTCCTAGTTATTCTAGGCGTTTGCATAGTGACAGCTTTATAATCTGCTCCAGAATTTTCCCAGGGATAGATGTCAAGCTGACTCATCTGTAGTTCCCCGGTTCCTCCTTTTTGCCCTTTTTTGAAGCACAAGATTCCAGATGATGATCTGTGGTGGCCGGATGAAATGGGAAAGAGAGCTACTTCACCTCTCATGCATGAGCCCAGAAGATCTGGGTCAGATTGGCTGGCTTCAGAGGATACCAAGATTAGGTCGCCCAAGGATTCGTAGAACACAGATCGAAAGCCGTAAAACCACTCCGGAGCTGGGGAATTCTTAAAGGCCAGTTAGCCTCAAACAATTACCAGCCTCATCCTAGGAATTAAGATCAGCTGGGAAGTTGTGGTTGTCATATCTAAGAGGCGGAAATGGCCAGGCTTTCTCAGCGGTGGCACTGGGCTTGCAGAATTCATCTCTGTCCTTTCAGCTTTCCGGTACCAATTCCAAAACATATGTGTTTGTACAAATCATTTGGGGAGGAAGCAAGTGTGGCCTTGTGTTTGCTTGTGTTTTAGCGGCACAGCGCTAACTCTAAATTTTAGAGATCTGTGATTTTGGCTCCGTCTCCTCTGTGACATTAGAGCTACGATTTCAGATATGGGGAAACGGCCGGTTTTGATGCAGAGTGGGAACCATCCTGCGCTCTCGTGAGAAAGGGTACAAATCGGGGCCAAGAAAGCAACCAGTAAACATATAAATGGAAGGGAAGAGAAGGCGGTAGGGGTTACCAGGTCTTCTCCTGAGGATGACGCCCACCTCTTTGAACAGGCTGATGTGGGAAAAGGGACTTTCAAAAAGAGCAAAGCCATGGCATAGCACCACCAACTTCCTTTCCGGCTGGTGTCAGGAGGAGAGTGTTGAATTGCGAATTAACGAAGCAAGCCTGGGTTTAAGCAAGCAAGACATTCTGGAGTGTTCATTTGAGTGACCCTCTATTGTTGAGCGGCCTTGGTCTCTTCATCCTTCTTTGGAAGGTCAGCTTTCATCGCCGGGGCTTCCAAACCACCTTGAATGGCCTCCTCTTTACTTTGCCTTCCAAGAGGGAGGCAGAATAAACGGTTCCTTCTCCCACCTTCCAAAAGGGGTGTGTGTGTGAGCTTCGTGCCTCCAAACCATGGGAGACCCAGGATTAAGGGCTCGCTCTGTTGGGCAGATGACGCAGAATTCGAATGCCGTCTCAGCAGGACAGTTGGTGACACATGGAGGGAGACCTGTTTTGTTTTATTTTGTTTTGTTTCCACCGCCGTCTAAACTGAGCCATCAATGGGACGTTTGTTGAGGCGGTCCTTTCAGCCAGGCAGCCAAAAGGACAGCCTCAGTGGACGTCAAAGGTCACCCTTCCACTGCCGGATCCCTCGGATCCCTCGTGATGTCTCAGCTTCGGAGCAAAGCAACCTGACAGGACATGTTGTTACGGGTCTGGGGGGGGGGCGGTTGGTGGTGGAGAGCGAAGACGTTCCAACTCCCCCTTGAAGACGCGGGTGATGATCAAACAGGATCTTAGCTCACCATCTCCTCTCTGCCTCATGCCTGGGAGGTTTTTTTTGGCAGGCATTCTCTAAGGCCATTTCATCATCCTGTTCACGCATCCCAAACAGAGTCCTGTTTTACTAGCTGGTAAGAGGTTATCATCCTGTCCAAGATCTAGGTGGTCTGACCCTCACTAAATACTCCCCAAGGCTCTAATCTGAGCAGCGGTTACTGCATTTATCTGATCCACAAAGCTTTCACACCTAAAAATATCCCTTTGGTGCTTTTAATATTTATTTGGAGGATGAGACAGGCTGGTTCCCTTGCTCAACTTGCCGGGGGTGGGTGGGGGGGGGTTCTTTTTTGGGAAATGCTGACATGCTTCCCCCCTATTTTTGTTCAGATGTTCCTATGTTTAAAACTCCAGATGTCCAACACTGATGGCTTGGTTTGAGGCCACTTTGAATTGTCATGAGGCTATATAGAATCTGTAGTTTGGGAAGATATTAAGGATTTTCCAGCAGAGGGTGGAAATGCATGCCCCTAAATTCACCAAACCTACTGATCCCACAATGTAATAGGTAGGCTGTTGACATGAAATCAAACAACCTGTGCAGTGCAGGATACGCTTTCCTGTTTTTATGTGCTCCAAGTTATGTCCAGCGTATAACTTTCAAGATATATGAGATATTTAAGGAGTCATTTTCCCAGGGAAACCCCCCCCAATTCCAGTGGTGAGCTTTAATGATCAAGAAAGGTTTTGAACCTCGGTCCTCGGAGATCATGCTATCCACTACACTGGTAGTCCAAAACATTTAGTTCCCAGATGTTCTTGGACTACAACTCCCAGGAATCCTGGTTAGCTGAAATATGCTTTTGTGGTTGTCCTTACGGTTTCTCACATCTAGGTGTTTGTTAAGTGTCTGTTAGGTAAAAAGCAACACAACGTACGCAGCTTATACATCCCACCCACCCCGTATAGCTTAAAGCACTTTCTGGGCAGTTTACAAGTAGTTATGCAGGCTACTGGGAAGGCTGGAAGGCTGAGTGAACCTTGAGCCGCTTACCTGGGATTGAACCCCAGGTCATGAGCACAGTTAAAGCTGCAGTTTAGCATTTTAACAACTGCACTATGAGGCTCTTAAGAGTACCGAGAATGAAGAGTTATGGGATAGGTAATCCAAAACATTCATAGAAACCAGAGTTCTAGGTATTGACTAACCTAGAACATTCCTTCTATGCGTGGATCACGCGGTTGGGTTGTGTGTGTACACACCTATGTATAATGAAACCACCTTCAGATGAGTTGAGCTGCAGTGGCTTCTGATCAACACCTCCCCACCCCCACCCCAAATCCTAGAAGTATAGTTGTCAGTGGATTCAGAAAAGTCTTCTTTCAAGAACTCCAGTCCTTCCTATTTCCCCCCTCCCCATTTCCACAGGTATTCCTCACCAGCTGTGAGTTATGGCCATTTGGCAACCAGCCCATCTGCACAGCTGCTGATGGAAACTCCAGCGTCTGCTTATGTGGTGAAATCCATGAACTATGAGCATCCAGGGCTGGAAACAATTGCCTCAAATGTGCCCCAATGCTGGAGTCATTCAAGAGAAATTTGGACAGCCATGTGGGGCGTCTCCTTTGATTCGGATTCCTATCTGGAGCAGGGGGTTGGATTTGACGGCCATGTCGGCCCCTTCCAGTTTCTCTATTCTATGATTCTAGGGTTGGTGCAAGGAAACCGGATTATCATGACGAAGACTGTATTCTTCCAACAATGAGAAGAGCTCTACCCTCCCAGTGGCTGGAACTCCCTCCCTCAGGAGGCCAACCTGGCCCCACCTTTGCTGGCATTCAAGCAGGGTTTTCCTTAGTGACAGGGTGCCAACCAGGGCATTCAAACCGGTTGTTGTACTTTGTGACTTTTGCTGTGACTTGCTGTCACCTTAAATTTTTTTAATTGTTGTAAACCATCTTGGGTCCCTTTTAAGGAGAAAAGTGGATTAAAAACATGCTAAATACATAAAATTATAAATAAGTACAATTCCTAACACCCATAGCAGCACCGGAAGGATTTATGAGTCTGATCTTTTATAAATATGTGTGGGACAAAACAACACCGAAACTTCTTCTACAGAACATATTTTTAGAAATCTTTATTTTATAAAATGCACTTTGGGGGGATCAAAAGTATAAAAAATATACAGAGACAACAATGTACATAAATATATTACTCAAAGGCCAGTTATTTTACAAAGTCATATAAAACATTACAGTTAGTGCTGTAAGGATTTTAGCTCGCTGTTGTTGTCGGACAAAGCCCTAATTGCTACCCTGTTGCCATAGTTAAAATAAATAAATAGATTATTATTATTATTATTATTATTATTATTATTATTATTATTATTAT
>JAHTLZ010000200.1:2016025-2053722 GCA_023846285.1 Phrynocephalus versicolor | reverse complement strand
TTATTATTATTATTATTATTATTATTATTATTATTATTATTATTATTTCACATTGCTATTCTGCCCAACAAGGTAACAGCAATGTACAGTTTGAAACAATAAATACATTCAACTCACCGAGCAAATAGAAATGGAAATAATACATGATTTAAAACAGGCCCAGGATAAAAGTTGCACAGGTGGTAAAACTTTCTATGCCACTTACAGATTGCTGGCCCAAGTGAAATCCAGTTACCAAAGTTTTTCAGTTCTCTAGAACAAGGATGAGAGGCTGGAGCAGAGAAAAGTAACTTGGCCTCTTAAGGAAACCTGTCTACAGAGCCCCCCTCTTTGGATTTTTAAATTCTCCATGAACAACAAAATAGTTAAGCATGATTGGATATTTCATTTACCTTTGCCCTCTTTCCTTCTGATCCCGTTCCTATTTTGTGCCACCCTCTATTTACATCCTTTGTATGTCACTCACAGATGTGCCCCAGCCAGAAACCTTAAAAAATAATAATTTGAAAATACTTTTAAAAAAAATCACAAAGTTTCAGAGAATTGTCAGCTTCCCTATTACTGAAACCCAGGGTCAAATGTGTGTTTGAGTTCATATAAGTACTTTAAAAACAGCACGTGATTGATTCCTAATTTGAAGGGGGGGGGAGGTTGGAATATTAGGCTGGCAAAGATTTTTAAAAAAACATGTACTCTCGACCGACCCGCGGCAGCATTATAAGACAATAAAATAATGTCAGGCATCTGTATGCAAACAGAACAATAAATAACAGCAGACGGTCAAAGCACTTCACATATGTTCCTTGTCAGAAATTGTTAGAAACAACCCTGTGAGGTAGATAAGTAGTATTTCGAACTGTTAAGAGAGGAACATCAAGGCAGTTTGAAGCCCATTGCTGGTTGGCATCGCTCCTGCCACCGGATGTGGTGATGGCATCTGGTCTGGATGCCTTTAAAAGGGGATTGGACAGATGGAGATGTGTGATCTCCAGGCTTAAAACCAGGGTACTTCAAGGGCCAGATGCAGGGGAGTGGTATCAGGAGACAGAGATCTATTCTCGTGTGCTCCCAGACGCATCTGGTGGGGCCATTGTGAGATACAGGAACCTGGACTAGATGGGCCTTTGGCCTGATCCAGCATGGCTCTTCTTATGTTCTTATGTTCTTATGCTCCTTTTCTGAGCTGAAGTGGTGTGAGGAAAAGTGATATCTAGGAGTGTCCAAACTTCGGCCCTCCAGATGTTTTGGACCACAGCTCCTAGAATTTCAAGCCTGTATTGCCAATGACAAAGGACTGTGGGAGTTGTGGACCAAAACGTCTGGGGGGCCAAAGTTTGAGCACCATTGTCCATTTGGTCCTACCCCTCAACTGGAGGGGGGGAAATTCCCCCACTGGATCTCACCCTGTGACCTGGGTTTACATCCAAGATCTTCCTCATTGCTTTAAAAAGCTCAGCCAAGACTGTTGGACAAGCCGAGCCAGAGACACCCATAAAGCACCATGAATCATCCAATTCTGGGCTGCGCTACAGATCAAACTGAAAGTGGATGTCTATCCTCTACCATGAATCCATTGTTATTCCCTCCCCTAAAACAGTTTCCCTCAGACTATGTGGTTTGGCCACCAGTCTACGTGGTTTGGCAAATTAAGCCCCTGTTCACCTTCCAGTGACCCATCACATACGAGATCTGTAAATAAAATTTGCTGTGAGAAGCCGATGACTTCTACTACTTTGAGAGAGCTCCTCTTCTAAAAACACAGTATACCCATGACTGAGTTTGACCTTACAGCTGCAATACAGTAATACCTCGTAAGACGAATGCCCCTTAAGACAAAAGAAATTGCAAGACAAATGAAATGTCTGGGAATAGGAAAACCACATAAGACGAATTTTCCTATGGGATGCTTTGCAAGATAAATTCAATGCATTCCTTTGGGAATCCGCATTAAACCGTGCTTTGTAGGACGAATTTTTTTGTAGGACAAATTGACCTGTAGAACAAATTAAATTCGTCTTAAGAGGTACCACTGTATTATGCTTATTTACCTGGGGGAAAAAGCTCCACTGAGTGTAAACGTAACTTTTATCTTTGTAATTTGTGCACAAATGGAAAATAGACATCTCTGGTTGGCACAAATCTGATAGATTATCCTAGGCCTTCGTATCATGTCAATTAGTGGAAGAAATGCTGCTATCAGGGTCTTCTGACTAAGGCTTCCTGAATATCTCTTTGATTCATTTAGTTTGATTGTTAGTGGCCTTATAGATTTCTCTAGCACCCATTATCAAATCAAGGTTATAAGGCAGCATCCGGCTAGATAATAAATAATTTTGAACACAATGCAATAAAATAAAACACCAGGCACTCATCATAAAAGGCAGAAAATAAATAGCCTGAGCCAGACTGTCAATAGTATACAGATATAAAAAGGCTGGCTGGTATTTTTAGCCCTGCAGATAATGGTGAAAAATATTATTAAATATTATTAAATATTATCCAGGAACGGCCACAAAATAGTTTCCTTCTCCATCTTCCAGCCTTCCGCGCACCCTCAAACCTTTGTTTTGTTACAAATTGCCACATGTGAAGTTGTGAAGCTGCTGGGTGCAATGAACAAAAGCAGAAATCAAAGGTGAAATCAATCAATCAATCAATCAATCAATCAATCCCTGAGATTTGTTCAAATAAATACTAGGCGGGGAGAGCAGTAAGGTAGCTTGATACTCAAGCAGTGGGAATGCCGTCATAAATAAACTGGGACCAGGGAAACTGAATTTTTGCCCAGAAGTAGCCAGCTGAGCATGAAAGAGGGTCACCACAATGGAGAGACACCAAGGACGTTAGCGAAATCACGACATTGTGTTCAGTTTCCTTCCTGAAAACCAATGCTGGCCTTGCTTCGGAAAAAATTGCTGCTTAAAACACACCAGGATGGAGTAGGAGGTGCTTTGAGAGGCCAGAGGTCTCAGTGGAGGGGGAGATGTGGAGTTGGGACCACAGCTGTAGAGAGAAGCCTCCAGGGTTTCCTCTTTCCATGTCTCCCCAAAGAAAGATGGAGACCTCCAAGCACTCTGGAGGTTCTCAAGAAGAACGGCTGCATTTCCCAATAGCGTACGCCGCATCCGAGATGAGCTCCATGTACCTCCTCAGCACCTGGCAACCATACTGTTTCTTCTGGAAGGTGTCGGAGCCGGAGCTGTTGCCGTAGGTCACGTGGACATGGTGGACTTTGTACCGGTGGCACAGCAGGCAGGTGAGGTTGGCCAACAGGCCACGAGACATGTTGGTGGTGTTCCTCAAGCGCCTCAGAAGCTCCTCCTTCTCCTTGTCGTCCACGCTCAGGTTCTCCTGGTCACGGGTGATGTTCCCCAAGGAGGCGTTGAAAAAGACAAGGATCTTGTAGATAGAGAGCAGCTCCTTCTCTCTGTCTGTCCGATCAAAGGCCGGGAAGGTCCGGTCGGCTTTGCAGAATTTATCCGGATGGTTGACGAAGGGGACACCCTGGCAGTCCACCTGTTGAGGAACCAAAGAGAGACCCGAGTTTAGTACTCAGAGAAAGATAGGACTTTGCATTGATTGATACTTCTTCGCAGTGTTTGCGTGGGATCCTCCTGCAGGTTGGACGACTTTCGGAATGAACTGGTTCGCTCCCCCCCACCCCCGATGTCCACACCTCCTTCTGGTAATCACAATGTGGCCCAAACATTATCCATGCCTACTTCTTTGGGGGTTACGAGTTATGATTGGTTGGTTGGTTGGTTGATTTCAGTGAAGGTAACATCACTTAATATTTTTAGCATGGATTTTGTTCCAGCATGTGTGAGAAATAGCTAGGATTTTTATGGTGGTTGCATTTGTTAAAAGCCCATCTCTATGCCATTTGGTGGCTATCCAGTTCAACTGCTTATCACCTGTATTTTAATTTTATTGTTTATTTTTTGTTCATTAGTATCTGCTTACTTACTGCTGTAAACCACCCGGAATACTACATGTTACTGATAGGGTGGTAAATCAATCAATAAGTCAACCAACTAACCAAGCAACTAAGCAACCAATCAATCTTTTACCTTCCCCCCCACCTTCCTTTCTCCCCCCTGCCAGAATGTGAAGGGAGGTCACATTCTCTCTGTTTTTTACATCTCTCCCATTCCTTTCAATTCTGGCGCTATGTCACTTGGTGACAAACCAATTCACCAGCACGCCACTGACTTATTGATTGTTAAAAATTGCAGCTTCCCTCCAGTCCTCATGGAGGGAAGACGGAAGAAGACGTGTGTGTTGAATAGGGTAACAGGAACCTTTGTCAACTCTGGCATCCATCTGGAAATGGTGGGGTGTCCAACCCCACCGCTTGTCAGCTACTGGATCCAGAGCACTATTGCCATAACATCTTCATCCAAAGTGCCAAAGAGGAAGCTTCGTGGAGGGGAAAAGGCGAAGAGGAAACCCACCACGATCACTCTGGGGAGTTGGAAAGGCAGGTGTTCCCCCTCCTTTGTGGCACAGTGGTTAAACTGCTGCACTGCACGCCCAAACTGTGCTCAAGTGCTGCGGTTCAATCCCAGGTAACTGACTCAAGGTTCACTCAGCCTTCCATCCTTCCGAGGTTGGCAAAATGAGTGCCCAGCTTGCAGGGGAGGGGGCAATGGGTAGCCAGAATAATTAAACTGCAATGCTTTTGCTTTGCTCCCCCGGCTCCCCTGAGTGCTGCTATTAAATACCCGATGGGAAATGCCGCCTGTGATGTGACTGGTATGTGGCACACTCAGGGTGGTGGTGCCGATGTTTCTGCTCCTCCTTCCACCACCACCACCCTCCGCCCACTTCCGAGCCAGGCTCCAACACTGAACCCCCATTCCTTGTGCTCACACAGATCCCCACAAACACGTACATAGGTGTTGAACAGAGTCTGAGCCGTCATGTTCATTTGTGCGACTAAGCACTGGATCTGACCAAAGATGTCTCTCTTGCAGGGCCGGACGTTGTGGCACATGGACTCCTCTTCAGCCACTGGGATCACTCTGGCAGAAACTAGCCCGAGGTGTGTGACCAACAGCAAAGGGAGAACTCCTGCTTTGAAAGGAAGAGAAAAGATTGTAAACAAACTGGGACAGTTTTGAAAGACACACTCTCGTCCTCCACCCCACAAGCATCACTACAGATGAACTCCGAAAAGGCAAAGAGGTGCGTTTACATATATTAGGAACGCCATTCTGTAGGTTTTCATCTCCACCTGGAGCAGGTCTTTTGTAAAGCCAATGGGTCTTAGTTGCCCATCCAAGGCAAATGCTACCCCAACATATTTAGCAACCAGGATACATCAGGATATATTGCTGCTAGGAAAATTCCACCCCATCATTTAGGACAGGCATGTCCAAACTTTGGCCCTGCAGATGTTTTGGGCCACAACTCCCACAGTCCTTTGCCATTGGAAATACAGGCTTGGAATTCTGGGAGTTGTGGTCCAAAACATGACCGAAGTTTGGTCATGGCTGGTCTAGGACAATGATGGCAAACCTTTTTAGTGAGCGAGTGTCCAAAATGTGATTCAACACCTATTTATTTTTCACAAAGTGCCAATACATCAATTTAACCTGAATTCAGTAGCACCAAAAGTTACAAATGCTTCAGGTGCTACCCTTCGGGAAAGCGAGGATCGAAGAGCAGGTTTTTGAATTTGCCGCGGCCACCAGCACGGATCTAGGATGATTCCAGCCAAACTGAGGCAACGGGATGGGGGGTGGGGGTGGGGAATCCGAAGGGTGCAGCAACAAAGGATCTGATTATTGCAATCTAAACAAAAGTGATACACACACACACCCGCCACCGCCCCTGATTCTGTTCCATTTCTTTCCGAGCTCCAAACCAATCCATAAATGTGGATCACTAAAGGGGCTATATGTTTTTTTTTTTTGGGGGGGGGGGGTTGCAGGTCATAAACTCATGATGAACCCTTGAAAAAAAGGATGCATCCCTGCCAGTTTATAAGCAGTTCACATCAGGGAGGGCTGTGTACTAGTGCCTATACAACTGGCTTCTTTCATACATGATTTAGGCTGAAGCTCTTTGTGCCCTGGATCCAAACTAATTTAAAATTTCAGTTCACTTTATCCCAGAACGAAATCTGGACCTTTCACTTTGAGCCACACTTCCTATGAATGAGTCTGAAGCCAGCCCAATTCATTTAGTAATTGCATGACCCTCTCATTGCATGTCCCAGAATTCCAACCTCCGGGTCCTGGAACCAACAGTAGTCTTCTACACAAAACATCTTTCCCCTGCTTTTTGCCGTTTAGTGAAGGAGGAGCATGCCATTTACGTTCTAGGACAGTGTTGGCGAACTGACGGCACGGGAGCCAAAGGTGGCACTCGGAGCCCTTTCTGTGGGCACCCGACATCACCCCTTCACAGCCACCTGGATTCTGGTTAAATTGCCATGTTGGCACTTTGCGAAAAATGAGTGGGTTTTGAATTGCAGTTTGGGCACTCGGTCTCCAAAAAGTTCGCCATGACTGGTATAGAGGTTCGACACCAGCTCATCACGTTGACGTTTCATGTTTTTGAGGCAGGAACTAAAAAAAAACTTTTTTCAAGACAAAGCAAGTGAATCAGCACTCCATTGTTGTTTTTATGTTCTCGTGACTGCCGTTCTGGGAAATGAACAGGCAGCATCCACTCATGTCAGTCTCCCTCTGATTGGCTCCGGATTCCTCTTTCTCCCGACAGACTGCCCTGCCGTCAAAGATATGCCTCCCCTTCCAGGCCACCCACGGCTCCTGTGCTCTGTCTGCCGATTCATGCAGCCCTGCCCGACTACGACGTCATCAGAATTCCCCTTTCCTGCTTCCGTGCCAAGTGGCAGGAGTCCCACATTTCATAACTGCTACTCCAAACACTGTCAAATATGCAAATTGCCGCTGCAACTGCACACCTGGACACTGTTCATCTGGAAAACATTGGCCTCTGTAGCCTTCCATCCCCCCTCCCATTTTTGCAAACAATTCTTCTGAACCAGCCGCCACTCCCCAGATTCTTTGTTCAATGCGATGAACCCTCCAGCCCTGTGGCAATGTCCCACAAAATCCTGGTCACTCACTGAGCTATGATTAACTATTTCAGAGTTGCCTTGGTTTTCCCTGAGACATGGCAAGAACATCCACTGGGGATTTTCGAATCTCCTTGAAGGCTTTCGCATGCAAAGCAGTGACATCAGGCACTTTGCAGGTTGTTAGGTGTTCCTCACTTTTGTACAAGGTTGCCAAAGGAACCAACTCCCCCTCCCCCCACTTGTCAGCTGAGCCCACTGAGAGACCAACAGCGAAAACACAAATGGAAAAACTGCTTCCCAAGCAGGATACAAACAACCTATCCAGGGCTGCTGCTGTTTCTGTTCCAAGCAATGAGACAACATTGGTCAGGTTTACACTTTTGTACAAAAATGTGCCAGTACCCTTTTATGCGCTGAAAGAATGGTAAATCCCTCTGAGATTTCCCTCCAAAAACTGCTAACCAGCTTGCAACAAGGACGTTTTGGAAGATCTTCAGCCATGGGGTGTTTTTTGTTTTGTTTTTTTGTTTGGCCATTTTCTTATTTACCACAAATGAACCAAGGACAAACCAGGTCAAGAGTAACAACCCTGGTGATGCATTAAAGCATAATTTAGTAAGAGCGAGAGGGCTCAGAGGGGCCTGACTATGCACATTTAAGCATCTAAAGCTTGCACATTTATCACCAAGTTTTGGGAATATGAAAAAAAAGTGTCTTTTCCCATCTTTTGTTTGTGTGGGGCCTTTAAAGCAGGGATGTTTATTCTTGGTACTTTTATCATTCTTACATTGAAAGTTCTATACATTCTCCTCTGTATTTCTCTTAATACTTTTTTCCCAACCAATTGCTCCTAATATGCAGGTTTTTGTACATTCACAAAGGCTAGTTTGTGTCCATTTTGAAACTGAACAAACATGTAGCCATTTGTATTTGTAATGTTAGGATTTTAACCAAGTAGGCCGGGTCATTTGCTTGTCAACGAACATCTGCAGACTTCAAAATCTATTTTGTCCCGCTAGGATTGTCAGGTTAGAATCTTGGCTCTACCTCGGGACTTGAGATGTGTAGAACAGTGCTTCTCCACCTGTGGGTCCCCAGATGTTCCTGGACTGCAACTCCCAGAAGTCTTCATCACGAGCTGAGCTGGCCAGGATTTCTGGGAGTTGCCATCCAGGAACATCTGGGGACCCACAGGTGGAGAACCACTGGTGTAGAAGATTTCAGAAGCACAGCGAGAATCACATCCCTTTCCATCTCAAAAGTAGTATGGGGCTACATGGAACCAGTCCCGTTGGAACTGACTGGGGACAATAAGAGGTTAAGTCAGACACAGGGAATGGAAAAAGGGTGGCGCCTCAAACTTCAGAGTATAATGATATGGAAAGATATGGAAAGAGAATTGGAAGGAAGAAAATCGTGCCAGACATACAGTATATGGGTGGGAAAGTGAATAGGCTGCGTATAGAAAGAGGAAATCCATCACAAGCCACCACTCAAGAAGGAACAAGCCCAGACAGGGCATGACACGGAAGCTGAGGCGGTCCAGGACAGGATTGCACAAGGGGAAGGAGTGAGCTGACAGTCGTGCCCTCAGCTGGCAGGCTGTATTCATAAGAACCTAAGAAGAGCCCTGCTGGATCAGGGCAAAGGCCCATCGAGTCCAGCTTCCTGGATCTCACAGTGGCCCCACCAGATGTGTCTGGGAGCACATGAGACTAGATATCTGTCTCCTGATACCACTCCCCTGCATCTGGTCCTTGAAGGACCCTGGTTTTAAGCCTGGCGATGACACATCTCCATCATGGTTTGTCACCTGGGATGGACTCTTTCTCCATCGACATCAGGATCTGTGCTCGATCAACCTAGAATCTAGAACGTGCAACAAGGGGCTGCAGTCACAGGGTGCCAGATTCCAGTTGACTACCAGGAAAAACTTCCTGACTGATAGAGCTTTGTTTATTTATTTCAGTTTATTTTTACCTCAACTTTCTCCTTGGAAAGGACCCAAGGCGGCTTACAGTAAAGAGGGATAATGTACAGTCCAGTACAATTAAGAAATGTTCAGGTATTTGAGAACAGGGAATTGAGGGACATCTTACAGCATTAATAGACAACATTACATTAAAGCAACATGGTAATAAGTAGTCAGTAACACAAAGTCTATGTGGACCCATAGATTCATATAAAAGACACACGGTAGTCCCTCATTCAGAAAAAGCTTGCCTGAAGAGAAAGGTCTTTGCCTGTTTCCGGAAGGACAACAGAGATTAGGCAGTCCTGGCCTCTAGAGGTAGGGAGTTCCAGAGTTTAGAGCAGGGGTCCTCAACCTAAGGCCCGGGGGCCGGATGCGGCCCCCAGGACCAATTGCAGACCCCCCACCTACCCCCTGCTTCGCAAGCAAGCCAGCCTCCACAGCTGCTTCTGTTGCTGAGGTGGGCTATGTCGCTTCCCCCATTCCCTCCACCCACCGCCCAGATGATTGGCATGCTAGCTAGTGGGACAGTTCAAAGTGGGAGGGCCACGGCAAGGTCTCCTGGTCCCTCCACCCACCGCCCAGATGGTCGAGGCACCGGCTGCAGCCAAGTGAGGCAATTTAAAATATGGACCTTTTTTTTTTATTGTGGTCAGGCCCTCAGTGGTGTCTGGGGGGTAGTGGACCAGCCCACTCTTTGAAAACTTTGAGGACCCCTGGTTTAGAGTTTAGCTTTAGAGCAGTATGTCAGGGGTACTGTGATGGGGGTTCCTGCATGGCAGGGGGTTGGACTGGATGGCCCTCAAGGTCTCTTCCCACTCTACGATTCCATGACTTCTATCACTTCGAGGACAAAGAATCGATTACCCTGGGAGGTACTGGAGAGTGCTCCAACACTGGGGGCATTTGAGAGAAATTTAGACAACAAAATGACTAAAGGAAGAATATCAGAAGAGTGATATTGGTTGGAAGAGTGAGCTGGTTGTATTGTGTTTGTATATATATTGAGCAGGGGTTTGGACTCCATGGCCATGTAGGCCCCATCCAACATCATGACTCGATGATTCTGTGGTCAAACTCTTAGAGATGGAAAGGCCTTTACGGATCATCAAGTCCAGGCCCTGGAACTGAACTCCCCACCTTCTGCTCGGCCATTCTAAATAAGGGGAACGGAGGATTTGATGCCATCTGAATTTCCAAGCAAGCCACCTGTTTGGTGCTTTCTGGTGGAAATCAAGCAATTGTGGTGATGAAGTTGTCAGTGCAAAAAAAAAAGTACCAAAGGGTTTATAAGAGCTTGGTTTTTAGACAGAAAATGGAAACAAAGTTTTGTGTGTGTGTGTGTTTGTGTGTGTGTTGCATCGTTGCAGTCGTGATTAACTCTTTGTGACCCCATGTCCATGGAGTTTTCTTGGCAGGAATACTGGAGTGGCTTGCCAGTTCCTACTCCAGTTCACCTACAGCACCTGGAATTCCCTGGTTGTCTCCCATCCAAGTACTAACCAGGGCTGACCCTGCTTAGCTTCCAAAATCAGGCCAGATTGGATGGGCTTAAAGCCTTAGAGCATCTAGGCAGCTCACACATTTATGTATCTTAGGATAAATGCAGACCCAAAAGAGACAAAGTGTTCTGCTTATATACTGCCCCATACCACTTCAAGCAGTCTCTGGGTGGTTTACAGTTTAATTACAGTATGCAGGCATCACAAAAATTCACTCCAATATCAGCATGTTATGAGAAATGTGTGTCTAAATACATAAATGTTGGTATATGTGGGTGTGTGGTGTTTGTTTTAATTGTTTAATGTTCATCTGGAGATAAAGCAGGGTGAGGAATGAACACAAGCAGAACCATATCAGGCTGGAAACAGAATAACTCAGCAAGAGACTAGATATCCTTATCAGCACTAAAACTGCTTAATAACAGCATCATTTCTGCTAACCCATTCATATTCAGCCACAGGTGGATGCAGCTATCAATAGAAACAAACCCTGATATTTTATCTTTAGGCATTTTTGTACCAGGTTAGTTTAAACCTAGTCAACTTCCAAGCTATTGATTCCAAGGGGGCGGGGGGGGGACCCTTTCAAGTAGACTGAACTCTGGCTATTCTTGGAAAAGTAACTTTTGGGATGGAGGGTTCCAACATGTCCTATGAAAAATCAAACTCCAATACACTTTGTACACCAGTGCATCTTTAAAAACATGAGCATACCCTTTTCTCTTAGTTGGAATAGGTTTAATAACTAGCCAAAAAAGCTGTGCCAATGTCCCCCCCCCCATTTATAGCTGCCAGCTTTGGATTTTTACATTTCCCCACTTCTCTACTTGTGTAAGGTACAAGTAAGATGAGCTTTGCAAAGGCTCAACTGTCTGCAACTTAGCTCTTGCAAAGCTTATCTTATTTGTCCCCAGGGCAAGTAACATATCCTTGAGGAAACAACTTGATGAAGAAATACACCCGTCATAACACAAACTGAGGTGAAGTCTGGTGAGATTAAACCATCAAAAGCCAGGTAGCAAAACAAGGAAGTAGGGGGCGGGGGAAGAGAGAGAAAAATCCAAGACTCCAAAACCACCGGAACAGATGATGCCTTACAGTTAATCAAATTTTGAGCATGTTAGCACATGTAGGTCTCCATCCTGCCTTGAGTTCCTCCATGTGAAGGCCTGAACACAGCCCTCAGACGAAGCTGGTGCCAACCAGTGAGTTTCCTTTCTTTACGGAACCTTTTTCCCCCCCAAAAAAAATTACATATACATTTGGGATTCAACAACTGAAATGGTTTCCCCAGCAGCTGGAAAAGAGCGGAGCCCCCAGGCCTTCCAGCTTTCTCTCTCTTCCGCTGCCCAGATGTTCAACAGAACACGTGCCAGGAATTGCATGGGACGAGTTCTCCCTCCTGCCAAAACAGCCAGGCGATGTTCCTGTTAGAACAAGGAAGGGCCCATGTGTGGGAAAGTTCAAGCTGGTTCTCCTGTCCATGAAACCCTAGCCTCGGTGGAGCTGAGGAGCCTTGTCGGACAAGTTCAGAAAAGAAAAAGGGGAAGGGAGATTGAGAAAGAGAGAGAGAGAGAGAGAAAGTCCGAGTTGGAGAAATAACGTTTGGGGGTTTACCTGCAAAGATGGCTTTCATGATAAGCGGCATCCCGGGAGTGACGTAACAGCGGAGGCTGCTGTCAGGAGGAGCGTTCATTCAAAAAAGGATGCTTACACCGGGAGTTGTCAACGGCTTATATACGGTTGGTGTGACTGTTGAGAAGAAAGGGGAGGGAGAAAAAAAATCACCCAAGGTGGTTTTTTTGGAAAGCGCTTCCTAAGAACTTTGAGGTCATTGCAATAGTTGTGGGTTTTTCTTTCTTCCTTTCTTTCTTTCTCACCGCCTCCCTTTCCTCCCCCCCCCCCACCCCCGGGAAATTGGGCATTTGGGAATTTTGATGCAAATTCAGTGGCCTGATAAAATAACACAACTGTGTGTGTGTGTTTTTTTTAAAGTCTTCCTCCCCCCTTTCCCCCGCCAAGTGAGTTTTGGGAGGGGGGGAGGCGGCCTCTCTTCTAACTGCCCCATCAAGGCACGAGTCACACCAAGGAAAAAGGCTGTCAAAAGGCGAAAGGACTGACATCATAGGCTTGTGTGCGTGAGGCGGCCGCGTGTGTGTGAGTGTGAGTGTGTGTGTGTGTGCGCGCGCGCGCGCGGAAGCGGCACTTTCACTTTTTCTAGACCGTGGTCATCAAAGGGAGCCCGCGTGCTTCACATTTCGCCGAGCCCTGGCAGCCTAAGCGCCAAGGTAGGGGAAAACCCAGGGATGGCCTCATTTGGAAATTATTGGGGCAAGACGGAGAGAGGGTTTTTTTGGGGGGAGGGGTGGGGGGGGAGAGAAGGAACGTCGCAGAGGAATTCGGAGTGGGTGGAAGGGAAAGCGAGAAAGGAGAGGAAGGGTGTGTGTCCGTGTGCGTGCGTGTGCTTGTGCGTATGACACAACACACACACAGAAGTGGATTGCCTCTCCCCGTGGTGGTGTTGCATCCCCCAGAAGCTTCCTATGAAGGTGCCACCACGAGGAGGCAATGCATTTCAAAAAGAAAAATTCAAAGTTAGGAAGGTTTGGGCCTCTTAAGAATGTGAAGTGATGGATTACAAAAAGAAAGGACTGCGATTAGGCCACTAATAAAGAAATAAAACATCATCGCAAGCTTTTGTCCGCAATACCCACTTCTTCAAAAATGTTTCCCAGGACCCTGTTCACTTCAACCTAACTCCACAGCTCAAAAACCTTAATGATTACCCCAATATGGATTGTATAATTCATACAATCAAGTCCAAACAGACAAGGTGACAATTTCCAGGGTTTTTCATGGAAAGAATCCTCAGAAATGGTTTTCCCTTCCCTTCTTCTGGGGGTGCCATCAGATTATACAGCTTCATTAAGAAGTGGGTATGGCCCACGAAAGCTTGCAATGAGTTTTCATTTTATTTTTTATTAGTGGCCTCTAAAGGTATCACCTCCAGCCTAGTCTTGCATCTGGATTTTGTAATGGCTGCATGGTTCCCCCTTTTTATTTCAAAAAGAGAGAGTCTGCCAATAATCACAAAGTCTCTGCATTGATTGGTGTTTATTATAATAATCTATTATAAGAGTCAATTAATCACCATTGGTTTAGGGATGGGTGGTAGATGGGTGGTATAAAAATCCAATAAATAAATAAATAAAAGTTACACAGTTTGCATTCATTCATAGATGGATGCTGGATAGCTCAGTTGGTGGAGGTCATGGGCTGTGGAGCATTCCTAAGGTTATATATTGGAAATGGAGGCACAGATTTAAAAAAAACAAAGGTCTTTTGACAATTTTAAGACTAACAAGTTGATTTTTTTTACATTGAGCCTAGGTGGATCAAGATCGACTAATTCAGAGCTGTGGAATAGGATATTGATGCTAAAGGCGCTGTAGAGCGACTGTACAAAGCTGTTGACTTTTGGAAAGCTTAGGACGCAGATGCTGACAGCTGCGTTATTCGCCCCTGTAAAGAATTTTCAGTCTCGATCCCATAAACAGCCTGCCCATGAAGTAGAGTAATGTGCGAATGCGAAATACCTGTAGAGCAGTGACGGCGGCGAGGTCCCAAACTGTGATTCAAAAACCACTGATTTTTCGCAAAGTGCCAACACAGCACTTTAACCAAACACATGTGGCTGTGAAGGGTTGATGTCGGGTGCCGACAGAAAGGACTCCGCCTCCGGGTGACACCTTTGGCCCGTGTGCCAGAGGTTCACCAACACTGGTCTATAGGCTACTACATCATTGTTATGCTTTGGTCTTTGAAATTTTGAAGCCATGAGTTCTGCTCCAATTCAAGGCTGGTTGTGGTGAGGACAGTTTTTTTGTTTTTAATGAAAAGGAAAACAATTCTGGGGGTTTTATGATGGACTGCTGTGAAAACCAACATATAAATGTATGGATTGAAGTGCTGAATTTTTCAATGCATGTGAAATTATTCCATCTCCTTATACCGGATGGATAGTTCAGTGGTTTGGGTCTCTAGCTTCAGAGCCAGAGGTTGGGAGTTCGATTCCTGACTGTGCCTCCTTGTCAGGGGTTGGGCTCCTTGGATCCCTGGTCTGTGGAACTCCCTTCCAGAAGAAGGGGTGACAGCTGTCAGTCTTGACAGCTGTAAGAAAGGATCGGACAAGTTCATGGAGAACAAAGGTATCAGTGGCTATCAATATGGATGCCTAAGAACAACCTCTGGGTTGGAGAGAGAGGCATGATATCTCTCAATGCCATCTGCAGGGAAACTTAAGCAGGTGAAGGCATCTGCTTGGGAAGACCCTGAAGCAAATGGTGAGCCGCTGTGTGAGACAGAATGCTGGACTGGATGGGCTGTGGCCTCTTCCAGCAAGGCTGCTCTTGTGACCCACCAAGTTCATTCCAGCCCAGCAGTTCTGAGAGTGTTCTAAGGGAGTATACATAATATGCCGAAAATCTCTGGGCTTCTATTTAGAAGCCTCTAGTTACAGACCGGATTTCATGACTATATAAAACCTAGTGTTTCTCCCTTAAACTCCCTTTCAAATTCCATTAAAAAGAAAAAGCTATATCCAATTTAAGATCAGTGACAGAGTGTCCTGGAAGGCTAAAGTTTTCTACCTTTTACCTGTTGCCATCTCTGATCTCAAACTTATTGTGTGGGTGTGTGGGTGTGCGAGAGAGAGAGAGAGAGTGAAAAAAATCCCAGAGATAGGGGAAATTTGCTTAACAGAATCACCTATGGGGCGAATCCGTACAACATAAAAATGGTCACGATTAGGGATTACTGTTTTCAATGCATTCCTATGGGAAATTTGTATAAAGGAAAAATTGCTTAACATAATTTTATTTGGAACGAATTAATTCCTTTATACAAGGTATCACTGTATATATATGGTAGGGATGCCATGTTTGGTCATTTTCCTTAAGCAGAATGCAGAGAGGCATGGCAGGCAGAGGGTGACACATAAATCCATGACCACAGGGCCCCAGACAGGCCAAATCTCCATGGAAATTTGGCAATTTATCCAAATCTGGGGCACCATCCTACTTTTCAGTGCTTCCAGACCTTTACAGTGTTTCTCTGTGCTGGTGGTTTTATTTTTGCTACTACTCACAGATACAGTACCCAGCTCATATTCCCATATACTGCAGAACTGTTAAAATCAGTGTGATTTGCTAGTGGGTCAACTTTTACTATTCCTTCCGGAGTGCAGGGCATATAATAATAGACACAAGTCAGATTTAGGCTGAATATTCAGAAAAACCTCTTAACTGTTAGAACAGTATGACAGTGGAACCAATTACCTTGGGAGAAGATGAGCCCTCCAACACTGGTGGCATTTAAGAGCAAATTGGCCAACCATCTGTCACATCTGCTTTTTTTAAATTTGGATTCCTGCCTTACACAAGGAGGTTGGGCTTGATGGCCATATGACTGAGACGTACAAAATAATGCAGGGCATGAGCAAAGTGGATAAAGGGAGGCTCTTCTCCTCTTCACAAAATACCAGAACTAGGGGACATCCACTCAAATTGAGGGTTGGAAGAGTGAGAACAGACAAAAGAAAATATTTGTTAGTCTGTGGAACTCCCTGCCACAGGAGGTGGTGATGGCATCTGGCCTGGATGCCTTCAAAAGGGGATTGGACAGATTTCTGGAGGTTTTACAAACCATGATGGAAAGGTGTCATCTCCAGGCTTAACACCGGGGTGCTTCAAGGACCAGATGCAGGGCAATGGTATGAGGAGACAGAGGTCTAGTCCCTTGCTCTCCCAGAGGCATCTGGTGGGTCCACTGCGAGATACAGGAAGTTGGACTATAGGGGCCTTTGGCCTGATCCAGCATGGCTCTTCTTATGCTCTTATGTTCGTATGCCTTCTAGTCCCCATCCAACTCAACTCTTCTATGATTCTATTCCACAGTTGAGTCCAGCTTAGCTGGATTTGGGTCAATCTATTGCTTGTTGCATTTTGTGTCTATCAGATCTATCTTACTGCCTTTGTTTTCCTAACATTTGGGGATATTTCAATGCTTTTAATTTGCACACTGCCCATGTTAAGCTGGTTATTTCCCAGTTTGCACCCAGTGTGGAGAACACTTATTATTAGGTGGTTCAAAAGTGTAGCAAGTGGGAAGAGAAACAGGGAAGATCTCAAATACCTTCTTAATCTCTTCTTTACAAAGGTTTCCCCATCCGCACATGCTTACAAAAGGTCCTCACCAATCAGTCTGAAACTACTCTTGTAGTCCAGTGACAAAAGACTCCCGATGAAAGCCCAGATAAAAGCAGTTTTTTTTCTAAGGCCATTACGAGGCTCTCTTTTCTAGAGAACGGATGGCAGGGCAGCTGTGGGACTGCTGTTGTTGTTGGCTGCGAAGTCAGCAGCTCGGCAGTTCGAATCCCGGGTGCCACGCAGTGGAGCGAGCTCCTGCTGATAACCCCAGCTCCTGCCATCTAGCAGTTCAAAAGCATGTAAAATGCAAGTAGATTAACAGGTACCACTGTAAAAAGCGGGGAGGTAAAACAGTGTTTCCTTGCAGCCATGCCGGCCACATGGCCACGGACTTACACAACACTGGCTCTTTGGCTTGGAGACAGAGATGAGCAACCACCCCTACAGTCGGACACGACTAGCAAACATATATGGGGGAAAACTTTACCTTTTTACAGTGCAAGGTATAGCCACAGATCTAACTGAACACAGTGTTCCATTACACCAGGGATCCCCAACTCCGGGTCCCATTCCATGGCCTCATAGAAATCAAGCCGCACAGCACCACATGAATAAGGGCGCAATGGCAAGGCTAAATTTAAGGTAAGCACCCAAGCTGGCATGCACACTTCTCCTCCTCTCCATGCAGGGTTTTTCCTCCCTCCAAAATTGTGCCCCCCCCCAGCTGCCAAAGAGATTGGGGAATCATTGCATTACACCCTATGCTGCCATCTTGTGGTAACCTACATGCAACTTTAAAAAGACCCTCTGCCATGTTTAATTTGGTTCATGTCCCAAAGGGGGTGTGGTGGCTCAGCGGGCTAGAGCGCTGAAACTGTCAGCTGCAAAGTTGGAAGTTCAGCAGTTTGAATCCCGGGTGCCATGCAGCGGAGCAAGCTCCTGCTGATAACCCCAGCTCCTGCCAACCTAGCAGTTCAAAAGCATGTAAATGCAAGTAGATAAATAGGTACCGCTGTAAAAAGCAGGAAGGTCAGCAGTGTTCCATGTGCAGAAATGTGTTCAGACATGCTCACCACATGGCCACGGACTTTAAACAAATGGCTTGGGGTGCATTTTCTTACATGTACAGTATTTCTCCCCAAAACACTAAATGTGCAAAAATATTAATTATGATGAGACTGTTGAGTCCAATTAATTCTTTCCATTCTTGACAGAGCTGTGCGTATATTTCTAATTCTCCGAATAATGCCCTATTGGAGTGAGTTGACTGCACTATATAGGTTCCATCAATTCAATGGAGCACCAAATCCCCATTGATGCAATGAGTCCACTCTAGCGCATTTTGCTGTCCTATGCCACCAGGTTTTAGTAGCTGCCTCCTGTACAGATAAATTAGTATTTACAAATTTAAATAGAGCTACTGTCCACTTTTATAGGTAAAATGCATGGCTTTGGGCAGTCGTGTGGTGGCCTGGGAAAATTCCCCTGCCAAAGCAATGCTGGAAGTGGGCCACATAAATATATATATAGCTCAAAGTCTCCCCAAATGAATGAAGGAGTGATGATGCATTATGGAAAAGTTGAAGTTGCAACTTTTGGGTTTGGAAAGGGGTGCTGCTAAGAAAGAAGAAGCTGACCGCTGGACTAATAAGAGAAGTCAAGAACTGTTGCAAAGTTCCACCCAGAAAGTGTTAGAAATAGAAATTTGGTTCGTTTCATTTTAGGGTTTGGTTTGGTTTATTTTGTTTTTAATGCATTTTTTCCTCCAAATATTTGTTTTGTTGGTTCGCTTTGTTCAATATTCATTTTTCCCCACTTTGTGCAATTTAATCCATTTGACAGCATGCGGGCAGGAAAAAACATTTAAAAACTAAAAAAACACAGATGTTGACAACAACTGCACAAACTGGACTGGCAGCAACCTCATCCTCATCATCCACATCCTCACCCTCATCTTCAATCATCAACACATCATCCTTACCAGGTGGCGGCAGTGGCAGTAGGGCGATCCTGGCCCCTGTGGCAGGGGCTTTTTGAGGCTGGCTGGGGCTGGGTCAGCGCTGGTTTTATTTTTTATATATATTTTTCTTTATTTTAGGATGCCAACCCAGCCACCCCTGGGGCCAGGTTGGTGCTCCTTTTTATTTTTATTTTTATTTTTATTGTATTTTTTTTTACTGCCAACCACGTGTCCCATGCTACAGCTGTAGCATGGGCTTGTCGCCTTTTTTTTCTTTTGCCAGCCGCGGTTCGGTTCATTTCATTCTAAATCCACTCTGGGATTCATTATTCATTTCATTACATAACGGAACGAATAACGAATAATGAAACGAACTAAAAGTTCATTTCGTTCCCATCTCTAGTTAGAAACAAGGAATAGGAAAGGAAAAAATTATGCCGCAGCCTCCTCCACGTGATCATTTGAGAGTCAATGGATCTGCAGCTCCCACCCTCCCCAGGTATGCGTCAGCAAGCGGGCCTCTGCTCTTGCCACAAAGCAAGAAAGCGGACCAAATCTATGGATTTAGGGAGTTTGTTGAAGGCATGAGGACCATGAAATGTCTCTGTGGAGATTTTCTCTCATACCGGGCAGGCCAGTGCTCAAGATACTCGCTTTTCTGTACTTGCCACGAAAAAAATTAGATCTCCAAAGCCAAAAGGAAAATAAAAATAAAATCTGTGGACAACACAGAGGAGGGAACACATGTGAGAGGTTGGGGGAGTTCACTGAAAATGGACATGGGACAATGCAGGAGTTCTGGACAGCACCCACGAGAGAGTGGCATCGTCTAAGACGTCCATGGTGTAAGGCGCTAACCAAGGCGGGGGAAAGCCAGGTTCACTCAGTGACACTGGCTCTCTCGTGAACCAGCTAACGAGTTGCTTAACTTAGCAATAAATGTTGGCTACGTAAGGTCTTCCTTCGGGGTGTAAAAATCCTCAAGGGTTTGCATCTGAAGAAGACATCAGCTTTATGGCCTTCTAATAGCATTCTGCGTCTAGACAAGGGTATTGGCCCAATGTGGAGAAGACACAAAGGAATCTTGGCTTGGAAACAAATATGTATTCCTCTAGGCTCGGCTGCGGTTTCCCTCAGTTCTGTCTCCTTCTTACTCATACAGAGGAGTATTTACTTCCCTTGCACTACTGGACCCATCATTTCCTATCAGGCTATCCCACAGGTAATGTGCATACCTTGGAATAGTTTATACAGGGATATACAGGAACATACAGGAATACATATTTAAAAAAACCAGAATGCTTAGTCAGGCCATGAATTGTTGTTGTAAACCGCCCAGAGTTCCCGTTTGAGGAAAATCAGTTTGTGGTATATAAATATAAAAATAAATAAATCAATAAATTCCAACAGGAAGATGCTGGGGGAATCACATTTATTTATTTATTTATTTATTTATTTATTATATTTCTAGACCGCCCATCTTCCGAATGGAACTCTGGGCGGTTTACAATTAGAATAAGGCAACAAATAAATAAGAAAGAAAGAAAGAAAATACAAAAAGGGCAAAAGTACTAATAAAATAAGGAGGGACAAGACCTTCCACAAAAGATGGTGCGGGCTGCAAAAAGAGAAAAAATTAAAAATTAAGTAAAAAGGTCGCCATATGCCTCTTTGAAAAGATGGGTTTTCAGGGCCTTTTTACAGGTGGGCAGGGACTGTGCTAGGCGCAGCTCACTGGGGAGATGATTCCACAGCGTGGGGCCCACCACAGAGAAGGCACGGTCACGCGTGAGCGATTTCCATGCCTCCCGGGGTGTGGCCACCCTAAGTGAGCGCTCCTGCGACATACGAGTGGGCCTGACCCCAGTTGACCTCTGGGAGATACCCTCCGACAGGTACTCTGGTCCCAAGCCATGGAGGGTTTTGAAAATCAAAACCAGGACCTTGAACCTTATCCGGAGGACAACGGGTAGCCAATGCAGGCGAGCCAGAACTGGGGTGATGTGCTCGAATCTACGAGCACCCACCACCAGTCTGGCTGCCGCATTCTGCACCCGCTGGAGCCTCCGGACAAGGGTCAAGGGCAACCCCACGTAGAGGGCATTGCAGTAGTCAATCTTCGATATCACAAGAGCCTGCACGACTGTCCTCAGGGAGGACTCATCAAGGTACTGGCGGATCTGGGCGATCCTGCGGAGATGGATAAAAACGGCCCTGGAGACCGCCGTCAACTGGGCTTCCAGGGAGAGGGCTGAGTCCAGGACCACGCCCAGATTCCTGGCCCTGTCCGTAGACTGGAGGGACCCCCCCCCAGTCCAGGGAGGGGGGCATTGTACCCAGATGAGGGTGCCCCAAATAACAGAACCTCCGTCTTCTCCGGATTCAGCTTGAGCCGGTTAGTCCTGGTCCATTCCAGAACCTCCTCCAGGCACAGGTCAAGGGAGTGTACTGCCTCGTGGCGCAGTGGTTAAATGCCTGTACTGCAGGTAAAACTGTGCTCACGACCTGGGTTCAATCCCTGGTAGCAGGCTCAAGGTTCACTCAGCCTTCCATCCTTCCGAGGTCGGTAAAATGAGTACCCAGCTTGCTGGGGGGGGGGGCAATGTGTAGCCTGCACTCTGTAATTAAAATTGTAAACCGCCCAGAGACTACTTGTAGTAGTATGGGGCGGTATATAAGCAGAACACTTTGCTTTGCTTTGCTTTGCCTCCTCTGCAGAAGAAGAAAAGGAGAGATAGAGCTGCATGTCACCAGCATACTGATGACAGCAAACTCCAAATCTCCTGATGACCTCCGCCAGCGGCCTCATATAAACATTGAAGAGCATGGGTGAGATTACCGACCCCTGGGGCGCATGGGAGGGTCCAAGGAGCTGACAAATCATCCCCCAACTGAACCCGCTGAGACCGGCCGCTGAGAAAGGAACGGAACCAGCAGAGAGCAGAGCCGCCAATTCCAGCCTCAGCAAGTCGGTCCAGCAGGTTACCGTGGTCGACGGTATCAAAGGCCGCTGACAGATCAAGGAGGACCAACAGGGAGGAACACCCCCTGTCAGCCTCCCTGAGGAGGTCATCCTGCAGAGTGACCAGGGCAGTCTCGGTCCCTCGAAGCGGCCTGAACCTGGACTGGAAGGGATCCAGGATACGATTATCCTCCAGGTACAACTAAAGCCGGACAGCGGCCACCCTCTCAACAACCTTGTCCAGGAAGGGAACAATGGTGATCGGACAGTAGCTGGATAACTCATCCGACACCAGATCTCCTGCCCAGGAGATTTGGAACCCAAGGGGAACAGGGGAAGGGGGGCAGGAAAATTAAAGGGCATCTGCCTATCTAGTAAATACAGGCATAAGGTGTGATTCCACAGCAAGAGAAATGTGGGTTCACTTGCTGTGAAGTCAAACCAGAAAGTCTGGGTTTTCTTGAGTCGGATCAAATTCACTGAAGGAGGAAATTGGAGGATTCATGTGGAGGAGGAAATTGGCAACCCAGCCTTGTTTGCAGCTTGTTAGTGTCGCTCTCTTGCAGCCATCCAGGAGATGGCTGAGACCCAATAAGCTGCAAACAAGAGACGTGCTGCCGTTCTCATTTCTTTTTCTCCTAATTATAGTCTTCTTTTTCCTGTCAGCCACAGCATTGGCACCTAGCTGGGGGGAGGTTATTTAAGGGGGAGGGGGAAGAAATGCATTGTCTTTTCGCCTTTTTCGGGCATAACAGTGGGTTGCCTCTGCATTGCCTTTTCTCAGGTAGCACTGTCTGATGGCTAACAGGCATCTTGACTTTATATTTCGTCTAGCCACGGGAAGGAGAGAGGGATCTTCCAGGACAGCTGCACAAAAGCCACGTCTGCCCCATAACTCCCATTCACAACAGTGGCATCTTAGAAGGACCACTTTGCCCTGCCTCTTAGGAGGAAAGGTGCTTTTATTTGAGAACGGGATGGAGGTTGACAAGAAGAGCTTGTGTCTTGTTTGCCACACCAGCTGTTCCCACCCACACACACTGTCCATCCCTCTGCCCTTGAGTCAGGCCACATCATGTGGCCAGTTCACCCTGTTCGCCCTCCATGGGAATGGTTTTCGCACCCCCCCAGCCCTTCTTTTCTCAGTCTTTTTTGTTACCCTACAAATCTTTGGAGGGGGAGGGGGGCTCCCAAACCAGTCGCCACCTCCCATTTCCACCAAACGGCCACCAAACCGAGTTCCCTGATTCAAAGGTGATTCATTCCAGGTTATGATTCTGAGCTAAAGCAGCAGACATAGGACACACACACACACACACACACACACAGAGAGAGAGAGAGAGAGAGAGAGAGAGAGGGGTGGTCTCAGTTACAATTTAGTTATTTTTGTTGTTTTTGTTGCTGCTGCTGTTATTATTTAAAAATACGAATCACACAGCCTTTGACTGGTATAACAGATACAAAATTTAACTTAAAAAACCTAAATATCAGTTGCATTATTATTGTTGTTGCCATTGCTGCTTACTGTCTAAATAATTACATCAACTGCTGCTGCTGCTACATCTATAACTACTACCATATTAAAAATACCAGATACAGTCAATCAAAATTATATACATTTGATGCATCCAGTTTATATCCTACTTGCATTAGTGCAAAGGCACTAGGCTAGGTGGTAAAAGCATTGACTGAGGTATTTATTTATTTATTTATTTATTTATTTATTTATTTATTTATTTATTTATTATCAATATCAAATTATCACACAGCAGACAAGATAACTACACTGGATTTTGTATTACAAATCACTAGTTGAACATTTCCCAAGCTTTTTGGACTACATGTTGTATCGGTGAATTATGCAAGCAGATCCCAGTAAGTCCAAAACAAAATCATAAACATATCAACTGGCATTAGAGAACAGATAAAAATTTTAACCAAAAACGTAAGTGTCGTTTAAAATATTGGTGAAATGTGTATGCTGTTCCCAATATTGCCTAGATCTGATGTCATCATTCAGAGATTTGCTGCCGATTATGATTTTTTTTAATAAAATCCCATGGCATTGTTCCCAATGTCCCTATGATTATGGGGCCACTCCAATGTGTTTCATCCACAAGCAAGTTATTCATATCGCCAGGTCTCTGTGTTTTGTTTATATATATATATCCTTCCAGACTGGTAGATAAAGAATTCATATATATATATATTTGAATTCTTTATCTTCCAGTCTGGAAGGAATTGCAATGCCCTGGAATTGCAAGGTCGATTATTGAGACTTTTTTTCACCCTGTTACTCTTCCGCCTGGTATATGATGCTCAAGGTGTTTGTGCACTTGCATCCATGGTGTTGAAACTTGGACCTTTGCAAACTTATTAGGCAGGAACCTGGAAGCATTTGAAATGTGGATGTACAGATGAATTCTGAAGATACCTTGGACAGCTAGAAATTCTGAATACTGTAAAGAGAAGAAAATTGCAATATTCTGGTCATATAGGGCACAATAACAAATACCATCTGCTGCAGGTTATCCTTTGAGGCAAAATAGATGGGAAGCATAGCCCTGAGGCGTAGAAGAACATTCTGGCTAAAGAATTTAAGCCAATGATTCCCAGTGGGCACAGCTTCGCTATTTAGAATAGCTTTAGATTAAAAAAAAAAAACAGATTGTGCTACTGATGGCCAACGTTCTACAAGGACATGGGCACTTCTGTTCCAGAAGTTTTTTAACTGATACAATATAGACTATGGGTCCTTTGATGACAATTTTAGTGTAATGATTTTAGTGTAAGGTTTTTATTATTGTTTTTATTATTTATTGATATTCTATTTTTAACTATTTTTAAATTGTCTTAATTCTTTTGATTGTAAGCCGCCCAGAGACTTTGGGTAGTGGGCGGCATATAAGCTGTATAAATAAATAAATAAATAAATAAATAAATAAATAAATAAATAAATAAATAAATAAATAAAAGATCCCAAAAAGTCCCACAAGATCTTAACTTGGTCATTTTCTGGAACTTTCTTTCTCTGACGGTCTCACAGATTCTTGGATGCTGGGAGAGAATTTTTTTTTTTTACATAATGACCAGTGTGTTCATTTTGGAACTCCATCATGCCTACCTTTGTACTACTACTACTACTACTACTATTACTACTCTTCCTCATCATTGCTGGTGACCAAAGGGTCAAGCCTAAACATAAAGGGGTCGACTTCTAATAACTTGCAGATGAAGTGACATTGATTCTTGAATTTCAGGAAGCCAACACTGGCCCGTGTTTTGAAATGACTAGAGTTGCTGAACTTCATGTGGGCAGAAGGTGGACCCCGATCTTCCTCCCCCATTCTTTCCATGCCTTCACATTTGACAGCTTGGTAAGTTTTGTCCTTTGTGTTGTTTTGAGATCTGCTTTTTGAGATGGACCTTTTTGAAGTGGAACAAGGTGGGCTCCTTGCGAATAATCCCTTCAGGCAAGTTTTCCGCTGTCTGAGTGGGGTTACTAAATGTATTTTTGCCATCACTTTGTGCGGTATTTGAAGGATTGTTTTAGCAGCTGTATACTTCTTGTTTTTATCTTTAAATGCTGTCCTCTCATGGTGTCAGATGCCCTGGGTCCTTCTAAAAGAGTAGGGTAGAAATAGTTAAATTAATAAAAATACAGTGGTACCTTGTATAAAGGAATTAATTCATTCCAGATGAAATTCTGTTAAGCAATTTTTCCTTGGTGCAAATTTCCCATAGGAATGCATTGAAAACGGGTTAATCCCTAATCGCGACCGTTTTTCTGTTGTACGGATTTGCCCCCTAGGCAATTCTGTTAAGCCATCTTGCCCTAGCTCCGGATTTTTTTTTCCTTTAAGTGGATTTTCTGTTAATCAAACCGCTTGTTATACGAGGGACCACTGTAGTTGTTTTGGTGATCCTTTTTTCTTCTTCTGTACAAAGCACCTGCGTGAAAGAGGCAAGCAAAGACAGAAATGGTTCCCCACCACCACCTACAATCCTGCCATCTCCTTACAAGTTTACACCAAATTTTTGAGTAGGTAGGATTCTGTGTTCTGAGGAAGAGCAGAGGAGGAAATAAGTTGTAATGAATCAAACCTCAGGTGTTGCCTAGTCATTAAAGGTACTGCCAAAAAAAGAAGAAAGGGAGGGGAGGAAAAGGAGGAAAAGGCAGGTAATTGCCTGAACACACACATTATTCCTCGGTAAGCTGATTCATAGCCCAATACCTCGGAAAGGAAGTTTATTAGTCGAGCCAAGCAGGCATCTTTAGGACGAAGCCTTCTGCTCAAAGACTAGCCACTCTTAAATGGTTCTGGGGTTTGCGACATACAAGGGAAAAAGATGGGTCCAGAATTTGCATAAATCCATCAACAAGAAGAAGCCGGAGGAAAGGAAAGTTGAAAAACACTCTACCACTTTTATGGGAAAGAAATGTGTAACCCAATTTCTCCAGTAGCAGAACAGAGACATAATTGTTATAGTCAGAAGAGTGGAAATACAGTGGACCCTTGTATAACAAACAGCTTGTATAACATAAAATCTGTACAACATAAAAATTCTGGGGATAGGGGAGATTTGTTTAACATAATCACCTATGGGGAAATCCGCACAACATAAAAATGGGATTACTCCATTTTCAATGCATTCCTATGGGAATTTGTATAAAGGAATATTTGCTTAACATAATTTCATTTGGAACGAATTAATTCCTTTATACAAGGTACCACTGTAATGCCAACAGACCATATAATGCTCTCCTTTATGTTATCTATAGAATCCTAACCTGTTACCCTTCCCTGTTAGCTACCCCTTTATGTGTGAAATAAAAACCTCACCACAGTTTAAAAACCTCAGTGAATGAGAGAGATGGCCCTTCTTGAAGGCTTCCCATTCCTCAGCCCAACATTCTTGGTGTTAATAAGTTATTCCTAATGTTTAGGCACAATTGCCTGTACACCTTGCTAGAGAATAGTGCCTGTGAAAGGCATCTGGGAGTCTGAACATGAGCCAACAGTGTGACGCTGCGGCCAAGAAGCATGGTGTCTAGATTAAAGGAAGAAGTATTAGTACCACTCAATTCTGCTCTGGTCAGTTCCCACCTGGAGTACTGTGTTCAGTTCTGATCTGAGCACCTCAATCTAAAAAGGATATTGACAACCTTGAGTGGGTCCAGAGAAGACCAACTAGGAGGGTTGAAGGTCTGGAAGAAATGTCTTATTAGGAATGGCTTAGGGAACTGGGAATGTTTAGCCTTTCAAAAAGAAGGCTGAGCTGAGAGGGGATATGACAGCTATGTTTAAATATTTGAAAGGATGTCATATTGAAGAGGGGACTGGTTTGTTTTCCATGGCTTCAGAGACTAGGACGTGGGGCAATGGTCTCAAACTATAGGAAAAGAGATTCCATTTGAACATTAGGAAGAACTTCATGACAGTTAGGGCTGTCCGGCAGTGGAAGATGCTGCCACAAAGGAGGGTGGTGGAGTCTCCTTCTTTGGAGGTTTTTAAGCAGAGGCTGGATGGCCATCTGTCGGAAATATTGTGATGGGGGTTCCTGCAGGGCAGGGGGTTGGACTAGATGGCCCTTGAGGTCTCTTCCAACTCTAGAATTCTAGGATTCTCCTTGGAAGCTCTTCCTTCAAGAGAGCGGGTCTTTCCAAGAGGTTATCCTGGGCAATGCTGGGTGGAAACTTGCCTCCTTTGGGGCACGCAAGTTCAAGAAATGCCTTAGCCAGCCAATCTTATGTGGTCCTGCCCTGGATTTTTAAATAAGGGGAACAGCTGCGTCAGAGGAATCTGCAAAGTCATGGCAGATGCTTTTGCTCTGCTGCAAGAGGCTGAAATGTATTGCTGGGCTGTTACATCATAGCCTTGAGGTGCATCTGTCACTGATGAGTGGATGAATCCAGCGTCCACCTGAGTGTAGGGGGCTGGCCGCTTCTCATCTTCTCACAGGGTGGCAGAAGAGCAATCGTCAGATGGTCAAACATGAGGGGTGACAAAATCTCTTCCCCCCTCCCCCCAAATTAATCTGGAGAACTGCACTGGCCACCCCATGACCAGGTTTTGACATAGAGAAATGGCAAGTATGATCCAGTGCTCACCCAAGCCCAAATGTGTTGCTCAGAGATGCTTTCGGAGGGAGGCACTGTGGAGAAACCAACCAAAATCTTTCCCCTCACAACACTCCAGGGCAAAGTATCTGTGGCAGAGTTTTTAATCTCTGGTTCAATCCCTTTAGCTCCTCGGCAAAAGTGCAGGGATTCATGGGGCAGAATAGTTTCAGGTTCCCCAGAATAGTCCATCCTGTTTTTCATCAACTGGCACTTACAGTCTCAATAGCTCACTCTGAGACATTAGCAGGAGAATAAGTTTTCATTACTTACAATTGAACAAATCAGCCAGCATACTGGCAGACACGACTGCCTTCAACACAGATTAAAGAGAGGGGGAAAGACACAGACCAGAGAAGCAGGGCATTTTTTAAAAAAATCAGAGGCAGGAAGGGAACAATTGGTTAGTTAATGCTGGATACATTGACCGTCATTTTGGCTCAGAAAGATCCCTCTCAGACACAGCATGTGAGGTTGTAAAAACTCCAACAGCATATGACATGCAGCAGGGAAGCAGCAGTAGGAACAACATACACCCTCCAGTTCAGGTGGCAAGATTCATGCCCTTTTCTCCCAGGTTTATGTAGCATTTTGCAGCCAAGAGTGTCACAATCTAAGCACACCTTGGAGCTTTGCATTATTCTTCTTGATTTTGCACACACAGTTCATTATGTGGGGTGTTATGAACGTGTTGTGTTGTGATTAATAATGTTAAAAGTAAATGTTCCCCTTGCACATGCATGCTGGTCATGTCTGACTCTAAGGGTTGTGCTCATCTCCATTTTTTAAGCCAGAGAGCCAGTGTTGTGCAAGTCCGTGGCCGTGTGGCCGGCAAGTCTGAGTGCATTTCTGTGCACAGAACACTGCTTACTGTTTCTGTGAAGATTCTCAGTCATCTAGGTGAGTTTATCTGGAAGTTGAGGCATGGCTACTGGGCTTCTTTTTCTTGAAAGATAGAAACGTTTTGCTGCTCATCCAAACAGCTCCATCAGTCTGAATACAGCTAGTGCAAGTCCTCCATCTTATAGTCAGCTTTGACCTCTTGTCACCCTGGTCTGAAATAGGCTAATAAGATGGACAATGGCCTGAACAGGCTCATTAGGTAGACAAGGTGAACAATGCCCTACGGTGCTGAAACCTATCAAGAATGGGTCGTTAGCTATGGCCTGGAGGTGGAGGCTTCTTTATATGTCTGGATATTGTTGAAAGCACACCCTGATAAGCAGCAGATAGACTTATGTCTGAGGCCGCCACCTCTATTGAGGGAGGGGGGTTCCATGCTCATATGAATGGCTTCCCTGACCCCTCTCTAAAACCACCTCTCTTCTCTGCCTAATATGTGTACATCCTCATCTTTGAATGACTGCCCTTTGCCCTTCAAGAGGAGGTGTATACACAAGACTCCTACAAAACACAGCAGAGAATCAGACGCCTGACCCTTGTCTTCATAGCGACTTGCTCCCTCTCACTGAACTATCCAGACAACAATATTCCGGTGCAGACATTTGGCGTTCCAGGTGGCACCACCTATGTAGCCTTAGAAGGCAGACATTTCTACACGGAGCAGAGGCAGATGGACACCAGATGCCGTGGAAGTGCCACAGGTCCCGGCACGGTAACAATCTTAACAGTGGTCCTTCGACAGTCATGGGGAAGTGACCCAATGCATGCTGGCTTTAATAAGCACCATAAGAAGACACACATAGCGGAGAGAAATGTTTTGTTCCAGTTGACTATAAAGAGACGGTTAAGCATTACATGAGCTGTAGTGGGTGGGAGCTGAAATCTGGAAACGGTTGAAATTTGGAGATGACGAGAACAGAAGAATTGCTGAAACAGATGTGCATAAAACAAACAAATGTTGGGTGGAGAACCTAGACAGCTCGACACCAAAGAGCTGATGAAAGAGAGAGTGTGGTGAGATAAGTCTCCATCCTGTTCAAGCCAAGGGAGAGGACTCACTATCTTGAGGCATTCTCGTTTCTTTGGGCCTCCCTTTGAAGTTCAGCTTTTGGTACAAAGAGTGACACACACAGTTGGGTCCTTAAAGTTATCCATAATGCCCTGGGCTTAATGTTCTACCTAATGGCCAGAATCTTACTGGTGCTGAGTGAGGTTTACTGTAAGTTGCTGCTGCTAACTGCAGTTGATTGACAACGGGCCAGGATTTGTCTCGGTCATATGTGCCGTTACGTGCCCTGTTGTGCAACCAAAGATGCAACCTGGCACCTGACTAAATTAGTCACAGCATAAAGACCAACTGAATTCCAGCCAATGCCTCTTATATATGCCTGAAAATAGGTTGAGCTTGACTGAGGAAATGAGCAGTGCATAACAGTGTTGTAGTTCCCTTGGTGCATCCAATTTTTTTCCAACCAAAAGAAGCCTTGGGTGCTTCCGGGAAGAAAGGCAACATAAAAATATTTTAAATAAATAATTAAGCATTCTTCCCCTAGGATAGGGGTGCCTGAACTTTTTGTAAGGAGGGCCAGATTTGGTGGCTGAGAATGTGTCAGGGGCCGGTTGCTCCCCGACCCTGCCACCCCACTGCAAGCCCCACCCACTGACCCATAAGCCCCGCCCACTGACCCCTTGCAACCCCACCTGCAGGAAGGAAGGCGGGACCAAGGGAGGGAGGAAAGAAGGAAGATGGGGACCAAAGGAAGCACAGGGAGCCGTGGCCACAGGTCGCCCCTTGGAAGAGGTGATCTGTGCGACCTTGCACGCCCCCCCCAAGCTCCCCAGCAGTGGTGACGGCTCGCCCTCCAGCCCACCCCAAAGCTCCTTGGTGGTGGCAGAGACCCGCTGGCCTGCCGACCCCCACACATTCCCCTGCGGTGCCGGTGGCGGCAGACCGTCCATCCGCCCAAGGTTCCCAGTGGTGCCGGTGGCGTGGCCTGCCAGATCACTGCCCCGTGCGTGCGCCCAACCTCACAAGGTTCCTGGCTATGCCGGTTGTGGTGGCCCGCCCATGCACCGCCCCCGCCCGCGCGTTGAGCTTCACATGGTTGCCGGCAGTGCCGGTGGCAGCAGCCTGCACAATGGCTGGCCAGCTGGCCCGCCCAGCCCCACAAGCTTCCCAGCGGTGCTGGTGGTGATGGCCCGCCCCCTTGCCCACCCACCCAACCCCATAAGCTTCCCAGTGGTGTCAGTGTTGGCGGAAGATTTTTTTTAAAAAAACATGGGGCGAAGGAGGGGGAGGGAGGGGTGGGCCAGCCAGCCGCGGGCCACTCAGAATGGCCTGACGGGCCAGCTTTGGCTCCCGGGCCGGACTTTGGGCAGGGCTGCCCTAGGAGTTCAAATTTCAAGAAATGTTACATATTTGCATGATATGTATCCATTCTGCTTTAACAAAGATGCATTGCCAGCAGCCCATCCTTAGAAGACAACGGTCTGATCCATGCATCGAAACACAGAAAAGAAAGTGCAGTGTAGTGGTTAGAGTCAGGCTTGGAACGAGAGATGCATTTGCCAACCCCCTCTCATTTACTGTAGCGAATCTGGCTCCCCTTTCATAAGAACATAAGAACATAAGACAAGCCATGCTGGATCAGGCCAAAGGCCCATCTAGTCCAGCTTCCTGGATCTCACAGTGGCCCCACCAGATGCGTCTGGGAGCGCATGAGACTAGATATCTGTCTCCTGATACCACTCCCCTGCATCTGGCCCTTGAAGTACCCTGGTTTAAAGCCTAGAGATTACACATGTCCATCATGGTTTGTAACCCGTGATGGACTTTTCCTGACCTCCTTCTCCAAATTGCAGCATAAACCGGTAATGTAGTCCCACTGTTAGGGCACAACAAATACTGCCTCCGCTAACTTACTAAAACTTCCAGCAATTTGCTTCCAAAAGTCACATCATGTGCAAAACTGAAAGCAGGCACTTACGTCTCTTAGTAAGTTCAGATTTACTCTTCTGACTTTCAGACTTAATGTTGATTAAAACATTTCCCCCACTGCTGTCCAGACCAAGAAATCTTTGATGTTTTTATACAGATAGCGAGGTGACAACTTTTGATGCTCCAAATCACAGGACTGTGGTAGTTTATATTTAAAAGAAGATCTGGAAGCTGAGTCATGGCAACTGGACTTCTTTTCTTGAGAGACTGAAACCTTTCGCTGCTCACCCAAACAGCTTCATCAGTCTCACCTGGATGCCTGAGAATCTTTACAGACATATTTAAAATAAAATGTTTCCATCCTCACCATTATTATCACCAACAGCACAAAGGCAAAAAAGAAAAAGAAAAAAGGATACCGCTTATAGATTTCCCCATAATGCTTAAAGCACTTTCTGAGCAGTTTACAAGTTAATTATTCAGGCGACACATTGCCCCCCCCCACCCCCAAAAAGCTGGCTACACTTTTTACCAGTCTCAGGAGGATGGAAGGCTGAGTCAAACTTGAGACCTTCATTGGGAGCCAAACTCCGGTCATGAGGAAAGTCTTGACTGCAGTGCTGCAATTTAACCACTGTCTCAAACGGCTAATTCATACTGCAATGCTGAAATGTTATTACTGCAATTAGCAAGGCATATAGAGGGAGAAATGTAGTTCTTAAATATAATGCTAGAATTATCTCCTGACTGGGGGATGGTGGGTGCAGGAGTCCAGCCCACTGGGCACACAGAGTTTGCAAAATCCAACATATAAGTGGCCAAGAGCTGCCCTACTTCAAAGTCATTTCAAAGACTGTTGCATGGAGAAGTGGCATTCTAGTATGTGTGAAGTAAGCTGTGCACAGGAGTTGGCCTGGGCGGACAGAGAAAAGATGTAATTATGCTGCTGAGATAACATCTCCTAGTGACCTTCACCCCACCCATTGCCTCCAGGGATCCACCACTCTCTTTATTTGGTTTGGTTTGGTTTGTGTTTTTTATTTTATTTTATAAAATACAGTTACTGAGATGGACCACTAAGCAGTCCAAGAGCTTTCACGGGTTGAAAAGGAAGGAGAAAATGACTTCAAGCATTCTATTTCCATAATGGGAGGAGACGGAGAAACAGACAGACAGATAAATATGTAGGCCAAGAGATAGCAGACAGAATGAACGGTAATAATTATGTGCCCTCAAGTCAATTCTAGCTGCTGGTGACCTTTTTCCAGGTCTTCTAGATAAACACAGCCAGGTAGGATTTTCCAAAGCTTCATCCCAACAGACCAACAATGCATTTACAGGGCACCAAAATCTTGAGGCAGATTTATTTATTTGTCTGTTTGTTTTGTTTATAGTCCCTCTTTCTCCCAATCTACTATTAATGCTAGGAAAATAAATGGTAACCTCTTCGGGCCCCGAGTCACTTTTTCTTTTGTTCTTCTTTTTTAAAGCATCAATTTTCTAAAGAGCGCCTTCTTTTTTTTGGGGGGGGGGTTTCCCATGAACGAGGCAGGAGATGGTGATGGTCATCCTTGGTGCCATCACCCTCTTCTAGATAAACAATAGTCAGGTGTGGTTTCCCCTCCCCTTCTTCCGGACCTGCCCTGGGACGGTGCAGCTTTGGCCCAAGGCTTCCTAGGTTGGGTCTTCTCTCGGGAAGCCTCAAACACCCAACTTCTGCCTGCCCTAACTACTAAGCTCTCCAGCCAGTCAGCCAGATCTACCCAGACATTATGAAGGGGGGGGGGCAGATTTTAGCCTTGTTTAGCCTTGCCTTCTTCTATGGTCAGCTCCCTGAAATGACACAACGCAGCATCCCGTAATACTGCTCTGGGACCCTTCATTTCCAGGCCAAAGAGCTTGCTTCTCTGCCTTTTGCCAGCACCTGGGGGAAAATAATGGTTTGGGACTACAAATCCCCCGATCCCCTGTGCAGCATGGCTACTGGCCTGCCAACGCAAGGGAAGCTTTTCCAAGGGTTGGCTGTTGCTGATCGCCCCATGGGGGGAGGGGGATCCCCATTTTAAAAAAAGATCCCCCCCCGCCCCCATTTTCCCAGTCTGCAATAATCGGAAATATCATCATGACTCTGGTTCATCCAATATCTATAGGGCAGTTACTGGAATTGTGAAGTCATTTCTGCATGGAGCTCTTTTGCCTCCGGGCCTCATTTTAATGCAAGTATCCTTTATACTCTGAACTGACCAGTACTTTGAAAAAAATAATCAACATATGGGGTAGGGTGGGGGAATCACTGTTTTTGCTTCTACTCCTGCCCGCCACGGCCCACCAGCAGGAAAAATAAATAAACCCAGGGCATAAAATCTACCTAGTTTTTTTAAAAAAGCAAAAATCTCTGATCACCCTAGCATCGTTTGGAGTCTTGTTCTAAATTGTGGTTTTAACTTCCTCAGGCCAGGATTGTTTTCTTTCTCTCTTTCTGTTTGTTCCTAAAGGTCCAGTTTAATGGCCTGAGGTAATTGTCTTACACCATCGAACACCGAACAGTTTATCAGCCAGAAGGACTCTTCTTAGTCATTGAAAATGGATTTTTGACAAAATGTATTCTTCTTTTGTATTTAGGTATCACCTAACTTCCTTTTGAAAATGGATTGCTGTACTTTGTGGTTTTAAATGTGTTTTAATACGGAATTTATTTTACTGTTTTAAAAGTAAGACTTGTTTTGTCTCTTTACCTCTATCTATCTATCTCTCTATCTACCTATCTATCTATCTATCTATCTACACACATACTGTACATAAATACACATACACATAAGGACAAAAGAATACACACACATACATACCTAAATACAAACAAATTATGGCAACCAGTGACACAGGACAGTTCAACTGGAATTGTTCTTTGTTAGTATTATACAAACTTCATTATATATTACATAACATAGATGTAGGTGAACTGGGGCTGGTATTGTGAAAGCGTCCGCCTGGACCCTTGCATGGACATGTTCTGTCTGATAAGTGTGAGCTCATCTGCCAGATACCACTGATGAGTGATCATTTATGATTTAGGCCTGTCAATTGCCAGATTTGACTTGATAGATGTTAATGGACTTTATGTAGGTTAATGATATAGTTAGTTTATTATTTTCTTTCTCTTTCATTCTCTTTGATTGTTGTATTCCTGTTGGGTTTTTTTTCCTTGTCTCCCACCAGGTGTCTGTAAACCTCTTTGTGTAAAGTAAATTTAAGAAGCGATTAAAAATATGATAAGAACAGGTACTATGCTTGATCTTAACCATAAGGCCGAGAAGCGATTGATATAAAAACCTAAATAAATAAATAAATAAATACGGTAGCTTTATTCTACTGCTGTTGTATTAGCAGCAGTCCAAGTTCACTAAAAGTTGCCATTTATATGACATGCACCCTATCCCTATGGTGCCACAGAGATTGGGTGCAATGGAGGGAAAAACCCCTTTCCAGAACTTCTTATAATCCCAGCAAACAATCCTCATTACACCCAAAACTTGATTTGTAGCAAGGGCTTCTGCATAAGCCTGCCCTGTTCCACCACTACCACCCCTCCCTACAGCTTCAAAATCATTCTTGTCAAAGAAGTCACGTTACCTGTTTGGTATCCTTCATATTTTTCAGACTCTGTCACCCAGACAAGGCTGGGCTATCCCATGTCCTGGTCCAGTCTCTTGGGGTTCGTGGAGAAACATGAGCTTGGATGTTGCCCAGGATCTCAGATGTCCTCTCTGGGTGAATCTTTGGAAGGAAGTTGACACAGGATGCAATACCCGTCCACAGCCTGGCAAGAAGGGGCCAGAGAAGATGCCACCAGACTTCTCTGCTTAAGATCGAGATTCCAGCTCAGCTCCTGCGATGGTCAAAATGTTGTATTGAATCCAGTGTGGGCTACCATGAAGCCCCGCAAAGATGCCAAGACCCCAGGGAAAGAGCAATCCATAGTCTCACGTTTTCCCGAATTGCAGGCACAGGGTTATGAGGAAGACGAAGGGTTTGGCCCCCAAGAGAACGGAGCTCACATCTCTTTCTGGTGGCTGCTTGTCTACGCGCAAGACCTTCCAAAGGACTGACTCACAACCCCAGCTGATTCTTGCTCTGCTCGCATCCTGGGCTCTAGCTGGAGGCCACAGCCATGCAGGAGGGGAAAGGCTGAGTGTCTTTGATCTCATGATCAAGCCGTGGACACCGAGGGACTTTTCCAGTCTGGCCGAGACTCCAGTCCACCTGCCACCGCCGACTACTCACCCGGTGGCCAGCCCATAAAATGCAGTGGCCTCCACCCCACCCCCACCCCCATTCAGCCCACTTTTAAATTTCCTCACGGAACGATTTCAGACGGAGGACACTGGCGGGAAATAATCAACAAGTAATTGTCCAGCAGGCCAGGGCATAGGATAAGAGCAAAATAAAAGATAGACAAATGGACCCGTGTCACATCTCTGTGTTGCTTGGTTTTTCCATGTTAAGCCAATCCCATCTCGTGTCTGCATCCGTTTGTTGAATAATTCCTCTGCATTGATGCCTGGGTTTCTAGAATGTGTGAATCTGTGAGCGAGCAGAGGGCAGCGGGGAAAGAGGGCGTATTACTGTGAGCTGCATCTCTTTAAGGGAAGCCACAGGATAAGACGTGTTGGGGATTGCTGGCTTATGGCCATGAGTTGGAAGTGCCTTGATGCTGTGTAACAACAAACAAACAAACAAACAAACAAACAAACAAACAACACCGAAAGGCCTTCAAAAGACCAGAAGAGGAAGGAGCAAGTGTTTTTCCAAAGCTGAAATATATTGAGTAATGTAGCTCAGTCCTATTAGCTATGTTTCAGGTAACAAAGGGTAACAATATTGCATTTATACGTATATATGATGAATCAGAATGAAGTTGTTTTATTGGTGTCATATTTTCTCGTTCCGAAAGCTACCTTAAAACGGCATTTTATGGAATGAAATTTTTCAAGCTCTAGGCCAATCACTTGCTAATGTTATGGTAGTAACTAGTAATGTAGCAATTTACATTTTCAACATTGTGACAAATAGTAAGTAATGGTTTTGCCATCTTCAAGCACTGGAATATGAAATGGGAATTAATTGTTCACAAGAAGTACGGTTCAAAACTCTGGTCTCACCTCCCTCCTCTCCTTCCTTTTGTGGGATTTTACTTTCCTATTATTATCAGTAACCTTGTTACACTATCCAGTGATGGTGAACCTTCGGCATCCCAGATGTTTTGGACCACAAGTCCCAGAATTCCAAACTTCTGTTGCCAATGACAAAGGACTGTGGGAGTTGTGGTCCAAAACATCTAGAGTGACAAAGGTTTGCCACCACTGCATACTATTTAGTTTTCAAAAAACAGCAGTGCCAGACTGACATCATGAATATATCCTGAATCCTGGCACAAAGTTGTGCAACAGAATTTCAGCAATTACTGTATATTGCACTGCGTTGCACTGTGTTGCATTGCATTATATTATATTATATTATGTGTGTTGCATCGTTACAGTCGTGACTGACCCTTCGTGACCCCATGTCCATGAAGTTTTCTTGGCAGGAATACTGGAGTGGCTTGCCAGTTCCTACTCCAGTTCGCCTACAGCACCTGGTATTCCCTGGTGGTCTCCCATCCAAGTACTAACCAGGGCCGACCCTGCTTAGCTTCTGAAATCAGGCGAGATCGGATGTGCTTACGGCATCTACGCAGCTCATATTATATTATATTATAGTTCTTTTAACAGTGCAACTGAAGAATGGAGGATCCAAAATGTTCTGGGTAATACAGTACTTCTGTTTTATTAATCACTTTTATACAGTAAGTATGCATTATATGATAGCAACATAATTTTCATGTAATTAATATGCAGTATTTTCCATGTATAAGACTATGTTTTCTTTCTGGGTCAATGTACCTTCTTTCTTTCTTTCTTTCTTTCTTTCTTTCTTTCTTTCTTTCTTTCTTTCTTTCTTTCTTTCTTTCTTTCTTGTTTATTTATTTATTTATTGACACATACATACATACATACATACATACATACATACATACATACATACA
>JAHTLZ010000200.1:1998384-2016015 GCA_023846285.1 Phrynocephalus versicolor | reverse complement strand
ACATACATACATACATACATACATACATACATACATACATACATACATACATACATACATACATACATACAGTGAGGACATTCTGGGCAGTTTGCAGACAGTATCCCAGCAATATAATGGACATGCAACAAAATAAAACAAGTCGATCCAAATCAACAGCAGCTGCCTAGTTCCTTGTTCTCACCTTGGTCATTGTGGGAACAGAACGGGTGGGTGCTGACGCATGAGCAGAATGGTGGAGATGCATCACCAAGAAGAAGAAGAAGAGGAGGAGGAGGAGGAGGAGGAGGAGGAGGCGAACACAGCCTTGAATAAATTTAGGAGCACAGAAATTGCTGGGGCAGAATGGGGTGCAAAGTTGGGAATGGCTTTTACAGTTGAAACCATAACCATTGACCTGAACTTTGTGGGCACCCTGGACTATCAGAAAGATGAACAAAAGGGGGGGGGGTTCCTGGATCAAATCAAGCCTGAACTCTCTCTGGAGAAGACAGTAATGCTGGGGGAAGTGGCCGGCAGTGGGAAAAGAGGAAGACCAGATAAGAGATGGACTAACTCCCTAAAGTTAGGCTTGAGAATTTAAGAAATGTTGAGGAGTGGCCATTCTGGAGATCGCTCGTTCACAGGGCCATCATAAATCAGAGGCAACTTGACCACACACACACACACACACACACCACCACCACCACCACCACCACCACCACCACCACCACCAACAACAACAACAACAACAACAACAACAACAACTGAATAGCATGGTGGATAAGCTAGGATTTGGGCTTTATTCAACCACACGGTGCTCCTGCATTGTACCTTAGTTTTACATCATTTTTGCTGGGCACACAATGGGATGCTGTGGCGGCCTGGTGTTTCTACCACATGCTGCAATGGACGGAGATCTCTTTTCTGTTGCCCCTTTTCTGCCTATGAGCAGGCGAGGCTTCAAAGGGAGAGGCAGGTATGGCACCAAAAAGAACGGAAAAGAGCTGGAAATTTCACATGCCACTGTTGGACCCTCAAAAGCAGTTGACTGTTGCAGGAAAACTGAAAGAAGCATATATTTATATCTTGGTTGGTTGGTTTAAAACATTTTGACTCTTTCTTTTCAAACATGCCACCTCGCCTACCAAGCTTTGGTATCATGTTTCTAATTTGCAGGCCTGATCCTGTCACCGGCACAAATCACCATTCGCCATATTGGAAGGTGCCAACATTGATTTTTTAAAAATTACCAGTTCAGTGAAAATGTTCTTGCCCTTAAATAAGAAGCTGAATCCCACTTTCTGCACATTATTAAAATGCATGTGTAATGTAACATAATAAATTTGGGCGGGAGGAAGTGCCGACACCCAACGATAAGAGTACAACGTAACAGTCTTTATTTGGCAAATAAAGAAATATTACAGACTGATATTATTAGAGAAAGAAAATGGACTTACAGTATATGAAATGCAGGATTCATAAACAAATATTTTAACAAATTTTCATTTACCTGACATTCAAAGTGATAAAAAAAATTTCTTCCATTCTGCTTATATACCGCCCCATACCACTTCAAGTAGTCTCTGGGCAGATTGCGTTTTTTAATTACAGTATGCAGGCTACACATTGCCCCCCCCCCCCAGCAAGCTGGGTACTCATTTTACCGACCTCGGAAGGATGGAAGGCTGAGTCAACCCTGAGCCAGATACCGGGGATTGAACCCCAGGTGGGGAGCACAGTTTTACTTGCAGTACAGGCATTTAACCACTGCATCATAGGCCTCCTTCCACTGTTTCTTTTCACATGTGCGTGCGCACGCGCGCGCGCACACACACACAGACACACACACAAACAAGCTTAAGAAAATCCATAATGTCCCACCAGCAGGACAGTTAAAATGCAATAAAACTTTTTTTTAAAAATCGAAATAGTTATACAGTAGATGTATACATATATAAATTATACATACACTGTATGTATACATGTGCTCACACACACATACAGTATATGCTGGTAACAAAAGTTTAAATAGTTTTTACAAAAAGTATATCCAATAATAAATAATAGAAACATCATACCATTCCACTGCAAGATCTAACGGTAGAGGAAACCTTTTAAAAGATTGTTTTAATGTCAGTATCCCGTTAAATTCACATGTGCACATGGTTTTAGGTAGCTAAGAAGGAAGGGGGGAGGAGGAAGCCGCTTCCCTGCTTTTTAAAAATAGTCAGGTGGAAACCAGTTCCAGCAGCAGATGTGCCCAGCGGCGGTCAGGGGTCAGCAGCAGCATTGATCGTATGGCAAATGTGCACAGTGATCTAAGGGTAGACCCAGGCAAGGGTTTCTGGGACAGACCCACCAGTGTGTAATAACTGCAGTACAGTACTAACTCCCTTGCAGAAGCCTCATATGAAACCGGTTGAGCTGTGGTTGCAGGTAGCAGGAACGGCAGCAGATGGCTGGACCACAGATAGATCGGATACCAGCTCATCTGATGGCTCTCCGTCTCTCCCTCGCCAGCCCATACCTGCTGGCAACCTCATCCTAGGGGGAAGGGTCTCGCCCCATTGGCATTCCCCGCTTCCCGTGTGCAAGAAGCTTGCTTGCTCAGATGTGCAAATGCCCAATCCCCCACCCATCCCCGTGTTATCTCCTCCTCTTCCCCAAACACCATGAGCCCCAGTTGCCACTGGCCTGCAGTTGGTTTCTCCCACATCCTGGCTCTGTTTGAAACTCACGGGCTAAGTCCCTGCCCTTGGACTTCAGTTTCAAAAGGCCTAAGTGAGAAGCCAGAGGTTCCGCCGACTGCTGGCTGCAAGGGACGAGGCACCAACGTCAGCTTCTGCTGTACTTTCTTTTGCTTCCTGCTTTTCTTGGGTGGGTCATCATTTAGAGACAGTCTTTGCTGCCAACGTCCAAAGCACACCGGAGCTTTTTTGTTTGTGGTGGGAAGACCAGGCAGGTGGGTAATTCTGTAGCTCCCAGTCCAGGATGAGACCGGATGTTCTTTCCAAGACAAAGTCCACACGACCAACTGAAAACTTATCTAGCCATCAGCAACTCTGGCTCAGAAAAAGGGGGTGGAGCTGAAAGATCCCTTACAGTTGGAAAATAAAAAAATAAAAAAAATTTAAAGCCCTGACTGGGGGAAATGTAGCAATTCAATTGCGTGAAACTGATCTAAGACCTGCAAAATTGCAAGCCAGATTGCACCAGGAAAGGTAGCTTTAATGGGAGCAATCTTCCTTAAATGGACTTTTCTGTCCACTCAGGAATTGCTCTAGACTGGCCCCTCAAATATGTCCCACTTGGGCATGCATCAGGGAGAACATATTTGCCTATGTGTTGTGGTAGATCAACGCCAGACTCCCTGGATGTGGTGATGGCCTCTGGCCTGGATGCCTTCAAAAGGGGATTGGACAGATTCCTGGAGGAAAAGTCCATCACAGGTTACAAACCATGATGGAGATGTGTAGTCTCCAGGCTTAAAACCAGGGTACTTCAAGGGCCAGAGGCAGGGGAATGGTATCAGGAGGCAGATATCTTGTCTCGTGCGCTCCCAAACACATCTGGTGGGGCCACTGTGAGATCCAGGAAGCTGGACTAGATGGGCCTTTGGCCTGATCCAGCATGGCTCTTCTTATGTTCTTATGTTCTTTTGGGAAGAGCAGTGTTGGCAAATCTATGGCAGGGTGCCAAAGGTGGCACACGGAACCCTTTCTGTGGGCACGCAACATCGCCCCCTCACAGCCACCGCACTTTCCCCTCTGCCTGGGGAACAACCACTGTGCTCCGTGCTGCGAGCCTGGCAGAGGGGAGGCAGCGGCTTGCGGGCTCCTTTGTAGCCCCCGTTTCCTCTCCAGCCATGCCGCTATGGGGATCCCCAGAGCAGTGTGGCTGGAGAGTAATCTGGGGCTGCAAATGAGGCCAGAAGCCCCCACCACTCTCCTCTGGCTTTCCTGACAGTGTAGCACCCCCATCCGCCTCTCTGCCCAGGGCCAAGAGGCAGATTGGGTGCTACTCTTTGAGAAAGTGAGGATCAAAGAGCAGGTTTTGGAACTTCCGGCAGCCACAGCTAGGCTGCAGTGGCGGTGGGAAATTCTATAGCCTGCTCTTCGATCCTCGCTTTCCCGAAGGGTAGAACCCGAAGCACTGGTGCCACTGTATTCAGGTTAAATTGCCATATTGGCAAGTGAGCTTTGAATCGTAGTTGGGGCACTCGGTCTCTAAAAGGTTCACCATCACTGGGGTAGAGGGCCACACCGTCTTTGCCTGCCGCAGCAGAAATACTGTGGACCAACCTCGCTTCTTTCAGCGATGTTGTTACCCAAACCAATACGAGAATTCGTTCTGTGGCAATCTTTCGCTGTCAACCCTCCACCCAGAACATTGCGGAAAGGGGTTTCTTAACAGAAGCTATGCAAGGGGCGAGTTTGTTTGTTTTTTAAACTCCTTGGATGTTCTACCAGGAAGCATGGCTGTGGAGACAGGATGGGGGGCAGCTGGCTGAGGAGCCTGGAATCAAGACCCCTCCTAGGACTCCAAGCAACAGGTCTGTACAGGGATTTGAGTTGGCACCAGAAGACCATCACTACTGGTGTCATCTGAAGGTTTCTTCCTTTTCACGTATTTCGAGGCCATTGCGTCATCAGTGTTTGTGTCGGACTCTCATGCAAATGCATCTCCGCTTATTGTTTCTAAGAAGGCCTGATGAAATCCATGCGCTTGTGTTTCATCCTCCGAACAGCCTCAGTTCTGATGAGTCAGGCTGAAAGAAGCAGCGTGCCCTGGTCTACTTCTCTTTTTCGGCCACCCTGGCTTTTTCCCTGGAGCAAACTCTTTCCTGAAGACCCTGGCCAAATGAGCGACAAACTTGGAGTAGCTCCAGAGCACGCGGCATCCCTCGGTCTTTTGATAGAAGTCCAAAATGACAAGAGTCCTCTTGGGGGGCGTGAACGTGGTTGGAGTAGGGCTCTGCAAGCAAAGGGCACAACGGATGTTGGAGAGAAGCCCGGCTACTAATATGGAAGATTTGTCCAGTTTGTGATACAGTGAATCCTCCAGGTTGTACGAATGCTGCAGTTCTTTGAGGACAATGAGGGAACCCTCCACGTTTGTGAACGTCCGGTACAGGTCCTGCACCATCAGCCTCCCGGGCTTCTTCGTGATAGTTCGACTTGGAAACCAAGCAACTGGTGTCGACTCACAAAACGAGCGCAGATCTAGCAAATCCATACAAGTCACCTAGGTGGGAAAAATCAGAGAGGTGGAATTAGAATGCTTCTTGAAGGGTTAGAATTTAAGCAGCCAAGATTCCTAAAACAAAAGCCTCAAAGGTGAAAAATGTGAAGTGAAAGAATTCTCTCTCTCTCTCTCTCTGTCATTGACGTCAATAGGATCAGCAAGAACGGCCAGGAGGACAGGAAATAGGTCACCGGAGGCTGACAGTAACTTCCTGCTGCGGCTGGCACATTTGCTGGGTTGACCGCCTCTTTCCAGCTTTCTGGGCCTGTAGCAAATGCCAGTCATTTGCTCAATCCGTGTGGACGGTGGACGTCTCAGGCTGCATACAGTCAGGCGTGCCTTGAGAGATTAATTTCTCATAGGTCAGTCATTCTTAAGCTTCAGATGTTCAGGCTTTTTAGCTCCCAGAATCAGTAACCATTGACGAGAGCGATCTATTTTTGCTGATTCATTCTCGTATGCAAAAAAATGAATGTTTTCAAAAGCTTTCTTCACCTTGAGTTAGATCCCAATCTTGTTTTACATTTTTTTCATGTTGTGGCAAGCTTTGCAAAAGGATTAGTTAAAAAAAAACCCTTGTGATTTGTATAGGAAACTTTGTGGTTTACACAGAAAAACGATCGGTTTTGAGCAGGAAACCTTGCATTTTGTGCAAAATTCTCGGCTTTTTGTGCAATATTTTAAACCTAAAACCCACAAGTTGATTTTCCTTGCTTGATTGTTTTCTCTTCTGATGCCCCGCTCCCAACCTTCTCACTGTTGAGTAAGACTTGAACAACAGTTATCCATGTTTTTGTGGCATTTCTCAAAACCAGGGAAAATTGGTCGTATTCACTTTGGCACCGGCTATGCTGGATGGTGGCTCACGGGCCTGAAACCAAGTTGTATGAGGAAGCCAAGTTTAAGAATGACTGGTCTAGAGAAGACATGGAGATGATGGTCTTCCAGACTGTGACTGGAGAGCAACATCCCTCGGTCACCCAGAGACCACTTGGTAATTGGGCAGGTAATTTTTTCAATAAATAAATAAATAAATAAATAAATAAATAAATAAATGACAGGCCATGCTACCTAGAGCAGATGATCGCTTGCACACCCAACAATTTAATTAATCAATTAATTAATTAATTTGTTTTTTATTGGATTTATACACAGCACCATCTAGCAACAAGGCCTCTCTGGGCAACATCTGGAGGTTGCGCATGGCTGCTGAGGTTATACAGAATCCCAGATGGAACAGAATGACCAGCAATTCTAGCAGTAGGGGTCACCTCTTTTTTAGCCAGACGGGCAATGGTTTTTGGAAGATGGAGGTCAGCAGAAGCAGGCGGGAGCTTTCTACTGATTGGCTGCCCTGATGTCAATCATGAATCCAACCCCTTCCTTCCACCTGGGCCAATGTGGCGCCGAAAGATGAGCATGAGTTTGTATTTTGGGGGGGGGGGAGGCACCAAACTATAATTTCATTACATTGATATATATTTTTCATTTGTTAAATCTGAAAACCTGCCTGGATCACAAGTCCTGAACCTGAAGCCAGGTCCTTAGTTCAGAGAGATGGCACTAGGTAGGACAATTCTGAGGCAAAAGATAAAATGGTAATCCTCCATTTTCTACATAGCAAAAGAACAACAGAAAAGTACTGGATTGGCAGTTAAAAACCTACGTCAACACTGGCAGTGAGAGAGTTTGTTTAACCCCCTTTAAGCTACAAGCTTGTTTATGGCACCCAGTACAAGTGTATCTTCCAACATTACAGAAACATTTGTAGGTTTAAAACGAACAAGGACACAACTGTCTAGTACTGTTAGGACTGGCCTGCTATCCTACCCAATGGCAGGGCCTGTCAATGGACAACTGTGCATCATGGTTTGAGGTGAAAGTAAAACTGAAGCTCAGGGCACCCATTACAGATTAGTTCTGGTGTATGTCGGGAAAGTGATACCCTCCGATTAACTTACATAGGATGCATACAGGTCCTGCACAGAACGCTTCATCCAGATGATCTGGAGCTTTGTCCTTTCAAGGAAGTCAGTCGTAGCCGGACACCTGGGGCAGAAGCTGGCTTCGGAAACCACCACCAATACAATCAGGAGAATGAGAGGTGGCACTGAGGCTGGAGAGGAGCATAGATCATCAGAAGGAGGTTAATCACACTGCCACTGAGAGATGGCCGGATCAACGGCTGGTCATTCTGTACCATCTGGGATTCTGTATAACCGCAGCAGCCATGCCATCCTGAAGCCCAATCTCGTCAGATCTTGGAAGCTAAACAGGGTCAGACCTGGTTAGTACTTGGATGGGTGACCACCTGGGAATACCAGGTGCTGTAGGCTAAGTGACAGGCCGGACGAATTCCCCCACACCCCACCCCCACACCCCAAAAAGTTGCATCGAAACAATGGATCTGTCTAGTGGGCCCCACCACCAAGTGGGAAGAAGATTAAAATTTCAAGAAAAGACACCCAACTGCAGAGAACGAGAAGATTAAAATTTCAAGAAAAGATACCCAGGTAAAGAGAACCAGAAGAAGAAGATTAAAATTTCAAGGAAAGACACCCAGCTGCAGAGAACCAGAAGATTAAAATTTCAAGAAAAGATACCCAGCTAAAGAGAACCAGAAGAAGAAGATTAAAATTTCAAGGAAAGACACCCAGCTGCAGAGAACCAGAAGATTAAAATTTCAAGAAAAGATACCCAGACGTCACCAATGGCTACCTTTTCTGTGAGTGCAACCAAACATTACTGCCTGCTCCTGAATTAATCTGAAAGTGATGCCACTGCCTTTAATGTGGTAACAGCGATGCTTCTGAATGCAGGGGGGCTGCAGCCAGCAAAGGCTGATGCCAAATGAACCTGGTGGTTACCTTTTAAAAGCAAAGTGTTCTGCTTATATACCGCTCCATACCACTTCAAGTAGTCTCTGGGCGGTTTACAGTTGTTGTTGTTTTAATTACTGTATGCAGGCTACCCGTTGCACCCTCAACCCCCCCATAAGCTGGATAGTCATTTTACCGACCTCGGAAGGATGGAAGGCTGAGTCAACCCTGAGCCGGCTACCTGGGATTGAACCCCAGGTCGGGAGCACAGTTTTGCCTGCAGGACAGGCATTTCACCACTGCGCCACGAGGCTCTTTCTTAAAACTTGGTTGACTTTGCTGCCATGGACTAGACTAGAGGCTCTCCCAAGGCACAGAGGCCATTAATCATATCAAAGCAAAGGCATCCTTTCTCCATCCAATATAGACCATTATGTTTCAACCTGCAGGAGTGAATCATAGAATCATTATAGGGTTGGAAGGGACCTATGGCAGGAGACCTCATACCATCCCGGACAGATGGCTGTCCAATCTTTTCTTGAAATACCTCCAGCGACGAGGCACCCACAACATCAGGAGGCAAGCTGTTCCGCTGTTTAATGGTTCTCACTGTCAGGAAATTCCTCCTTCTTTACAGATTGGCTCTCGCTCTAATAAGCTCCCACCCATTGGTTCTTGTCATACTCTCAGGTGCCATGGAGAATAAATCAATGCCCTCTTCCGTGTGGCAACTCTTCAGGTACTGGAAGACTGTGATCATGTCTCCCCTCCATCTTCTCTTCTAGCGGTAGAAATGCCACTTAGGATCCGGGAGAAAAAGTTGCGATGCCCATTTTATACTTGGCACCCTTTACATCTTTATTCCTTTGTGGGGGGTGCAGGGGAAATTCTTGCAAAGTCATGCATTTAGGCCAAAGCTAGAGGCTGTGAAAAAAAAGTGTACTTTTGAAACACAGTTTCACAATTGCTTTCGTCAGCTTGGGGAGGGGAAGGGATGCCCCAAAAGGTGGAGGTTTAAATATGCATGAAGGCAGGGCCTCTTGTATCTGCACATCCCTTTTGGTGATGAAAAAAAGGGAAGAGGCGTAATTGAACTAGCGTGAAGGAGACATTTCTGGTGGGAATACTGAGAGATGTGATGAGAATGGACACAACAGCTTGTCACACTCCCAAATTCCACCAGAATGAATGATTTGCAGCTCAGTTAAGCCGAAAAGCACATTACTGCTTGTAGCTGAGATGCCCTGCAGTTCATCCACTCATCTTTGGTTCAAAGCAGAGCATGGAAGCAATGACTTGCAAACAAGCCCTTGTAATTATTTCCTTTCTTCGTCAGCCAAGGCAGAAGGAATTGATCACATGAGAGCAGCTCAATCAAGGATGACTTGGATCAAAGCTTGTCACTTTGGGTGCTTGTCCAGTTCCCGCAGGGGTGGGGAACCTTTGGTCCTCCAGATGTTTTGGACCACAACTCCCACAGCCTTTTCTCATTGACGATACAGACTCAGAATTCAGGGAGTTGTTGTCCAAAACATCTGGAGGGTTGAAGGTTCCCCACCCATGAATTACTGGGGGTTGTTGTTGTTGCTGTGTCATTACCAACACTTTGTGACCCCATGTCCATGGAGTTTTTCTTGGCAAGAATACTGGGGTGGCTTGCCAGTTCCTACTCCAGGCGCCTACAGCACCAGGCATTCCCTGGTGGTCGCCCATCCAAATACTACGATCTGGTACTATGATTCGGTTTCCCCTCAAAAATGGATAAATTGCTTCTCTGAGATCTTCTTTGATAAAGAAATCTTTGCATAGGACTTTGAACCATAGCCACAACAATGCTTAGGAATGTTATCTTTTGAACTCAACTCCTAGAATTCCCAGGCAGGTGATTCCAAGAGCTGTAGTCCAAAAGGAAACATTTCCGGGCATAGCCTGTAACTAATTATAGTAATTTTTAAACTCACTTTCCAAGCTGTGCTTTAAAGGACCAGATAGCAAGTGATGGGAAAGATGTCTCTCTGCCTGCGACCACAGACAGTATGCTGATTAAATTTGTAGATGATACCAAATTGGGAGGGGTGGCTAATTCCCTAGAGCAGTGGTGGCGAACCTTTGGCACTCCAGATGTTTTGGACTACAACTCCCAGAATTCCAAGCCTAGATTGCCAATGACAAAGCACTGTGGGAGTTGTGGTCCAAAACATATGGAGTGCCAGAGATTCACCACCACTGCCCTAGAGGATAGGATGAAAACCCAAAACGAGCTTGACAGATTAGAGTGCTGGGCCAAAGCTAACAGAATGGGTTTCAATAGAGGGAAAGGTAGGGTGCTGTATCTAGGTTTAAAAAAAAAGAATTGCACAGATATAGGATGGGAGATACCTGGCTGGAGAATAGTACATGTGAAAGGGATCTGGGAGTCTGGGTGATCACAAATTGAACATCAGCAGTGTGATGTGGCGGCCAAGAAAGCCAATGCAATTCTTGGTTGCGTCAACAAGTTTCTAGAGCAAGGGTCCAGAGGAGGGTGACCAGGATGGTTGAAGGTCTGGAAGAAATGTCTCACGAGGAGCAGCTTAGGGAGCTGAGAATGTTTAACCTTACAAAAAGAAGAGTGAGGGGGGATATGATAGCCATGTTTAAATATTTGAAAGGATGTCATATTGAAGAGGGAAAAGGTTTGTTTTCCATGGCTTCAGAGACTAGGACTCGGGGCAATGGTTTCAAACTACAGGAAAAGAGCTTCCATTTGAACATTAAGAAGAACTTCCTGACAGAGCTGTTCAGCAGTGGAATAGGCTGCCCCAAAGGAGGGTGGTGGAGTCTCCTTCTTTGGAGGTTTTTAAGCAGAGGCTGGATGGCCATCTGTCGGAAATACCGTGATGGGGGTTCCTGCATGGCAGGGGGTTGGACTGGATGGCCTTTGAGGTCTCTTCCAAAACTCCATGATTCTATGATTACCTGTCCAGATGCCAAGATTTCTGCTGGAAGATCAGAGAGAAGAGGGTGAAATTGATGGATTTGTTTTCTCTCTTGCTGTGACCAAATTGAGATGGTTTATTTTGCCATGAAAATATTAAATGACTGCAGGCAACTACTGCAAAAAGAGGACTGCCTTGTTTTCCCTTCCACTTGATTCACAGGCAAGAGCTTTCAACAGCATGAAAAAGTAAATAGTACTACATTACTGTGGGGGTTGTGGTTACAATCCCATTATGATAGTGTCCTATTATCCTTCTCGTTCTCCCCTGGTGCCTTATCAAGTTTGAAAGCTTCCTTAAAACTAAAATTTGTGTGCCTTTTTTTTTAATAAATATGTACATTTGTTTTTGCATTTCTTCTAATGCACACATTTCATCTGCATTTTCTCACGGGCACTAAAGGGTATTTCTCTGCTCCTTTGTAATGTACACATTGGATCCTGCTTCTGAAACCCAAGGGAGCCCCAGATTAGGACGGCTAGCTTCACATGCGCACACACACCCTTTTTACAATCTCCCCAGTCATGCCCTTCCCAGCATCCAAAATCTATGCCTTCAAGGCTTATGGGGGCATTGTAGACTGAGTCATATTATACACCCATCAAGACAGCAGGAGAATTGGGGGTGGGGGCGGGCAGAGGACAGCTGAGGTTTTATACAAAAGATATGTAGAGTCTCTGCCAGCCCAACTCATATTTTAACATGGAGCCTAATGGGAAGATCAGATTGGAATATACTGCAATTGTTGTCAGAAGGCAGCCACGTTTGATTGTTTGCAGTTTGATCTGTTCAACTGTAAGCAATTACACCTTTTTGTTGTTGTTGTTCTTTCTCCTACTAATATCTCAGGATGAGTTGCTGAGACTCAGGAAGAATTAGGAGCGCTCCCAATAAACGAGTTCCCAGAACATGATGCATCCCATTCCAGTGCAAATTTCAGGAGGCACAAGGGTGATATTTCCATAGAAAATCGTCTCCTTTTAATTCATTGCACACTTGATTTTAATTCACGTACTGATTATTTATTCTTTTATTTAAACAATGGACAGTAACTTAAAATGATTTTTTAAAATCATTTAAAGCTTAATCTAAATATTCCCCCAAAGTTATTTTAAAACAAGACTTAAAGATCAAAGGTCCTTCCAAACAAACCTACCCCCTACCGCCCCCCCCCAAAAAAAAAACAACACCTCTTCAGCTTATGGGACCTTGTTTGAGGAAATTAACCTCTACAGATTTTCCCCCTGCCTTGATATATCCAGTGAAAATTCAGGAGTAATATTTCTGCCGCACTATTTCCTTCTGACAGTCCTAGTTACACAATGCTGATAAATTTTAAGGAGAAGGGGACAGTTCCAAAAACATTGAATTTCACCGCCTTCTGTTCCTTTAGAATTAATCAGTGGGACTTCAGAATGAAGGAGCAAACTAGGCCAAGACAATACAAATCCTGTCTGTTTCAACAGAAAACTATCAAATACAGTTGTGTGGATAACGACCCACAAGTGAGAAACAGGTGGTTGTAAGAAAGATGGGTACCCATGGTGTGTACCTTGGCATTGTCATAATATGTGGGAATATAACAAGAACTGCAGTGAGGACCAAGGAGCCATCTAGTCAAGGGCTGGCTGGTTGGTTGGTCACTCATTCAGTTGATTTATATCCCATGTTAACTCCAATTGGGTCAAGACAGAATTCTTGGCTCTTTTTTGCATTTTTATCCTCACAATAGCCTTCTGAGGGAGGCCAGGTTGAGAAAAAAGAGTGACCTGACTCCAGCTGGGGACCTGAATCTGAGTTTTTCATGCCCTGCTCTGACACCCTAAGTACTACATAAGAACATAAAAGCATCAGAAGAGCCCTGCTGGATGAAGCCAAAGGCCCATCTAGCCCAGCTTCCTGTATCTCACAGTGGCCCCACCAGATGAGTCTGGGAGTCCATGACACTAGATCTCTGTCTTCTGATACCACTCCCCTGCATCTGACCCTTGATGTACCCCGGTTTGTAACCTGGGATGGATTTTTCCTCCAGGAATCTGTCCAATCCCCTTTGGAAGGCATCCAGGCCAGATGCCATCACCACATCCTGTGGCAGGGAGTTCCACAGACTAACAACGCGCTGGGTGAAAAAATATTTTCTTTTGTCAGTTCTTACTCTACCAGCCCTCAATTTGAGTGTATGTCCCCTAGTTCTGGTATTTTGTGAGAGGGATGAGAGCTTCCCTCAATCCACTTTACTCATGCCCGCATTATCTACTCATGGAGCCTAACTAAACTACACACACACACACACACACACACACAGAGAGAGAGAGAGAGGTTGTAAATATACAGCATCATATAGAAACGCAGCCATGAGAGAACCAGAAGAGAGAATCAGGTGTAAGGATGGGTCACTGGAAACCAAGAATAAGATCATCCACGCTCCTGTATGGATGATACATCGACACTATGTGAAAGCTGGACAACACATAAACAGAGCAGACGAAAAGGAGATTGGTTTAAAATGTAGTCCTGGAGGAGAGCTTTGTGGATACCTTGGACCACCAGAAAGAGGAACGACTCGGTCCTAAATCAAATCAAGCTGGAGCTACCTTTTATGGTAAAAAATATTGGAACTGTTGAAATTTTCCCCCACTGTGGACACCTCATGAGAAGGCGGGATTCTCTGGAGAAGACCGTCACGCTGGGAAAGGCACGTGGGAGGCAGCAGGGAGAGAGGAAAGCTAAATACAAGATGGACTCACTCTCTCAAGAAAGCCATGGGGTTGGGCAGAGCAGAGCAGTTGATGGCAGGAGATTCAGAAGATCACTGATTCACGGGGGTCACCATCAGTCAGGGCGACTTGGCGGCACATACCAACGGAGGCGTCCCGTATGCTGAGGATAAATGCCACCGTTCTACTTCTAGTGGGTCCCTCTTTGTCTGTGTGCCTGCCTGCCTGCCCTTCGGAGGCCTGGTCCTTTCTCTCCCAGCTGGCAGATCTGTGTAGAAGATGGTCTCCAGAGAAATGCCCAGGAAATCCCCACCCCCCCAGTCCCAAACGAAAGGGAACGCAGCATCACCTACCACCGCGGACGCCAAGCAACCTCAGCTCCTGCACCATACTCAAGCGGCTTCGTTAGACAGAATGCCACCACTTCCTCTGTGATTGCCTAGATGACGGGAAACTTCCTTTCTGTTCTTCTCTCTCCCCACCCCCACCTCACTCCCCACCCCATACCAGCAGGCTGATTTGCCCAACTCATCTTGTAGGGTGTGGTTGTGGGTGGTGGAAAGGGGAGGGGACACCATAAATAACTAGTCCCAAGGATGGGTCTGTTGTTGTTGTTGTTGTTGTTCAGTCGTTCAGTCATGCCCGATTCTTCCTGACCCCATGGACCAGAGCTCGCCAAGCCTGCCTCCCAGAGTTTGGTCAAATCCATGCTGGTTGCATCGATGACACCGTCCAACCATCTCATTCTCTGCCGTCCCCTTTTCCTTTTGCCTTCCATCTTTCCCAACATCAGGGACTTTTCCAAGGAGTCCTCTCTTCTTCTGAGGTGACCAAAGTACTGGAGCCTCAGCTTCAAAATCTGTCCTTCCAGTGAACATCCTGATTTTTTTCAGGATGGATAGGTTTGATCTCCTTGCCGTCCAGGGGATTTGAGGCATTTGGGCAGCCTCAAATCCTGACCCATTCTTTGCCCTGAGTTCTTCACTCACCGACGCCAGGTGCTGTCAACAAACTCCTGGAGAGCTTGGTGGATTCCTGCCACTTCTACTGGTTACGTGTTGTCAGGAAGCTTCCCATGGGGATGGAGCTCTGCTGACTGGATGGGAAATAAAAAGACAAATTTATATGTATTTGATTTGGTCTTATAGTCCTGGTATTGTGCTGTTTGGCCAAGGCCAGCCAGGCTGCCTCTTGTTCGCAGCGAGGAAGTGAACTCCAAAACGGAGTCCACTGAACTATCCAGCCAGCTTATCTGGTAACTAAATCCTAACTTTCCAAAACTCAAGTGGACTTCTAGACATCCTTCCCCCCGACACCTTTTTCTTAATGCTTTTGACCATCTCTGCAGACCCTGAAAGAAAACTTAACTTCTCTAAGTTAATGGCCACAGACATATAATTAAAGAAGAAAACATTTATTCCTCGCTGTTGCTTTGACCTTACTGTGGACATCACTCACTCACTCTCACACAACGCACACACACACACACACACACACACACACAAACACACACACCCCTACGTCTTCACCTCAAAGGAATCTGATATCTTAGGCCTGTGAGGAAGTGCCGTGAAACTTCTCCTTTGACAATCAGTTTTCCTTATCCTATTATTCACATTTTTATAATCTTTCATGACCTGCAGGGGCCGATACTGACACAGCTGGCTTATCTTCTGCATTTAGATCTCCTGGCCATCTTCTTTCGGTAGGCATGCCTCGTCCAATGGAACCCTTTCTGGTCATCCGGAGAAAACAGGGCCTCTTGTCTTCCAAATCAGGGAAGTTTCGGTGCCAATGGTTCACGTCAAGCACCTGAAAGGTTGGTATCTCATCAACAGGTTAAGAGACCATGATTAGAAAGCTGGATTGACCCTGGGTAGGTGTTCAAATCCTTTCAGTTATAGAAATTCACTTGGAAAATGGTATTGGTAAAACCATGCCTTAAATATCTCACATACCTGGGAGATCTTCTTGGAGTCAGGTGTGCTTTAAATACACATAACAAATAAACAAACAAAAGGGAAAGGAGAAATAACCATACCACTCTCCAGGTCAACTGCTCACTTCAAATTTGCAGCTTGGATCAAGATTTGCCATCCTTGCCATGGTGATGACATCTGGCCAGGATGACTCTAAAAGGGGATTGGACTTGTTTATGAAGTCCATCCTAGGTTACAAGCCATGATGGCCAGACATGTTATCTCCAGGCTTAAAAGGGGGGGGGAGGTCCCTCAAAATGCCACAGGCAGGGGAGTGGCACCAGGTGACAGGGATCGAGTTGCCTCATGCGCTCCCAGAGGCATCTGGTGGGGCCACGGTGAGAGAAAGAAAGCTGGACTAGACGGGCCTTGGCCTGATCCAGCATGGCCCTTCTTATGTTCTTGTGTAGGATGCCATCAGGTTGCCCCTTATTGGCGACATTATGAATGAGTGATCAAAATGCCACATCCTTAACAGCACTGCTCAGCTCTTGTCAACACAAGCCTGTGGTTTCCTTGATGGAGCCAAATGCATCCCATGCTAGGTCTTCCTCTTTTCCCACTGCCTTTAACTTTTCCCAGCATTATTGTGTTTCCCAGTGAGCCTTGCCTTCTTGGGACCAAGGCAGTCTTGCCGTGACAATAATGACAGTTCTTTTTTAAGTTCAACAGAGACTTTCTGAAAACTTTTCAAGACAAAAACAAAACAGCTCCACTTGTGTGGCCGTGTGGAGAATGTGGGGTTGTGTTTAGTTAGAGGATGTAGGTTTGATTGCAGATTTGGTGGATGGATGAGTGACGTTATTTCACCAATGTTTTCCAGATGTGTAAAGTTCCTATTTGAGTAAGACTTGGGACTGTGTGACACTTTTCTTGCATCATAGAAAATTCCATGTTGCGAAATAATCTGGAAGCCAGAGTTTTAAGTGCAACGCAATGTTGGGAGATGATGGAGCATAACTGAAACATTTTAAATAAACACAGTATCAACGAGATTCAGGCCATGCTCTACTTCCAGAAGGACCTAAACATAAGCGAAAAGGTCTTTAAACCGGGTGGGGGGGACTGCTTTCGTTCCCATTTGTGTCACTTTCATGAGTGGCTCTTGTTTTAACCATAGTTCCGTTCTGTCTCATCAGTGCTTTAATCTGTACCTTTTCAGGAAAATATCCTCTTGAAATACGTACTTGCTAGTTTCTCTTTCTCTGGGAAAAAAAACATGTTTTAAATGTCCACTTTAATGTGTCCAGCCCATCATTTTTAAACAAATTTTTAAACAAAAGGCAGATTGGTTTTTTTGTTAGCTTTATCCTATCAGGAAAACGTAATCTGGTGTATTATGTATTAATAAAGTATTGGATTGTCGCAAAAAGTTTCTGCTAATAGCCCATCCTGATACTACACAGTCAACATACAAAAGCACACCAGACTAAACAAGCCCTTTTCACTTATTTATGATCCCTAATAGAATGGTCTAACTAAAAGAAACATACTGGCACCATGCCTCTAAACTACCCTTTAACCAACCTTTGAAAGTAGCTTTTGAAAAGAAAAACACAAACATTGCAACAATTGAAGGAGCTTGGTAATTGCTCATTATGTCATTTTTTGGGAGGAAGCTTGTTTACACTCTGGTTTCCTCAGTCTAACTAGTTACTAATAACTGCATTACTTGTAACTAGTTACATCCAAGCTGTTGCTACGAATAACTGTGTTACTTCCAGCTAGTTACATCCAAGCTGTTGCTGTTGCTTGGATGTAACTAAAGGAAATGCAAATCAGCTCAAGGTTTTTTCCCTCCAATCTACTGCTTCATTCCAAAAATAAAAGGAAAAGATGAGAAGGAGAGAAGAGGAAGATGATCTATCTATCTATCTATCTATCTATCTATCTATCTATCTATCTATCTATC
>JAHTLZ010000200.1:1985768-1998374 GCA_023846285.1 Phrynocephalus versicolor | reverse complement strand
ATCTATCTATCTATCTATCTATCTATCTATCTATCTATCTATCTATCATCTAAAATGAAATAACCACTAGCTGTCCTTTCAAAACACATCACAGCTGATGTCTGGAGGAGGCAGCTTACCCGCAAAATGGCTGGAAGAGGAGATGTGTGTGTGTGTGTGTGTGTTGTTTCGTTACAGTTGTGACCGACTCTTCATGACTCCATGTCCATGGAGTTTTCTTGGCAGGAATATTGGAGTGGTTTGCCAGTTCCTACTCCAGGCACCTACAGCACCCGGTATTCCCTGGTGGTCTCCCATCCAAGTACAGTGGACCCTCGTATAACAAATGGTTTGTATAACATAAAATCTGCACAATATAAAAATACCAGAGATAAGGGGAATTTGCTTAACAGAATCGCCTATTGGGTGAATCTGTACAACATAAAAATAGTCACGACTAGGGATTACTCTGTTTTCTACGCATTCCTGTGGGAAATTTGTATAAAGGAACTTTTGCTCAACAGAATTTCATTTGGAATGAATTCCTTTATACAAGGTACCACTGTACTAACCAGGGCTGACTCTGCTTAGCTTCTGAAACCAGGCGAGATCAGATGCGCTTAGGGTATCTAGGCAGTTCCAGGAAGAGGAGAAAGAGGCATTAAGTATTTCCATCCCAAACATTTTCCCTGATGAAATTTCCCAAACACCCACACAGCGCCTAGAGCCGCTGTCAGCCCCACAGGTGGAGACGGAGAGACAGGGGAAATGTGTTTACGATCTCTCTGCCACTCATAAATCTCTTCAAGGAAGGGACTGAAACTGGGGGAAATACCCCCCCCCCGCGCTTTCAATGCCTTGGCCCTTGCCTTGCGTCTGCCTTTCAGAAACAAAAAAGGGGTCAAGACAGCTAATCTCCCGTGCCACTCTCAGCCTTCCCTCTCCTCTACTCATGGTACAAGTGGATTTGTCAGATGAGGCATGATGTTGCCTCAGGGGACACCCGGGCACCTACGTGGGCAAAAGGGCCACTGCCATGCCAGTCTCGGTCCATTCCTTGGAAAGAGATAAAGGAGGAAAGGAAGGCAAATCTTTCTACACAAAACATGGGTTTTAAAATAGCCTCCCGACCGGCTGCAGCATATCAGGAACTGCGGTTTTGTAATATTTTTGGGTCCTTCGGCTGATGTCACAGCTGCCTCATGACTGGGCCGGGGGGGGGGGAGGAATACAAAGCAACAAAAGGAAGTGAGGGAGGAGGGTGAGTGATAGGAGACTTTGCCGGAATATCTCCCAACTAGGACTCGGCCGAGAGCCAGGCATCCCAAAACAGTCTGACAGGAGCCGCTTGCCAACGAGCCCTGGAGACCCTGCTCTTTCAAAAGGAAACAAGAACCTCCCTTACTTTGGATTCGTTCTTCTAAATTAAGCTTTAGTCTCACAACGACTTTGCTGCTCTTTTTGCTGCGAAAGACTGCGCAGCAAAAGATCGTGCCTTCACTCCGAAGAGCAGTATTTTGGTACCCGGGCCGACCACACCTCCGGAAGCGCACTTTAACCGCAGCATTTTGTACCACCGCTAGGGGTTGTGTTAAAATACTTCTGTTATTGATGCACACTTTTTAACGCCTCAAACAAGGTGTAACCCCAGAAAATTTGCACCAATTAGATTCGTACCCCTTTTCCTGCCGCTTCCTGTAGTTCTGCCTTGGTAATCGTTTATGCTACTGAATTGGTGGCATACCAGCATGCCAGCACAATTTTTACTGGCTTTCCGCCTGCAATTACAATTGATTTTAAGAAGATAAACTGCTACCTGGCTGCAACGCAGGTATTCGCCACAAGGGGAAAACAGGGAAAAGGTGCGCAGTAAGCAAGTCCGGGCACTAATTGTGCATCAAACGTCTCGTGACCGCCTGAAAAAAATAGTACGCGCAGATAACAGTAGTGAGACTGGCTTACTTGAGATGACCTGATGTAATATCCACCCTGTAGTACTGGTATCGAAGCCCTACAGGGCATTAATAACGAGTTTGAAAATGCAGCAGTTAAACCCCAGATTCTGTGAGGAAAGAAGCCCTCGACATTCTGGGCCTGCGTTGAACTAATGTGTCCTTTTCCATTTCCCCCAGATTTGATTCCACCTGCCCTCTACATCCTAAAGGCTCCCCCCACATCTCAAAGATGAGGAACACATTTGCAATATTCGATTAATTATGAGGAAAAAAGTGGACGGAAATGAACATCCGAGCCACTGCTACTCCGTCCCAAGCATATATAGTGGCACTCCCGACTTAAGAGCAATTCCACTTAGCAGAAAACTGTTGGTGTTTTAACTGCTGCCTTACAAATTTTAGAAATGGTCTGCTCGACTTACAAATATATATTTTTTATTTTTTAACTTATTTTTTCAATTTTTAGATAGGCACCCCAACTTAAGAGTAGTTCGACTTAACAGCATGCATTCAGAACGGATTAAATTCGTAAGTTGAGGTACCACTGTATTTGATTGTGAGTTGTCACCCCCTTTTATAAAATCCAAGTAATCATCCCACCACCACCATATTTGCCTAAAAAGACTTTTAACAGGCTAAGGTCATCCCTTCTCACAAAATAAAGGTTTCTTTCTCCCCCAAAGGGGCTATTTCTCACACTCACTTTAATATCCTGTGCTGAATAGCCAAGGAATAAATTATTTTACAAAGGGCACAACACGGGGGGGGGGGGAGGAACAACACAGGTAGCGCTGTAGATAAAACCGCTGAGCTGCTAGGCTTGTTAATCAAAACATTTACAGTTCAAATCCACACAGTGGGGTCTGCAACATCGCTTGTCCCAGCTGCTGCCAGTCTAGCAGTATGAAAGTACATAAAAATGCAGGCGCATAAACAGGCCACACTTCAGGGGTGGGTGGGAGGTAACAACGTTCGGTGCACTTGCGCATTTAGTCATGCCAGCCCCATGATCAAGAGGATATGTCTATGAAAGCCAGGCCCAGCTTTAAGAGTTGGAAATGACTGGACTTAACTGTCAGGGGGAACTTTTACGTTGACTTCAAGTTTACAATACAACCCTTGATGCCTCCAGAAAAACAATTTGTGACCCCCACTTTGGTGGTTACAGCTGCAACCTGGGAAAACCAGAGCTAGACTGACATGCAAATTAGGGTTTTCATTTTTCAGACTTCTGGTATGATTCGACCCTATTCACAACTCCGAGACAGCCCCAGAGGTCAGAAATTAGTTCCCATGAACCTGAGCTCCAACCAGAATGTTGCAGGATAGTCTGCCACATGTGTGTGTGTGTGTGTGTGTGTGTGTGTGTGTGTGTGTGTGTGTGGTGTCGTTACAGCCATGACCGACTCTCCGTGACCCCATGTCCATGGAGTTTTCTTGACAGGAACACTGGAGTGGCTTGCCAGTTCCTACTCCAGGTGCCTACAGCACCTGGTATTCCCTGGTGGTCTCCCATCCAAGTACTAGCCAGGCCCAACCCTGCTTAGCTTCCGAAGTCAGGTGAGATCGGAAATGACTAGGGCAGGCATGCCCAAACTTCGGCTCTCCAGATGTTTTGGACAGCAACTTCCACAGTCCTTTGCCATTGGCAATCTAAGCTTAGAATTCTGGGAGTTGTGGTCCAAAACATCCGGAGGGCCGAAGTTTGGACATGCCTGGACTAGGGCATCTAGGCAGCTACAGTCTGCCACATACATAGACCAAATGTCCCCCCATTTTGGCACACAATTGTCTGAAAGGTGCTCAGCAGGGAGATGGTAGTGTTTTGCTCCTCATCAGCTATTCCCTAGCGGTCATAGAGGGGGTTGTGAACCAGCCTGGCCCGGATCTGGTCCCAAGCTGGACCTTTTGGGTCCAGAGGCAGGGGGATGGTTGCCAGCAAAGCGGTCCTCAGAACTGACTCGGCAGCACATGATAATGTTTATTAACCTACAGCTGCCTCTCTAATAATGTGTTTGTAACTGTGGAACAGGTCTTCTGTACAGCTGATGGTGCCTAATGACCCACTCCGAACCCAAACTCCCCCAGACATGTTGGACCATATCTTGTTTTGTACAGAAAAAGAACGGCCCAGCCGTGAAAGCTGACAGTGCATCCCTTCCAAAGAGAAAAAGGACACAAGAAGGAAAGGCAGGCATATTGCCATCTCCACCACGGGTGTGTTGGGGACAATAGGCCATGTAGTATTTTTTGCAATTTTTGTTTTGTGATGGCCACGCGGCTCACCCTTTTTTGCTTTGATGGAATTGTGAAGATACCAAGAAAGAGCTGGCATTCCCGCAGAGACCTGGAATGAGGCACAACAGCTCTCAATATTAAAGGGCAAGACTGCATCCACTAGGTAATATAACCTTAATTCAGTCCGGTTCCAATTGGCAAACCTAGTGGATTTATAAAAATTTTTTTTACCCCAGTCCCAGAATGAAGCCCAGAGTGACCTCACTGCCAGATGGGCGGTATAAAAATCCAATAAATAAATAAATAAATAAAAAATAATGAAGCACATGGGTCCTTTGTATCAACCCTTTTCTCTCCCCCCCCACCCCAGGCGAAAAGGTATTTGTATGTCTCGTAGTGCCAAATGGAGCTGGGTAAGGGAGTGGGGGTGGTATATGACCCATGTTCCTTTGTTTGAAGAATGTGTGTGTGTGTGTGTGTGTGTGTGTGTGTGTGTGTGTGTGAGAGAGAGAGAGAGAGAGAGAGAGAGAGAGAGAGAGAGAGAGAGAGAGAGAGAGAGAGAGACTTAGCAGCTTTTTACAACTGCCCTTCTTGCCTCTAAAAAGACTCCTGCCCTGGCTGCAACATCATCTAGACATGGACTTTAAGAACACTGTCTAACAAAGGACTTTAAAAGTATCCTCCTTATGAAGCACATCTTTTACCATGTCTGAACTTAGAATCATAGAATCCTAGAGTCGGAAGAGACCTCCAGGGCCTTCCAGTCCAACCCCCTGCCATGCAGGAACCCCATCACAGGACTCCTGAGAGATGGCCATCCAGCCTCTGCTTAAAAACCTCCACATAAGGAGACTCCACCACCCTCCTTTGTGGCAGCATATTCCACTGCTGAACAGCTCTAAATGTCATGAAGTTCTTCCTTGTGGGACCTGCTTTGGAGAAGGGTGATTTACATTCGAAAGCTTGCAATGTTCCTTTTTTTATTTTTTAATAGTGGCCTATGAAGGTATTGCCTGTAACCTATTTTGCAATTGTATTATGGAGGGAAGTAGACTGAAGACACTTTCCCTTTCTAGCGGTCTGTTCCCTGAACACATTTTATATACCGAGTGTATAGTATACTTCTTGTGCTGTTTCCATTTGTATAAACAAACACACTGCAACAGCAGCCGTCTGGCTGAGAGAGAAAGGCTGGGTAGCCAAGAGTTTTGAAGGCATTCCATGAGTGGGCTTGGAATGCCACACGATAAGCTTCATTAGCATAACAGCAGCTTGCGGGATTCCTTTTTGTGAATCACGGGGCCACGAGTGAGCGCCCTCCGCCCTCCCTCCTGACAGTGCGAGAGGGAGCCAGCGGTTGGATGCGGCAGCTGAGATGCTGGGGGGCGTGTGGGTGGGTCTTGGGTTCAGATCATGAGAGATTCCCCCACGATGCAGTCACATCCTGTCCCCATTCAAGCCGGTGGGACAGAGAGAGGACCGAATGGAATCAGCATCAAGGCAGAAGGCCTGCCAAGGAATGAGACAGCCTTCTCCAAGGCCCGGCCACCGACACGCAAAGTGAGGTCACTTTCCAGCCGATCCATTGGTCTGGAGACAATTCTGTGTGGAGGGCAAAGACCTTGAAGGACCAACACCGGCCAGCGCATAGAATCATAGAATCCTAGAGTTGGGAAATCTAGTCCAACCCCCTGCCATGCAGGAACCCCCATCACATGAGTACTCCCGAGTCCCGACAGATGGCCATCCAGCCTCTGCTTAAAAAACCTCCCAAGAAGGAGACTCCACCACCCTCCTTTGTGGCAGCAGATTCCACTGCCTAACAGCTCTATCCATCAGGAAGTTCTTCCTAATGTTTAAATTGAATCTCTTTTGCGATATCGTTTGAAACCATTTCCCCATGTCCTAGTCTCTGAAGCCATGGAAAACAAACCAGTCCCTTCTTCAATGTGACATCCTTTCAAATATTTAAACATAGCTATCATAACCCTTCTCAGTCTTCTTTTTGTAAGGCTAAACAGCTCCCTAAGTCGCTCCTTGTAAGACATTTCCTCCAGACCCTCAATCATCTTGGTCGCCCTACTCTGGACCCATTCAAGATTGTCAACATCCTTTTTAAACTGAGGCACACAGGACTGGACCCGGTATTCCAGGTAGGGTCTGACCAGAGCAGAATAGAGTGGTGCTATCACTTCCCTTGATCTAGACACTATGATTCTGTTGATGCAACCAAGAATCGTGTTGGCTTTCTTGGCCACCCCATCACACTGCTGACTCATGTTCAATTTGTGGTCCACCCAGACTCCCAGATCCCTTTCACAGGTACTATTTTCCAGCCAGGTGAGAACTTCCATCATCACCAAGTCTTGCAGGATCCCATGGCAGCAGCCTCTGTGGCCCTAAAAAAACCCCACTTCAAGGAAGCGTCACCCCAACTCCAAGAGTGCTCCCCTTCACTGTGTCCTCAAGGAATACAGTGGTAGTTTTTCACACCAGGCTTGGTCAAGATGGTGGCTGCCCAGTTCAGTGAGTTGGGTGCTCTGGTTGAGGAGCCACAGTTAGGAAGTTCAAGTCCCCCAATAGGCTTCCTGGGAGAAAAGCCAGCCTGGGTGGCCTTGGAAATGCTCCCTGAGTCCCAGGGAACTCCCAGATGAAGGGAAGGGAAAATCAATTCTACGTATTCTGTACATAGAAAACCTTTTTGTTTGAAACCACCTGGAGTGGTCCTTGGCCAGAGGGACAATACAGTGGTACACCGATTTAAGAGCAGCTCGACTTAAGAGTGGAAAACTGTTGGCATTTTAACTGCCACTTTAAAATTTTATATATCGTCTGCTTGACTTAATTTTTTAATTTTTTTTTAATTTTTTAACTTTTTTTTCATTTTTTTAGATAGGTACCCTGACTTAAGAATAGTTCGACTTAAGAGCTTGCATTTGGAACAGATTAAATTCGTAAGTTGAGGCACCACTGAACATAGAATGAATGAGAGAGTGTGTGATTTTGTTGGGGGACAGCTCCATGATGTGTGGCAGCGGTGAAGAAGGCCAATTCCATGCTAGGGATTATCAAAAAGAGGATTGAAAATAAAACAGCCAACATTATGATGACACTGTACAAGACAATAGTATGGCCACACCTGGAGTATTGTGTACAATTCTGGTCACCACATCTCAAGAAAGACGTAGTGGAACTGGAAAAGGTGCAGAAGAGAGCGACTAAAATGTTTACTGGGCTGGGGCACCGCCCTTATGAGGAAAGGCTAAAACATTTGGGGCTCTTTAGTCTGGAAAAAAGGCACCTGAGGGGGGATATGATTGAGATGTACAAAATAATGCAGGGCATGAGTAAAGTGGATCGAGGGAAGCTCTCATCCCTCTCACAAAATACCAGAACTAGGGGACATACACTCAAATTGAGGGCTGGGAGAGTGAGAACAGACAAAAGAAAATATTTTTTTCACTCAGCGTGTTGTTAATCTGTGGAACTCCCTGCTACAGGAGGTGGTGATGGTATCTGGCCTGAATGCCTTCAAAAGGGGATTGGACAGATTCCTAGAGGAAAAGTCCATCACAGGTTACAAACCATGATGGAGATGTGTAATCGCCAGGCTTAAAACTGGGGTACTTCAAGGGCCAGATGCAGGGGAGTGTTATCAGTAGACAGATATCTAGTCTCATGCCCTTCCAGATGCATTTGGTGGGTCACTGTGAGATACAGGAAGCTGGACTAGATGGGCCTTTGGCCTGATCCAGCAGGGCTCTTCTTATGTTATGTTATGTTCTCCTCTCTCTCTCTCTCTCTCTCTTTTCTTTTTTTACCCAGCATGTTGAATGAGCAAACAAACTCTGAAAAGAGTTGCCATCAGACAGAATTGATTTGATGACCCATCATTATTATTATTATTATGAAGGTGAAGATATTTTTTAAAGATACACTTGATATTTTTTCATGCAATTTCTTCTCACGCATCACACAAGATAACTGCAGGAATGTTCTCATGATGGAAAGGAAAGAGATACCCTCGAGGTTAAATGTTCACCGCACAACCCACAGAATGAAGTGACCATCCCCACCAGGTGGACGACAGCCGTAGCCTGCCATCTCTTGCAGCCCAAACGTGCTGACTGTTCTGCTGGGCGAGAGAACTGTAGGTTTATGGTGTGTCCCATACCATCTGCCTAGGCCCCCTACCCTCGTCAGTGGTGGAAAAAATTGTTTTACAGTAGGACCCCGGTCTCTGCTGGGGATTGATTCCAGGCCTTCCTGTGGATAACAAAAACTGTGGATAAGAGAGAACGCTTGCCCACCCACTCCCAAACCCCTCTTTCCTGACAGTAGCTTGCTTTATGACTGCTGTTTTGAGACAGTAGCTTGCGTTATGGCCACTGTTTGTGACAGCAGTTTGCTTTGTGGCTGCTGAATTATTTATTTCCTCTGCCAACTGTGGATAACTGAATCAGTGGATAATAAATCAGTGGATATGGGGGTCCTACTGTATAAGAACGGTCAGTTTCTGTACAGTACTCCTCCACATCAAGCAACCTCGTACAGTGCTGAGTAATGATAAGAGGCAGCTGGCTCAACGGGGTGGGGGTGGGGTGGGGGGTCTACTTTACCTAAGGAGGTTAACGTCTCCAGATGACACACGAGGCAAGTCTACCCGTGCTATGTTGGAGGCGGACCAGACCGCTGCAAGAACTAGCTCAGCCTGCACTTGGGGGCAAACCGGCTTCTGAAGCTTCTCTTGTAAATTCAACTGCCTTGTTTGTGTTTCACTGGAATGAATCGTAAGAGCTATGCAAGGCATCACTGCACTCCGAGCAGAGCCAAGTGACCCTCCTGCCACGAGCTGTCCCTGGTGAAAAGGTGCCCCACAAGCATGAGAGGAAAACCTACAAGCATTTGGAGACTTAAGGCAGCTGCTACTAAACTCTGAGGCTTCTTCAAAGAGCAAGCGCCTGGCACCCTCTACTGACCAGTTCCTGCCATATCCACAAAGCAACTCCGAGCCCCAGCATCCTGTCATTGTTTCGGGTCACCCTGGAATTTCCCCCTTGGGATTTGAATGGATTGTCCAAGTGCAGGCCGTCAGCACAGAAGGAAGCTCAATTGTCACTCGGGGTACTGTGATGTATTCATCCATCTGGAACTGGTGCTGCTCAAGGTGTTACACCCAACACAAACTTCCCTCCCCAACTGCTTATTTTATTTATTTATTTATTTATTTATTTATTTATTTTTACAACTTATATGCCGCCCACTACCCAATGGTCTCTGGGCGGCTTACAATCAAGGAATTAAAACAGTTAAAAAACATCAAACAACAATAAATAATTAAAACAATAAAACCTTATACTAAAAACATCACACCAAAATTGCCATCAGAAGACCCACAATCTAAATTATATCAATTAAAAAACCTCTGGAACAGGAAGGTTTTTACCTGGCGCCGAAATGTCATCAGTGTTGGCGCCAGGCGGATCTCACTTGGGAGGGCATTCCATAGCTTAGGGGCAGCTGCCGAGAAGGCCCTGTGTCTGCAAGCCATCCCTCTTACCTCCTTGAGGGACGGCTCTTTCTCTACTTTCGCTTCACCTACTTCACTCGGGTTCATACTGAGAAAAAGGCAATAATGCACGGAAATGTTGAAGCCAGCAGGAAATATATAGGGGGTGAAAGAAGTCAAGGGTTTCATTTTACAACAGATGAGCAGATCTGTTGAGGGCAGGCCATTCTGGAGATCACTCAATTTTTGTTGTTGTTCTTACAGTTGTGATCGACTCTTCATGACCCCATGTCCATGGAGTTTTCTTGGCAGGAATACTGGAGTGGTTTGCCAGTTCCTACTCCACGAGCCTACATCCAAGTACTAACCAAGCCTGACCCTGCTTAGCATCTGAGATCAGGAGAGCGGCTGTGCTCAGGACATCTAGGCAATCATAAGGTTGCTGCAAATTGGTGACTTAACAGCACATAACAGTAACTCTTTCTTCCTTTATTTTACCTGTCTGCAGCTCTCGATCCTTCATCGTTTCACCACAAAGCTTTAGAGTTTCATTGAAAAATAACAACACAGGTAGAGCATGGCATCCAATTGGAATGAGGCAGAACACAAGTACGCCACCACTTGGCAGTGTTGCAAAAACCTTGGAAGGCAACGTGTTGTTGTTTCACTTTTGATTCTGTTCATCTGTTGGCACTAGTTTCCGGGGATGCAGTACCAGGATAATGGCTGCACTTGACGCAGAAATTCTTAGTGTATAATTGCTGACCAGCTTGAATCACTGGATTTACTCTGGTTGAAACCAGCAAGACACTGGCCATAGCATCAATGAACCTTCTCCGATTAAAAAAAAGCCACAAGCACAAAATACAACCAAGGCAGATTCAGCTTGATAGAACTAACTTTTAGACTTTTTTTTTTAACTTCAGCCTAACTGACATTAGGACTACCATTTTGGATTTAGTCTCATGGTCAGAATTAATGTTTTGACGGTCTGTCATTTCAATCATTTAATTTTAAATGTTGCTAAAGATGCTGTTTTAAATTCTTTTTAACTCTGCAACCCAACCTGAGACCTTGGGATGCATAAAAGGGAGGCAACCAATGTTTTAGGCTGGCTGAATAGCTCAGTGGTTTAGGGCCTCTGATTTTGGAGCCAGAGGCAGGGGCATAGCTTGGGGAGGGCAAGGAGGGTGGGGCACCCCTGGCTTAGCAGTAAGGGGGTGCCAAATAGCCTACCAACCCCCCCAACCGCTGCCCCCCAAACCGCAATCCAGATTATATTTTGCAATGGGGAGCGCGAAAACTGAGTGTTGCCCCGGGCTCTGGAAGCCCTAGCTATGCCTCTGGCCAGAGGTTGGGAGTTTGTCCCCCCCCCAACTTGGAAAAGAGCCAATCTGCGTAGACTTCTGAGTCTTCTCTACCTGGAAAAACCTGGTAAAGGAAGTCACAAGTCAGCATTGACTTGACGGCACATGATTATCAACGTTTCAAATAAACCAATCAACCAAGCTTCCTTTATCATTCTAAAGCTGAATCGAACACCAATGAAGTCCGCTTCTCGAGCTGGAAAAAGAGGCCTACTGAATGTGTTTCTCTATCCTGGTTCTACAGAGATACTATTTTGCAGAATATTTTTATGAGAGAACAGATGCTGTTCTTCATCAGCTTTCCTGGGGCAAGGCTATCCAGGGGGCTGGGGGGTTCCCCCACCTCTCAGATTTTATTTCCCTTTTTCTTCCCTGTCATCACAGGTTCCTTTTTGTCATCCCCTCCAGATTTCACTTTCTCCCCCCCCCCCACCCACAGTTCCACCCTTGTTTCCCTTTCTCCTCCCAGTTTCTTGTTTTCTTTTCCTGTGCCCCCCCACCTCTACAACTGTGTTGTGAATGCAACATGTGGTGTCACAGCACTAAAGCTCTTAGAGGATTAAAACAAAAAACAAAAAAATGCATTTGACTGCTCAGGTTCCTCGAGGAAACGGCCTGTCAACCATCTCAACTTTTTAAGGGCTTCCGAAAAGATTATTTTAACAACTCCACGCCAACAGGCTCTTTGTACCAAGATCTGAAATGGTTTGTGGTTGTTGTTTTTAAAACAAAACTACATTTCCCCCCCCCAATACTGACAAACTTCTACAAAACACAGTCTTAGGAAACAGTAAGCTTTTCAGGAGAAAAGAGATGGAGAGAGAAAAAGAAACTGTCTCGTTTCCAATATATTCACCCAGATACGTGAATTCCTGTAGTTTTTCAGACCTTCCATGTTAGTTCTCACTTTATGGTTCTAAATTTGATAGTGACGAGGGCTGGCATTTCATTGTAGTTGAACATGAGTAATGAATGGATACCAGGCTACAGTTATTTGAGTATGCAATGCCTTGTGTATACAGTAGGAGCCCCATGTCCACTGATTCAGTTATCCACGGTTGGCAGAGGAAAAAAAATTAAATAATTCAGCAGCCACAAAGCAAGCTGTAACGCAAGCTGTTGTCAGAAACAGCAGCTGTAAAGCAAGCTATTGTCACAAACAGTGGCCACAAAACAAGCTACTGTCTCAAAACAGCAGTCACAGAGCAAGCTACTGTCGGGAAAGAGCAGTTTGGGGGTGAGTGGGCAGGCATTCTCTCTTATCCACGGTTTTCATTATCCACAGGCAGGCCTGGAACCAATCCCCAGCGGATACCAGGGTCCTACTGTACCTGAGTTCTTGAGTTACAGTATAACTTCAGAAATAATTAAGGCCCCAAGTTTTTAATACCAATTATTCAAACGTTTGCTGAAACAATGATGTAGCAGTTTAGGCATGGCATTTACTGTATCTATATCTATATCTATCCATATCTATCTATCTATCTATCTATCTATCTATCTATCTATCTATCTATCTATCTATCTATCTATCTATCTATCTATCTATCTATCTATC
>JAHTLZ010000200.1:1956263-1983935 GCA_023846285.1 Phrynocephalus versicolor | reverse complement strand
ACACACACACACACACACACACACACACACACACACACACACACACAGAGAGGCCATGCCCACAATCTGCTTGGCCACCAATTTCTCTCCCCCCTGCAATGATCTCTTTATTTTGGCTATTGCAAAAAAGAAATAAAAAGCACCCATTCTGAAAGAAATCCAGGCGTCTGTTTTAAAAGGAGAGAATTCCCCCCCCCCCGGGGGGGGGGAGGGGGGCCACACCGGTTCTGTGAAAATAAATGAAAATAATAATAATAAAAACAGGCCCCTTGCAGGCTGAGATGACAGGAGTTTCTTTTCTACCTCCTCGTTCTTTTTTTTAAAAAAAATAGGGCGTAGTTCTAGCAACAGACGTCCCCGGAGGAGATCAAAACAAAAAACAGTCCAGTCAGGATACTTGATCAAGAATAGATAATTAAATCCAACAATGCGTCAGCCGTGGAGAACTGGCAGCTTTCCAGATGTTTGGGGGTTACAACTCCTTTCCACTGCACCCAGGAGAGCATTGTGAAGGAACATGGGAGTTGCAATCGTCAACATCTGGAGGGTTCAAGATGAGGTTTACAAAGCTCCGTAACAGCAATTATTTGTTGCCTACTTGGAACAGGCTGGTTTACTTATTTACCTATTCATTTATTATCATTCATTCCTTCACTGGATTGTTACCGCTCCTGACTTGATCGCAGATCTTTCATTGCTCCAATTGTGATGAAGAACTTATTTAGGTGTTCATTCATTTATTTATTTTTAATTAAGTTCCCCCTTAACTGCACTGTTGAGGAGATCCTGGAAGACACTCCATCAAAAAAACCACCCCTATCGTCTACCCTACCACCCTAGAAAACAACTCGGGTGGGAAGGATAGCCATCATCATAACCCATCTGCTTCACAAGGCTAGTTTCCTCGCTCAAAGGAAACTGGGAAAACAGCACTGAATTTCTCACATGATATCCACGTTTCAAAGCTTAATATCCAAACACCAGAAGGCACTCAAAGGCATTTTAAGGCTACATAAGATGAAGAGGTAAAGAAAGGGGGTGGGGTGGGGGTGGCCTGAGACCTTCCCCTGCTACTCAGCAGCTGTCATGGGGCCAACAACCCCCTAAACGAGGAAGCTGATGGCGCAGACACAAGGCAGACCACGTGGACCGCCGTTCACACCTCGTGTTCCGATTCTTCCCACCTGAAAGGGTTCCAGTGTTTCTGATGATTAGCGTTGTGCATTTTGAAAAGAGAAACAAACCACCCTAGCATATAAGGAACTGTGTGCAACTCCGACGCAGTAGCTATCATCTTGCAAACGGAAAACAAAACAAAACAAAACAAAAGACACCTTTTCTACAAACCGTAAATATTCTAGGCTTGGAACCCCAACCCAAAGAGCTCAGGAAATGTGCAAAATAAAAAGAGAAATAGAAATCTCCTGCTGGGCAGAAAGCTGTTGTGAACAGGAAGGCCCCCTCCTCAGTTCTAGACGAAAGGACTGAATAATAGGGTCCGACCATCAGGCCATCAGGCTTTGATAATACTGAGATTTGCTGCAAGCAAACACATCCCTTTCCATCAGGTTCCAGGATGTTATCTGGAGAAGACACCCGTTTCCTTTCTGAGAGACGAAGCACAGGATTGCCGCTGGTTCCTGCACCCCGATGAGGCCGGCTGCTGAGGAACATGGGGGGGGGGGGAACCCAACAACTGTGGTCCTGCGGAGGAAATTATGGACGGGTTGGTGCTCCCCGTTCCAGGAATGTTCATGTTCGGCACTAAATAAGCCCAGAGGATCCACGTGGTTGCTTGTGTAGAACCGACCCACGGCGATGATGTGGCTATCTCCCGCTCTCCTGCCGTTTCTGGAGTACCTCCGTGACGTGGTCGATGCCTTCTTCCGGAACCTATTGAGGTCAAGGGGTGAGGAGGTCAGAAAGAGAGCTTCCTATCACCATTTCCTCCTTCTCTTAGGTTCACAGGTAACAAAAGATGGAGACGTGATCAATAAAAAATAAAATAAAATAAATGATTCACATTTTGAAACTCCAGAGCTACAAAGAAAGGCTTCACCTCAAGGAGTCTAGTATTCACATTTTGTCAGAAAACTGGGGACAGGCTAAAAATTCTTACCTGTGGCCCTTCTGTTTCAGGTGGAATCTTAACTCCAACTTGGTTTGTGCTGCATCTATGGCACCCTCCTATGAGGCCTTTTTTGAGATTTGGGGCAGGAGGGAGCGGCAGTAGATCTCAGTCACCCCAGGAGCAGCCCATTGTTCTCCCTCTAGCTCAGATTCTCTCCTCCCCACCTTTTCCTAGTCAGGGTTCAGTTAGTATTAGACATGGGCCTAACGAAACGAATAATGATCCAACCCATCAAACGAAAACGGAACGGAACGGAAACTTCCATTTCGTTTCGCTTCATTTTTCATTTTCCCCACCCCACCCCTCCCTCCTACCTTGAAGCTGTTTTCTCTTCTCCAGGACCAGGAGGGGAAAAAAATAAAAGGGGCACAGCAGCTAGCACCTCTCAGCTGTAGGGGGGAGAAAGCCCCCGGCATTGGGGACTTAAAAAAAAAAAAAGGCGCCACCCCGGCCCCTGGGGCCGCATGATTGGCGCTGAAAAAAATAAATTTAAAAAAGCAGCGGCGGGACTGTCTAATGCTGCCTGGCCTGGCTGTGGCCAGGACTCTGGAGGCGGTGGCGGGAATCGGGATTGCCTACCGCCGGCTGGCCCGGCCGTGGCCGGAGCTCCGGAAGCAGCAACGGTAGACTGTCTACCGCCGCCCGACTTGGTCCGGAGCACCAGAGGCGGTGGGACTGTTTACCGCCACCGAACTCGGTTTGAGTTCGTACGATTTTTTTTAAAAAAATTCATACGAACCTGAACCTGAACCAAACTGAGGGTGGGCCCGAAACAGAACCAGTCAAAACATCGGTTTTCTGGTTCATGCCCACCTCTAGTTAGCATTCTGTCAGTCTTAGTTATGGAAGCAGAAAACAAGTGGAGCAATGTAACCAGTCACTTAGTCAGTAATGAATCATAATTACTGAATCTAATTAGCTCAGTGATCTTCCAACGCTATGATTCTATGATAAGTTAACATTTTTTCATGATATGTTTATTTTTACATATGGAGAACTGTGAGTAAACTGAAACATTTTATTCTTTTTTCATTGCCAGAAATTTCGAGTGAATGCAATAAAACAGTAAGTGTTGATTGGGGTAAATAGCTTTAAATACTGTACAATACTACCTTTTAATGATGTAAGCCACCTTGGATCTTTTTCAGGACAACAGTGGGGTAAAAATGTTTTATATAAAATGAATAAAGCAAATTATACAGAAATCAGAATATGTGACAATTAGCTGTAGCTTAGTTAGCTTTGGTGAAGGGGGATTACTGGTTCATTTCACATATTCATCATATCTACCCCACCATGCCTACAGCTTGCATGGAACTTTAGGTAGCCATATATTTCCGAGTATTCAAAAGGACCGGGTTTAAAAAGTGCATGAAAGGAATGTTAAAAAAATAACTTAACATCACCCATTAGGTGTTCCAATTCCAGGCAGTGATGAAAAAACTATTGTGTTACAAAACTCACTAAGGCCTCTATCACACAACCACAAAAATGCACTTTTTTATTTGACTGAATTCACATCTAAAGACTGAGCCCCCACGGCCAGCCGCATCTTCTGAACACCCCTCTCAACCACGACCCATGAAGCACATCTCAAGTGCCTCTTCCTGCACCACTGCTAGGGGTTTGATCAAATTACTTCACTTGCTGATGCGTGTTTTGATGTGAAACAAAGGTCGTGTGAACTCCAAAAAGCCGCATCTTCGGTTTCACTCACTTTGCAGCGAACAGCTTTTCAAAACAGGTCTTTGATGCTCATTTGGCAAATCGGGACACAAAGAAGAGGTTCAAAATGCTACAGTGGGGGCGGTAACTGGGCATCTAATGTCACGTGACCACTCTCGGAGAAAGTGCACATTATCCTCCGCATTTAGCAGTCATGTGATAGAGTGTTAAATCAGGTTCTGCTCAGATGATAACTGCTCATCTCTCCTAACAATCTGACCATCTACAATCCTTTTTCATCCCCTCCCCCTGAATTCAGCCAGCAATCCAACACACGAAATGTGGCCTTTTTCTGCTTTTAATCAAGAGAACCATAAGTTAACAGCATCAGCCAAATCAAGTACAAGCCTCTTAGCCTGCTATGTCGGCAGAGATGATGGAGCACGGAAGGGAGCCAATGCCTTTTTTGTAACTTGTAACTTCATTACGAATTTCCACTGAGGCCACTGTACAGATAAGAATCCGGAAACATGGCCTTTTTGAATTCCAGCTCCCAGAACACCCTGTTATTATGATCTGGAAAAAGTTACTTCAAATTCTGATCCTGAAGACATGCTGGGCATTTTGAGCTCTCTGGCACAGGGTGTATGATGAACACAAACCAGGAGGCTCTATTGTATGCTGTCCACACAAGACACCAGGGGAAGATGGCTTAATACCGGCTTATTTTCCATTGGTCTTGATTTCAGTTTTATTTTATGTTATTCGTTGGTGGTATTTGTTGTTTGTATATGTATACTACTCGGAACAGTGCTGTGCACTAACAGGCTGACAAGCAAACAAACGTGCAAATTATTCCAAAGCAGAGATAATGGAAGGCATTGTTTTGGAAGGGGGTGGTGCTCTGAACTTTCAGGTTTTAAAGGAACGAAATCTTTCCAAAACCTAAATATGGAATTGTGTTGGCTGGAGGTAAGGGGAGTCCCAGCTTAGATGCAGTACTTTTTTTAAATGATAATTGGCAGAACTCTATGGCAAGTCTTGTCACCAGCCCTGCTACGTGGAGGAGTCTGTAAAATGGAGTCCAAAAAACATATCCCTTCCAGATCCTGGAGGAGGGACGGAAACAGGTCTATCAATGAGAGCCAAAAAGAAAGGCCACCTATGGCTCGTGTCTGTGGCCCCGGTTTCTTCATTCCTGAGACGGGAGGCATTTAGGAGGCAACAGGGCAGACTTACCAAGGCGTGATCAAAGTTGAAGGTGCTGATGTAATAGGCAGATATATCTGCGTCAGCCAGAGGTTCTGCGATTTGGGCCACAATCCCACATTCATCTGAAAGAGCAATGGGGAAATTTAGCACGGGAACAAAAACAACAGCAGCTATCCGTTCCCTTTCCAAACAGATACAGTCGTACCTCGTTTAACATAGGGTTTGTATAACGGAAAATCCGTACAACGTAAAAAATTCCAGAGGTAGGGAACCGCCGACAGGGCGCTCGGGGAGGATGGCGAGGCGAAGACCGACAGACGGGGGAAGGGGAGAAGACGGCTTTGCAGAGGACAGGAAGAGGGGAAAGCGAGAAGCTGGTGGAGGAAGAGCACACACACACACACACTTCTGCGGCCGCCCCCACCCCCCTGCACTGCCCCCTCCTTGGCCAGGCATGTGCCAGGTCAGCTCAGGACCTTCCCAGGTCTTTCCTCCTCCGGCGGGTGGGGTGGGGTGGGGTGGGGGCGGGGATCAGAGGCTGGGGAGAGGACAGACAGACGGAGGCATGGGTGCGTCCTACCAAGGCCTGGGCGGCAGTCTTCAATTCCACCCACCACCAGCACCACACCGGAGGCAGCCGGGGAGGTGCAAGGCGAGATCTCGCACATGCGCGCCCGCCCGGGGAGGACGAGCGGAGCAGGCTGGTGGTGGTGGTTTTGGTGCCGCTGATGGAGCCCTCTTGAGAAGGGTAAAAAGAAGCCGAGGGAGACGCTGGATTTGCTCACCTGGCACCCACCTCCCCCTCCCCCAAAAATACCAAACAACCGCTGCTAGAGCCTTTTTCCCACAGAGGGAGGGAGGGAGGGAGAGCACGAGAGAGACGCACGCAACAGCTGGTTGTCGGCACACATCTGCAGGGCGAAGGGCAGTCCCGTGAACAACAACAGCTGGCGGTCAGGTACTCAGGCAGGGAGGCAGGCAGGGGTCCCTCTTCGCGCCCCAATCCCGCCCAAAACGCGCGCACAAGCACGTCAGACGCTCTTTCTCCTAGCCACACACACACACCTAGCCAGGTAACCCTCCCCCCCACACACACAGCTCGAGAGGAAGGTGCCGGGGAGGGGTGTGTGAGGCGTTCTCCCCCGCGCGCCCCTCCCCTGGCTTTTCAGGCAACAGCTGGGAAATGAGACCCTTCCTCGTCTTCCCCTCCAACCACGTGATAGACACCTACACATCCCAGCAAGAAGAGCTTTGAGGGAGCAAGCGATCTCCTGCGCGCATTCACAGACACGTGCGCACGCACGCACGCACACACACACACACACACACACACACACACACTTCCTCAGCTGCCCCCTCCCCGGCCAGGCATGTGCCAGGTTGGCTCCGGACCTTCCCAGGTCTTTCCTCCTCCAGCGGGTGGGGTGGGGTGGGGGCGGGGATCAGAGGCCGGGGAGAGGGACGGTGCGGGGGTCCCCTCTATTCCTCTCCCCTCCCCCCGCTGATGTTGTTGTTGTCGGAGGAGGAGGAATGGCCACTCGCCCACCCAAGCCTAGCGGCGGCGGTGCACTCACTCACTCCCCACCCAGCCCGGCAGTGGCGGCGCGCCCATTCGCTCCCCACCCGCCAAGCTCCCCAGCACTAATGTTGTCAGTGGTGGAGCAGGAATGCCCACTCGCCTCCCCAAGCTCCGTGGCCACTCGCCTCCCCCCACCCTCCAAGCTCCCGGAAGTAGCATCGGAGGAACTCCCGCTCCCCCCCACAAGCTCCATGGCAGCAGCACATTGACTCATCCTCCCCCCAATGACCCACCAAGCTCTGGCACTAGCGGCGCAGTCAATGCGTTGGGCATCCCTGAGGTAGGACAACAAAGTTGGACAGCCCTGGTCTTGGCTATGCATTGGAACGGATTAAATCTGTTTTCAATGCATTCCTATGGGAAATTGCAATTTGTACAACGGAAAACTTGTATAACGTAATTTCATTTGGAATGAATTAATTACGTTATACAAGGTACCACTGTATTTCCATTTCATGATATTGCCTCCCGCTGCTGGCATGATGACCCCGTTGCGAAGTTCTGTGGGCGGAAGGAAGGGTCTAGTCCAGATCCAAGACGCACAGATAAGGCTACGCCCAGGGTCAGTAACACATCGCCCACAGGCTGCACTGCAGGCCCTAGGGCAGTGATGGCGAACCTTTTTAGAGACCGAGTGCCCAAACTGCGATTCAAACCCCACTAATTTTTTGCAAAGTACTCAAACAGCAATTTAACCTGAATCCAGGTGGCTGTGAAGGGGTGATGTCGGGTGCCCACAGAAAGAAGTCCAAGTGCCACCTTTGGCTCCCGTGCCATAGGTTCGCCAACACTGCCCTAGGGGACCAAATGTGCCCCAGCACAACAACATGAACCCCAGAAAATGCTTAATTAGAAAAAATGCTGGCCCAGACGTTACTGCTTCATTAATTTGAGGTTGGAAATGGGGTGTGGGTGTCTTACATATGGGGCATCTTATATACAGAAAAATACGGTGCCTTTGGGCTGATCCAAGTCTGCTTTTTGCCGTTGCTGCCATTAAGCACCCCAAAAATCTCCCCTGAAATTGTCAGGACGCCGCTGCTTTGCCCGCCCCACAGTAAAGCTTTTCCATGGCACTCTGGGTAGAGTAGACAGACACCTGTCTCTCGCAATCCTGCACTAACCTCGCTCATCAGCAGTTTAAAAGGAAGAAGCAGCACAGTGAAAGGACTCCCTTTTGTAAGATTTCCCTTGCCTGCTCACCTGAAGAAGTCTCTCGACTCGCCACAGGGGATCAAAAGCACATCAAGGACCTGCTAGTTAGACACTCCACCTACCCTGTTTCCCCGAAAATAAGACCTCCCAAAAAAATAAGCCCTAGCAGGATCTCTATGTATTTGTTAAATATGAGCCCTACCCCGATAATAAGACCTAGTGATGGGTGTGGCTATGCAGATACGCTGCACAGCCACGCCATGCATTTCGGCGCGGAGCAATAAGCAAGACTGGAATACCTTTTATCTGCCACCGCTCCTTTCTCCGAGCCATTTGCACTTGCACAGGTGGCAACCGCATCACTCCTTTCTCCTAGCCATTCATGCACATGCATGGGCTCATGTGGTAACTGTGGTCGCAGACATCCTATTGAGCATGTGCAAATGGCTAGGGGAAAGGAGTTCACGCATCACTACGGCAGCCCCACCAACCAGCAACAGTCTGGGGGCCTGCTTTTCCTGAGTATTTGTACCGCCAGACAAGGTGAGTGCAAAAAGAAAGAGCTATTCTCTTGAGTACAAGAAAGGAATTGTCGAGGACTCCCAGGGCAAGAATCTTACAGCTTTCTGCAAAGAGAAGAAGTTGGATATCTGAATGGTCCGAAAATGGTGGGCAGAATACGAATAACCTCAGTCTACATGTGGATAGAGGAAATGCTAAGAAGCGCAAGTGTGGTTCAGGTCGGCAACCTTTATTTCCTGAGCTGAAAAACATAATCTGTGAATGGATTGCTGACAGGAGAGCAAAGGCTGACATTCAAGCATATTATACTTTATAATAACACATCCCCTGAAAACAAGCCCTAGTGTCTTCTTGAGAAAAAATAAATATAAGGCAGTGTCTTATTTTCGGGGAAACACGGTAGCTCCGAACTACGAAGGAAAAGGGATGTGACAGGCGAAGAGTGGATTGCAGGGGTCCACTTACCAAAACCCAGCGGCTGCCCACCGATCCTCACCATCCTCCAAAGCTCTCCGGAGGAGCTGGTCAGCAGAAGGTCACTGGGGAACCTAAGAAAAGTCAGGAGGATTGGAACGCTTCCTGTTAGAGCCTGCTCAGAAGCAGGCCAAACCCCCAGCCACCCGGTTGGCCCAAGGGAACGGCCAAAAGAAGCGTGCCAAGACAGGATCCCTGTTCGGTTCCAACGCCAAAAGTGCCACCAGGGGAACCCGTGAAACTGCCATCCCACAGGGGAAGAGATGGGGACAGTCCTGCTCAGAAGTCAAGGTAGCAATATCGGTCAATAAAATGCATCAAGATCAATTTAATATAGAGGGGACACCATGGGGACTACCAATGAAACGTCTCAGGAAACTTCAACGGGTCCAAAATGCAGCAGCCAGATAGCTGACTAGGGCAGGGTACAGAGATCACATTACACCCCTATTAAAGCAGCTCCACTGACTGCCAACCAGCTATCGGGCACAAGTCAAAGTGCTGACCTTAACCTACAATGCACTTTCCAGCCTGGGTCCAATCTACCTCAAGGATTGAAGCTGAGAGTATGAACCAGCATGGATGCTAAGGTCATCAGGAGAGGCCCTTCTCTCCATCCCGCCACCCTCACAGGTACATCTTGTGGGAACCCATGAAAGGGCCTTCTCTGTTGCTGTTCCCAGACTCTGGAACTCCCTCCCATTAGAGGCCAGGACTGTCTTTCTGGAAACAGGCAAAGACCTTACTCTTCAGGCAAGCTTTCCCAGAATCATGGACTACCTATTATGTTACTTTTATATGAATCTACATTACATGATGACACAGACTTTGTGTTTATAACCACTTATAACCATCTGTGACTGCATTGACACTGTTTTTTCAATGTTAGTTTCCATCACTCATAACTTTTACATGGAATTTTTACTTGCTTTCACTGCTCGCGTTCTCTTGTAGCTTTAATGTTGTCCCTCAATTCCCTGTTCTCAAACTTGAGTATGTCAAAATTGTACTGGACTGTATATTGTCCCTCATTACCGTAAGCCACCTTGGGTCCTTTTCCAAGGAGAAAGGCAGGGTAAAAATACTCTAAATAAATAAAATAAAAATAAATGTTTCCTTTAGCAAGCTCAGCAGCCTTTACTAAAAACTTATTTTTAGACTCCTTGGTGGAACATGGTTTCTTGAATAAAACAGCACACCACGGGCTCCTAGATGATTCAAAACCTCTCTTGAGGTTTTCCCCTTGAGAAGTAAACCCGGCCCCTTTCCCAGCCCTGAATCTCACCCGGAGATGGCACAACTTACCTCTTCTTGGTCTCAGCATCCATGACAATGGAGATGTAACCCTCAATCAGTGAGAAGGCAAAGAATGTTATGGGCTCCAGGTCTTGCCCGCTTGGAGTGGTTTCCTTCGGGGGGCTGAAAATGTGGGATGGAGCAGGGGATAAGAGGGAGAAATACCACAGCCGCCAGAGGCCAAATATAGAGAATTCACAGAGAAATGGAGCTGGAAAGGGGCCCCTGTAAGGCCATCAAATCCAACACACACATACCCTGTGCGCGCGCTCAAGGCAGGAAATCCAGATCAAAGCAGATCTGACCGATGGCGGTCAAATACTCTCTTGAACGCCACCAGCACTGGAGCGCTCACCACCTCCCAAAATAAGTGGTTCCATCGTCGTACTGTTCTAACAGTTAAGAACTTTTTCCTGATATCCAACCAAAAGCTGGCTTCCTGTAGCCAGAGTCCAGTAATGACGCGTCCCACACTCTGGGATGATCGGAAATAATAAAAAAGAAAGTGTTCTCGGAAGAGTGCGGGCCGGCGGTGTTGGGTGTTGCCTCGCAATCTCCATTGAAATGTATTGGCTCAATGCATTTCAATGGAGAAATTTTTCCCCATTGGAATGCATTGAGCCAATGTATTCCAAAGGGGAAAAATTTCTCCATTGAAATGCATTGAGCCAATGTATTCCAATGGGGAAAAATTTCTCCATTGAAATGCATTGAGCCAATGCATTTCAATGGAGACGGCCCCAGGCGCCGTTCCCCTCCTCCTGGGAAAGATCCCCCAACTCTGCCAGTGCAGGCTGGTCCAAGAAGTCTCGGGGTGGCGTGGGAGGGTGGTGGCGGGAGGTCAGATCCCCCAACGCCGCTGGCTCGTACCAGTCCGAGAAGTCTTGGGGCGGCTCAGGCGGGCAGTGGCAGGGGGATCTGATCAGCCACTGCCCCCCAGGCCCCACCCGACCCGCATCCACAGATCGCGGATTTTCAGTCATCGTGGGCCAGGTGGGTCCCTAACCCCATTAATAGGCCGGGGGGGGGGGTACGGTAACAGGGTTGCCATTAAAAATATATATTTTTCATTTCCCTGACCAACATTGGTCATTTTCCCTGCCCACCATTCAAATACAACCACAAGTTTAAAAAAATGAATATGTTGCAATGCATTAATGCAAGGATTAATGAAATATTTGTATTGTAAAATATGAAATATAAGCAGAACACTTTGCTTTTGTCAAAGTAAAAGATTTGATATCAGCTTCTTTCAACATGAACTGCACCAACATCTGTTTTTCAACTGCACCAGAAATTACACCAAGATAGACATATCAATTCAAATTTACTCTGAATGCTAACAAATGACATAACATTTTCGTACTTGTTTTAAATATACATTAAAAATTAAATAAATGTTCTATCTAAAATGGTTTCTCTGTAGCCACATTACAAAACTTATAGTTTTGAAATTGCAGTAATGATCCAGTTAGAAATTATATACTGTATATTAATTACCATTTCCCTGACTTTCCCTGACTTCAGGCCAATTTCGCTGACCAATTTCAATTTCCCTGGCTTTCCAGAAAGTGGCAACCCAACATTGTTCTCCTTTCTGCGCATGCCGCCTGCAGGGCCCAGATGCTACAGATACCTAAATTATGCTCATCTGGTTTTGGGCGTCGTGCAAAGGTCTACTAAGGCCACAATCCGTCCGTCTCCAGAGGCAAGCCATAATCGACACGAAAAAAGAGCACCAGTTAGTCTCAAACAGTGGTGCTCAACCTGTGGGTCCCCAGATGTTCCTGGACTGCAACTCCCAGAAACCCCTTCCAGCACAGCGAGTGATGGAGGCTCCTGGGAGTTGCAGTCCAAGAACATCTAGGGACCCACAGGTTGAGAACCACTGTTCTCAAAAGTGTCACTGAGCACAAGCCCGAAAACTCCTTTAAAAACAGTTCTGCTAAGGAGGGATGGTGCCGAAACTCAGCCCGACCCCCCACCACCACCACCACAGGCATCTTACCCGGGCGAGTAGAAGAGGACATCCAGAAGGATGGTAGCAATGGCAGGCAAGGTCTCGGGAGCGATGCTGAGGATGCAGAACCTGTTTGGGGGACTCTGCACGGGGTGGACGGTGGTGCTCACTGCTGGGAAAGAAGGGTCAGAAGCATCAGGAAACCTACCCTGCCCACAGCCTGTGTCTCCCAAGAGAGCGAGTGGGGTAGATCAAACTACTGAGGGTCAACAGAGAGAGAACAGGGGATTTTCTGAGCAACAGAGAGGTTATTTCCCTGCAAAGATCATAGAATCCTAGAGTTGGAAGAGACCTCAAGGGCCATCTAGTCCAACCCCCTGCCATGCAGGAACCCCCATCACAATATTTCCAACAGATGGCCATCCAGCCTCTGCTTAAAAACCTCCAAAGAAGGAGACTCCACCACCCTCCTTTGTGGCAGCATATTCCACTTCCGAACAGCTCCAACCGTCATGAAGTTCTTCTGAATGTTCACATGGAATCTCTTTTCCTGTAGTTTGAGACCATCGCTCTGAGTCCTAATCTCTGAAGCCATGGAAAACAAACCTGTTCCCTCTTCAATATGACATCCTTTCATAGGAAAAAGCAAGGACTGCCGTCACTCGCTGAGTGTCTTTTCATTGTTGGCAGCCCGGCTGTAGAGATCACCCTCTTTTGGAGACCTGTACCACACGCCTACATCAGGATCTTTACCATGTTAGACTAAGACTTTTTTTAAAAATCACATTCTGCAGGTTTTTGGATCTTTTATAACTAGTTTTAGTAGGAGGGCAGGCGCACTGCAGCTGTACTTACCCATTACCCAAACAAAATATAAGTTCCCCCCTCCCCAGGAAAACTATTATGCATGTACTGAGGTTATATTCTGTTATTGAAGGTAACCTGCCCCTTTTTATTAATGCTGCCTGTTCTCTTTGTCTCTCCCTGAAAAAAAGCTGGTGAAAATATGTAGATTTGGATTTATTTTCATCTTGTCATTTCTATATACAGTAATTGGTTTGCAATTTTATCTGTACCCTGCCCAGAGAAATGGAGTTTGGCCTGGTCCTTTGATTCCCCTGCAAAAAACTGCTCCAAGGTTGTATAGATTTGTATAGCTAGCTGGATAGTTCAGTGGTTTAGGTATCTGATGGGGAGATAGAAATTAGGAATTTGATTCCCCACTGTGCTTCATAAAAACATAAGAAGAGCCAGTTTTAAGCCTGGAGATGACACGTATCTCCGTCATGGTTTGTCACCTGTGATGTCCAACCCCCTTTGGAAGGCATCCAGGCCAGCAGATGCCATCACCACTTCCACTCACTTGGTTTCGGCTTGAGGAACCCATTGCTCACGTCTTCGCAGTTGGCAGGGACCGGCTCCCCGTTCACTTCCTTGTAAATATCGAACTCCCTGGACAAGGTATGAATCACGACAGGCAGGTCCTTCTCCCGCACCTGAAAGGGAAGCCCCCCCCCCAATCAGCAATGGCATCGCAACCAAGAGGCAAAAGGTCATCTCAAGAGCGCATCTCTGACCGTTGTCGCCTGCCGTAAGCTCCTCTGGTGTCCTTTGCCGATTCCTGCACAATTCCCACAAAGCAATAAAGGGAGGCATCTACTTATTGTTGTCCACCTGTCCCAAGGATCACACCCACAAAAAGCACTCAGGAAATTCAGTCATCTGACAGGTCACTGCAGTCAAGTCCACCTTATGGGCTTCCTTCTATCTTCCACCATAGCTGTCAAGTGTTCCCCACGGCTGCCTGGGATGGAAGGAGAGCGGCACGCCTGCTGGGAGCTCCAGGGAGGTGGGGCGCTGGCAGCCAGGCCCTTCAGCGACAGGGTGGCACCTCATTTACATACCGGGTTCCCAGAATCCCTTGCGGTGGCTTCAAAATGCTCACTGTGACCTAGGTATCTCACCTTCCTAAGACAGGCCTACAAAACACGTTCAAAAGTAGCCCACTGGCCACCAATTTAAAAAAAAATGAGGGGATAAGTTCTTCACCCCTCTGTCCCCCATCCCAAGAACCACCACTGCCCTAGCAAAGTTCTGAGTCTGCCAGCCCACTGTCTCAGCCAAGTGGGGCAATTCAAGGGCCATGGCACAGTCCCCTCAGCCCTGTTCTAGGAGATATATATACCAATCAGGACAGCTGGTGGGTTGTGGGTTAGGGGTTGTGCAGGGAGAAGTGCTCTCTGGCGGGCCACCTGGAGGCCGGCTGCACCCATCGCCCGAAATGCAGGATATTTCAGGGGAAAATATTTTTTCGGGAAGATGGCGGGAAACAGTGATTGATCCGTGAATGTCCCGCCCAAAACGTGACACTTGACAGGTCTGTCTTCCACCTGTAGGCCTATCTACCTACTGTGTGCTGGGGGTAGACCGTGCGTCCAGGGAATCAGCCTAGCCAACTCCCTACTGCGCCAAAGGCAGACCAAGCCTCCAGGAGATCTGAGGCCCTGCCTACCTGGAAAGCCATTAAGCCCTCCCTCAGCTGGCAGTCCATTTCTTTGGAATGGATCCTGTTCACTATTACGATACCCTTCTTGCATGGGGTGGCAGGGGAGTAGCTTCCAACACAGATGTCAGAGCCTGCACAGGGGTGTTTGGGTCACCTCCCAACCATTACAACCACCGCCAGTACTGGTAGAGAGGGAGACTCACACACTTGCAAACAGATCTACAGAAAGCCCTTTGGTCTACAAGATTCCTGGGTATGTGGGATCCTCCCACTCCAGAAGGCCAGCAAAATCTTACCAACACCCCAACAGGCCGGGGCTACCTTTCCCAAAAGTGTTGCCTTCATGATATACAAAACGACAAGGGCCACCAGCTCAGCCAAAGGACCCCTCGGCACTCACCAGGATGAAGTCGGTCTGGTAGGTAGAGAGCATCAGCACAGAGACATTGTGCTCTGCCAACGGGGCAATGACCGACTTGGCGATTTTGGTGACCCCGATGGGCTGGAGGGTGGCCGAAGAGCTTCCGCTGGAAGAGACATTGAGCACCAACCACGTTGAGTCAACCACCTGCAGGAATTCGGACGGAGGCAGTTCTGGAAGAGAAGGGCGGAACTCAGGTTTTTAAATGGGTGAGTGGGAGTTAAACGTTAGAAACTGGAAAATTAACTCAGTGGGTTCAACAACATTTAAACAGACAGAGAACAGACTATATTTTGGTCTAAAATGGTTGGACTAAACATTGGGGAGGTTGTCTTATGCACAGAATAAGCCAAGGAGATAACTGCATGCTTGCAAAACTAATTTTGGGTTGGAAACACAGGGGGTGTCTTATACACAGGGAAAATGTGGCACTTAAACTGTTTGATTGTCATTACTGAAGGCATTCACAACACAGATTTCTAATACGCTGTCTAGCCTTGAGTATAAATGGAATTAAGCTTTAAGCCCCAGAAACCCTTGTTTAAAGAACCAGCAATTTATCCGTGCTCCTGTGATTTAGTGTCAAACCTTACGGGACCCCAAGTTTAGGAAATGGTGCTCTATAGAAAACTAATTAGCTACTGTCCATATCGGTATAAGAAGTTCTGTTCAAGAATACAGGCTGTCGTAAATTCACCTCAACAGACCTGCTGTCTGGTCTCATCGCAGGTGGCTCTTGACGTCATAAAGACCCCATTCTTGTTACCCCAAACCAGAGCAATTCCCCTGCCCCAAAGGTAGAAACAAAACACTGGCTGCAACCTCTCATGGATAAGAACAATGTGAGAAACCTGTTACTTGAGCAAAACCCAAAGCCACCCCGTTCAGTGGAAGATGAAGCTGAGACGATCAGCGTGGCCCCTCCCTTAAAGTTTGCTATACTCAAATTCTGCCCTGTACGTTCCTGCTTTTCTGCTGCACGGCTAGAGGAGTTTAGCCGATTACATGCCATCAACTCACTTCCAAATTACATTGAACCTACTAAGGCGTTCAACGTTTGCTTCGCTGTTAATATACCACCCCATAAAGGCATGTCCAAACTTCGGCCCTCCAGATGTTTTGGACCACAACTCCCACAGTCCTTTGCCATTGGAAATACAGGCTTGGAATTCTGGGAGTTGTGGTCCAAAACATCAGGTGGGCTGAAGCTTGGACATGCCTGCTTAGAGCATTCTCTGGACAGTTTAGAATTTAACTACGGAGGTTATGTATGGCACCCCCCTCCAGTGAGCTAGGTACTTAGTTTACGACCACTGGAAACATGGAAGGCTAAGTCGGTTACCTGGGCCCATTGGGATTGAACTCAGGTTGCGAGCAGAGTCTTGGCTGCAGCACTGCAGTTTAACAACCGCATCAAAGTGTGTGAGATGTTCCAGGCATGGTTACTCAGTGCCACCCTCCAACTGGTTTCTGTGGCTGAGTCACGATTTGAACTAACATCTCCCGAATCCCATTCTGGCATTCTGTTCCCTACACTGCACTGGCCCTTCACTGAATAGGGCTTGTTCAACCACAACATTTATACAAGCCCAGCTGATTCCAGAGGCGTCTTTGACTGTGCCAAACAACTGGATTTCACCCTGTAATTCTACAAGACCATCATATAGGCACAACACAAGAAGAAAGGAACAGTGTGGCGTTCAGCCAATTACAAATTTTGACAAAAAACAATCTGTTTTTTAAGTGTGAATCAAGAGCTGGGAGCTTGCCAGATGTGGATATTTTTTAACAAGGCTTAAGCAAAACACTACACAGGAAGATACCTGTGCAGACACATAAACACAGAGAGACGGGCCATTGACACTGTTCATAAGAACATAAGAAGACGAGCCCTGCTGGATCAGGCCAAAGGCCCATCGAGTCCAGCTTCCTGGATCTCACAGTGGCCCCACCAGATGTGTCTGGGAGCGCATGAGACCAGATATCTGCCTCCTGATACCACTCCCCTGCAGCTGGCCCTTGAAGTACCCTAGTTTTAAGCTTGGAGATGGAGACACATCTCCATCATGGTTTGTCACCTGTGATGGACTTTTCCTCCAGGAATCTGTCCAATCCCCTTTTGAAGGCATCCAGGTCAGATGCCATCACCACATTGTGTGGCAGGGAATTCCACAGACTAACAACGCGCTGGGTAAAAAAAAAATATTTTCTTTTGTCTGTTCTCTCTCTCCCAACCCTCCATTTGAGTGGATGTCCCTTAGTTCTGGTATTTTGTGAGAGGCAGCCAGGAATAGCCAGGAAGTTGAAAGACCAGGCTATAGGTAATACCTCTATAGTCCGCCCGACCCCAATCTTTTTCCTTTAGGAAGTTGAAAGTAAAAAGCTGAGATCTGGGAAATTTGTATTCTAAGACAACAGAAAGGTGGGGAGGGGAGGGAGAGGGGGGTTCCAGCCAATGCACAGGAGAAATGATGAAAACACGAAAGATGGTGTGTTACTATTACATATAGGGTATTACATATCTTTTGACTTTCTGTATTATGATATATTGGAGTTCTCCATCCTGGATGTTTAACCTACCTGGCAGAAACCTTACAGACACCTAAATGTGATGTCCCTGAGGCCTAAACTATATGGTTTTGAGGCTTAGCTCTGCCTAAGCTTTCTGCTCAGAAAGAAAGCTTCCAGGGCTGGCACTGGGGCAGGAACACAACATTTTTTGTGGCAAAACCAGGCCAAGTTAAACTTCAAAACCTTCTAACTGAGACCTAACAGTTCAGATGTTTTCCCTGATATTCAGCCTGAATCTGGCTTCCAATAGCTTGCAGGGCGCCCTGGGCTCTGGGGATGATCGAGAACAGATCTTTATTTTATTAAAATGTTTTAGTCAGCAAGGAAGGTTAACAGCACAGAGATTTCCACCGAGCCCCTGGAATCCAGACCAGCCTTGTGTTAAAAACACTTTTTTTTAACCTCTGGGCTCCCGTGTCCCAGCCAATCGGCTCAGAAGCCTTCGACACGCCTGCTTCCACCCAAGATAAACTAGTTGTTGGCTAGTTGTGCGTGTGTGTATGGGGGGGGGGAAGCAAACCCTCAGCTTTGTCCCGAAAGACCCGAAGCCAAAACGGACTTGGAAAAACCCCTGGCCAAAAAGAGAGGGAGAGAAGATACAAAATGTTCTCGGTCGACTTGAGGTGTTGATGGAATACGCGACTGTAGAACAGCCTGGGCAGGACCCTGTTTTTGTGAGGAGGCCAGTGGGGCTGCTTTAGTAGGGGTGTAATGCGCGGGGCGTGGTGGCTCAGCGGACTAAGGCTCCGAAAACTGTTGGCTGCAAAGTCGGCAGCTCGGTGGTTCGAATCCCAGGTGCCACACAGCGGCACAAGCTACTGCTGACAACCCCAGCTCCTGCCAGCCTAAGAGTTCGAAAGCATGTCAACGCAAGTAGATAAACAGGTACCGCTGTAAAAAGCGGGAAGGTAAAACAGTGTTTCCTTGCAGCCATGCTAGCCACATGGCCATGGACTTACACAACACTGGCTCTTCGGCTTGAATACGGAGATGAGCACCGCCCCTAGAGCTGGACACGACTAGCAAGCATGTCCAGGGGGAACTTTTATCTTTACCTAATGTGACCTCTGTAACCCGCCCCAGTCAGCAGTCTGGCTGCTGCATTTTGGACCCGTTGAAGTTTCCTGAGACTTTCCATCGGCAGCCCCACATACAGTGCATGACAGTAGTCCAGCCAGGACGTCGCTAGGGCATGTCTCACTGTGGCCAGAGCAGGTTTCTCAAGGAACGGGCATAACTGGTGTACTAGCCTTAATTGTGCAAATGAGCTCCTGGCCACCGCTGTGACCTGGGCATCTAGGCTCAAGGGAGAGTCCTACCCCTACCCCTAGCCCTCAATCCCAGGCCTACGGATCTCTCTTACTTTGCAAGAAGCAAGTCAAAATACAAAAGTGAGAGCTCTTAAACCACCACCCTTGGCAGTGCAAATGGAGACCGGAGGCCTGGATGGATGTGCCTCTGCATTTGCCATCTCTTCACTTCTTGTGGACACACCAAGAGGGACTCCCAGGCTCGCGACCTTGGGAGAGAAGGTTCCCTATACCAAGTATAATCTTTGGTCCATCTAGACTAGAGAGCAACCTCAGCCCTCCAGAGCTTCAGGCAGGACGACTTTCAGTCCTTACTCAGTGTGTCAGCGATCAGTGTCCGGGGCCATAGCTCTAAAGTTTAACTCCCTACTTTGTGCATTGCAAAAAGAGCCAGCCTGTGTAGCCTTGGGGTTCAGTTCCAGGACGCTCGGTTCAGCCTGCTCAGTTCCAGGATGCTCATCGCAAAAGAAGAGAACGGTAAACAATTTACAAGTACCCTATACCTAGAAAAGCTGCCTAGATGCCCTAAGCACATCTGATCTCGCCTGATTGCGGAAGCTAAGCAGCGTTGGCCCTGGTTAGCACTTGGATGGTGCTGTAGGCACCTGGAGAAGGAACTGGCAAACCACCCCAGTATTCCTGCCCAGAAAACTCCATGGACATGGGGTCATGGAGAGTTGGTCACAAATGTAATGACACAACACACATACCTAGAAAACCCAACAGCAGGGTTGCCATAAGTGTGTAACTGGCATGAAACAATTATATCATTATTAGCTAATGTCCTCAATTAAAACCAACTTGTAGCAACCTTAATATGACTTTCAGAGTAAGTAAAACCTTTAAGGAGTGTTTTTACCACTGTCACCCCCATCAGCTTCTACAGCCAAGATCTTCTGCATCCAGTCACAGGAATGGATGCCATGAATGGATCCAGGGAGTGTCTGTAAGCCAAACCGGCATTCTGCCACTTGCCAACATGCTTCCTGAAAGACCCACATGTGTGAATTCAAGAACTCTCCCCAAATCTTTTGCTACTCACACTAGGGAAAGGGTTTACAGAGAAGCCTCCATTTTCTATAACTCAAATTAGAGGTGGGATCACACCCCATGGCCCCAGGGAAGGGTGTTTTCCTCCAGTCTCCGTGGCATTCAAAACTAGCTCATCTGTTTATTTAAGATCTACCTTGCTTTTCTCCCAAAACTGGGGCCCCTGTTAAAAACCATCTGCATAAGTATTCCTATGGCTCCACTTTTCGCTGGATTAAGAATGGGCAAGACAATTCCGAATCAAAACTGGCACAGACCTGCCAAAATTGGCCACAATTTGGTCAACCACGACGACAACAAAAAGTCTCTGCTCATGAGCAATCTGCAGGGTGGTGCCAAGGAAGGCTCCATTTCCCCACCCACCACCTCGCCCCAAAGACCACACCCTGTTCCCTGCCTCCACTAAAGGAACCACCACCACCACCCCGTGTAAACGTACGCATATTAAAATTAAATACCACTTTCCAGGTAGGCTCCATGTCTTTAGGGCAATGGGGCAAGAACACGCAGAAGATGTTGGACAGCACATCACACCTGGGGGTGGGGGGAAGGCTGGGTTGAAGGCAAACAAGCGGATCAAGGCGTAAGGAAATCGCACCCTTATAAGGAAAACCGGAAACACACCAGGATTTTTATTATTTATTTTTTTATTTTGCTCTAGGAAAAGGCAAATAGGACACAACAGAGATATATACAATGATGGGCAGTTTGGAGAAAATATATCTGAGCAACGGTTGGAATCAGGATTGGAGCTCTGTAGAGGAACCCGACGGATCATTTTAATCCAACCGCCAGCTGGTTGACATCTGAGCTGAAGCTTTCCAGGCAAATGAATGTCTTAAGTCAGCGTGAAAAACTGCATTTCAGAAGATGCCACTGTGGCGAAAAGGGTTAAAACAATCATGACTCTGTTTGAATAGCCAATCACCAAGCTGATGGGAGTGGCTAAGAATGTTATATATTGGAACATAATCGGTGATCGACAGTTTAGTTTAAGTTCAGTTCAGTCTGAGTTCAGTTGAGTTCAGTTAAGAGAACTGAGAGTCAGTTAGACTGTCAGTTGATCAGGTGGGACCTGCCACTGAAAAGGGTCTGGTTTATAAACACTTTATTATAAGATTTCATGTATGCAGTACAATAACATCGGCTAAAGCTATCAAAATACTGATCATCTAATTGTAAACCAATAAATGTTTAATGTTTGTTTTAAAGCTATATTACTTGGTGTGACTCTCTCTCTCAAATACATATAAGTGTCCAGTGAATCTGGTGGTGGCAGCCAGTGAAAAACCCGTGTGTGAAAGGGGCACCTCACAGCCACCACCTTCTTCAATGGTGCCTTGTTCCACCATCTGGGAAACCAGGGGAGCCCTTTCAAAATTCCCGTCCCTTTCACTGTCAGATCTTCCAGAAGTCTTGTCTCTTACGGGTCCATGTCCCACCTTCTGTAACAGCAGAAAACAGGACTGCTTCCTGTGATGGGGGTCCCTGCATGGCAAGGGGTTGGACTGGATGGCCTTTGAGGTCTCTTCCAACTCTTATGATTCTATGATTCAATGCTTTACCAGCCTGATCTAGGATTCTATGAAATACGCAGTTCCCTAACCGTTCCTCATAGCTGTCGGTTCCCAGATCCCATCGCCATTGGGGGGTCACGTTCCTTGGGAGTCCCCCCTTCTCCGTCAGCTTTTAAAATTATACGGCCCAGAAGTAGATTTGTGTTTCACATGGGCTGTGACAAAAAGCAGAATCAAGGGCTACGATTCGTTCCCTTAATCTAGACGCGCTTTGTCCACTTGAAGCAGGCTAGAATGGCGTCAGCCTTTTTTTAATGCTCCCAGACTCACTGATCCTTTCCGTATCTATTCCCGCCAAGGTAGATGTCACTCATCCTATATATGTGCACCCACTGTTTCCTGCCTAAATGCCAAACTTTACATTTACCTCCTGGATCGAGGTATTAGGCATACCCTCTCCGTCTATGGATTGGTCCCACAGGCCACAGTCCAGAGTTCCGGTCGTATTCCTCTCCACTTGGGTATCACCCACTCTGGTGGTTGTGCCGGTTTCAGCACCCGTCCGGCTGGGCTCAACCCCGGTGCTTGCAGTCGGATGCACTTCTCAGCGATTCTCTTTTCTCTCTGAAGCTGTATTCTAATTTCCTTTCTTTCTCCCCAATACTCCCACGCCTCCTGTTCACCCCAGTAAGAACAACCCAGGCACTCTCCTTTTGCAGCTCTCAGCCTCCTGGTCTCCCATCATCATTTCCTCCCAGGAACCAGTATCTGGATTTTCCACCCATACCCATGGCCAGCCTGGGGGCAGAATGCATGGATGAGCTTTTATATGTGCCTCGTACCCCTCTGTTATTGTCCCATTCAAAGCTCCTGCCTTTTTTCTTTCCTCTCTTCCCCGCTCTTTCTAACAACCTCTCTAACTCTTCCACCTGCCCTTCACTCTCCGGTGGACGTGTCTTAACCCTTTCCGGTCCCACTGGAGTTCCAACGGAGGGGTAGGGGTTCTCTCGTTCGTTGACCGCAGACAGCCCTGTGTTGAGTTGAGCCCGTTGCTGCAGTGGCTCCACAGGGGTCTTTTGCAAATCTGATTAAGCACACTCCTAAGTAATTTCTCACTAAACAACACCAAAACCCACTGAGCTACTCACAGGCCTAGAACCTACAGAGTTGAATGGATCAAGGGGCAAGACGGAGGGAGGAGGGGGAGGAAGGACTACAGGACTGCATACACGCAATAGTCCTTCCGGTACAGGATACCACAAAACATGGAGTCATCTATTACAGGATGATGTGATGGCCACCAACATTGAAGGTATTTAATGAAAACACACTCTCAATTGATGCAAAACAAAGTTATCTAAAGGTACCGGTCACAATGGTCATACATTCGCCACCAGATCAAAGGCAGGGCTCCCATCAGAGATAGGAAGCCTTACTTGGCTCTTTATGGCTGCATTCGGTGACCACGGGGGGTGATTTATTCTTGAGCAGTGATTTGAGTTATTATGTCTGCCCGCTTTTCTTCACCATCTTACATGAGTATTATTATTAGTACTATTATTTTGATTGTTTGTTAGCTTTCTTTTTCAATTTAGGGTCACTGTTGGTTTGCTTATGTCTACCTTTGGAACTGATTATTATTTCTTGTGTATTGTACTATGAGATTTTTATATCTGTTAACCGCCTTGAGTTCCTTTGGGAAAATCCGGCGGGATATAAAAATAAAAATAAATGAATAATAAACAAATAAACAAATAAACTACTACTACTACTACTACTACTACTACTACTACTACTACTACTACTACTACTACTACTACTTATTTGGACTACAGCACCCAGAATCCCCAGCCTGCACACAGATTTAGGACAGCTCCTTGGGATCTCCATGGGTGTGTCTCCTTTTGTAGCAGGAGAAGGGGGTGGTGGTCCAGAAGTCAAATCACATCAACCGGACTTCCTTTTCTTATGAGATTGAAATCTTTTGCTACTCATCCAAGGAGCTTCATCACTCTAAGGAAAGTTGGTAGGGAGGCCTCCAATTTATAGTTCACCTTGGTTTCACTCAACTCTGGTCTGAATAGGCTCATTAGTGGACAGTGGCTTGAATAGGCTCGTTAGCTGTATAGTGTTCAGGGGTGTGTGTAAGTCCCGCCTATGCGACCCTTCCAAACACCCATTAAGGATGGGTCTTTAACAGTGGCCTTGCTGGTGGAGTTCTGAAGTGCTTCTGCTTTATCTGGGGAATGAGGAAAGGGTTAGGGTTAGGGTTGTGCCTGAGTTCCCCATCTCGGTTGGGAAAGATTTTTAATACCCACCTGGCTTCCCTGACCCCTCTCTCTCAAACCACCTCTCTTCTCTGTCTAATAAGTGTACATCCTTGTCTTTGATTGAGTGCCCTTTGTCCTTCCAATGGAGGTTGATTCCCCTCCTGTGCTGGGCCATCTTCTGGTTTAGCGGCTGTTTGGATTCTCCAGCATAGAGCTCTGCTGTGGGGCTGGGAATGCTTCAGCAGCCTCAAGAAGATGATGAAATGCATCATCCTTCCTTGACCCTCGCCTCCAACTCCTTGAATTGTCCCTGTTCCCGCAAGCAAGGTTGCTTGTACGTGAGACGTCTTGATTTTTCCGATGTCTTCCTGGCCAGGATCTCCATTCTGTTTTAACGCATTCGCCTTCTTCCAAAGGGCTGCTTCGTTTTTAGGCGCCCATACAAAGGGAAGCAAAAGCAGCAGGAGGGGCAGGTGTCGTGTTTCCAAACTAAATCAAGAGGCCAGCCGGCTGTGGGGTGAGACACCGTTGACAGAACAACTGATGCACGTGGGCCTGATAGAACTTCCCGAGGCTCCAGTTTGTGGTCTAAAATGCTCAGCCACTTTCCGTGTGTTTGTTGTGCCGGTGTGCACGCAGACACGGTGCTAGGGGGGTGGGGGGGCGAAGGAGATGCCAAGTGAAAGCAAAGTGTTCCATCTCTTGCTCAAACCAACATTTTTCCCCAGCAGACAAAGAGTTCCTTCGGCACAGTCCCACTGGAACCCCGTTCCAAGGAAACAGGATGGAGCCATTCATAAGAACAATCACTGCCGGGCGGACTCTTGAGGGCTTGTAGGAAGCCCAGGACCTGGAAGGAATCCACCGACTAGCAAAAGCCAGAAAGCAGGAAAGCTTTTAAAATCTGAGAATTTTTTTTAAACCAACAATTGTATCTCCTAGCAAAAGAGCACTCGCTATCTGTTGGCCTTAACTTCCAGGCAAGACTGGAAGGGGTGACCCTCCAAGAGAAAGGAACTTAAAAGCCAATTCCTTGCCATGAAGTCACAGCCGCTGGTTCTCATGCTACTGCTTTCTGTGTGCATCGTGTAAAATATCTTATGATGCAGCCTCCTCCAATTTCTTCCTTTCCACTTCACAGAAGCTGCAGGCAACACACTGTAGGTAGGCAGCTATTTGAAATGGCACTGCCTTTTATGCAACTACTTATCCGGAATTAATCCCTGGCTGCAAATAACCTAAAGTGCAGGATGGGTTTGATTGAAATCAAACTGATCATGATTTAAGTTTTAATAACTGATTTTTTGACTATTTAAATTAAATAAATGATTATTTTTTTAAAAAAAATTGATTTTCATCCACCCTGCTTTTTGGTTACAGTTTAAGAAGGGAAAATCCCCATTCCTTTTCTACAGTAACATAATTATTAAAGCTCCTTTTGTAGTCTACGTGTGTACGTATGCACACATGCACAGAAAGAGAAAAAACTCCAACAAGGAAATGGAGTTTCAGCATAATTCCAAAAGGATTTTGAAGATTTCCTAAAGAGATGTGGTTCTCAGAAAGTTGGCTTTTTAAAAGAGGGACTGTATTTGGATATAAATGCCAATAAACCCCATACTTCTTCACAAAACAGCAGAGAAAAAGAGGCAAATCTTTATTCTATCTGGAATAACCCAATACTGTATTACAGTACTTAGTTGGAAAGAAAAATGTTAAATTTTAGCAGAGTGAAACTATTACAGTAACTACAAATAGGGGGGCCATGAGATGCTAATTACTTTTTGTAACTAACTACTTTGAAAATAATTATCCAAGCCCAAATCCTTCCTTCCATGCACTTTCTCTGAACAGCTTCCTTAGGGTCAATTATAAACGAATGCATGGAACTGCTTGGAACTAAAACAGAACCTGCCCCCTTGATACTAAAAAAATGCAGATTATAAAGGTACTGTATTATGATAGTGAGCAATATATATAGATTATCTATAGCTCCATCTAGTGGCCAATTCTGCTAATGATGTCTTTAGAAATTTCTGTCTATAAGACGCCCCACCTATAAGATGCCTCCATGTATAAGAAGAACCCCAATTTTCCAGCCCAAAACAACAGTTTCTCTACTGTGTGGTTCTCTCATTGGCTTACTTCTGTGCATAAGTTGACCCTAAATTTTTAGTATGTTTTAGCAAAATAATACAGTCTTATACATGGAAAAATACAATATACTTTGTATATACAGTGGAACCTTGACTTACGTCATTAATCCGTTCCAGTGGTCTAGACTTAAGTCAAACATGACTTAAGTCAAATGAATGTTTCCCATAGAAAGTAATGGGAAAGCGGATTAATCCGTTCCAGATGATGAAAAAGACCCCCGAAAAAAGCAATTTAACACAAATTTGACTGGGATAGGAGATTCCTTCTGGGGATGTAAATGAAATGTCTCTTCAAAGAGAGGAGGCGGCAGTGGAATTATAGTCCACAAGTTATATGCCTCCACTTTTTAATGTTCATAGCAACAATGTCTAACATTTAAGTTTTACTGATTTTTAACCTGACGTTCCAAGTTCTGAACAACTCTATGCTTACCATTAGAGTCCCACAACTTTACAGCTCCCCAACTAAAATGCTTCCATTGTGGACCAGACTTCTGGAGCCGGATTTTTTACAAGACTGAGCCGACTGTCTAACCAGCGAGGCCAGCCCTGAGCTCCCGGCCCTTCTTCTCCTCCGGCAGCAGCGGCAGCTTCGGTGAGGCCGAGGACCAGCTCCAGGTGCTCTGAGCTGGCCTCGCCGAAGCCACCCCTGCCGCTGCCGGAGGAGAGGAAGAAGGCAGGAGCAGTTTGGAGGCGGCAGCTGCGATGCTGGGTTGTGGCTGCCGCCCGATTCCGGAGCCTTGCGCCGGGGCTCCGAGATGTAAGTCAAAGCCTGCGACTCAAGTCAAACAGGCCCCTTCTTGCTGCAAGTCAAATATGATGCAAGTCAAGCAGTATGTAAGTCAAGTTTCCACTGTATACAGTATAGTGTTTTTTTCCTTTTAACATTTTCAGACTGTGAATCAGTAAATCAGCAAAAGTGATCCCATGGATATGGGGGTGGGGGTGGGGTGGTCTGACTATAATGGCAGCTCTGAGGAGGAGAGAGGCACTTCCGTATAAATCAAAGACGCAACCCCCCCCCCCCACACACACACACTCCAAAATAACGTCACAGGGGCGCTAATTAGAAACAAGAAATGCACGGGATCCTAACGTTGACTCTCCCCTCCCACCTGTGCGCACACACCTCTGGTTCTGCCCAGAGAGACTCAATGGGGGAAACGGCTTAACAGTGTAAAGTTGGCTCACTGGGGCCTGTTTCAGCGATCTGGGCAGGGGTGATGACGTTGGAGTCACTCAATGCAAACATGAACCTGGGGGGGGGGGCGCAGGAGGAAGCGCTGACGAGTAAGAAGAAGCACCGGATCCTGGGTAAGGCGATAATAAAGTAAGATGACAATAAAGTATCTATCTATCTATCTATCTATCTATCTATCTATCTATCTATCTATCTATCTATCTATCTATCTATCTATCTATCTATCTATCTATCTATCTATCATCTATTTTTACCCAGCATGTTGTTAAGTCTGTGGAACTCCCTGCCACAGGAGGTGGTGATGGCATCTGGCCTGGATGCCTCCAAAAGGGGATTGGACAGATTCCTGAAGGAAAAGTCCATCACAGGTTACAAACCATGATGGAGAGGTGTAGTCTCCAGGCTTAAAACCAGGGTACTTCAAGGGCCAGATGCAGGGGAGTGGTTGCAGGAGACAGATATCTAATCTCTTGCATTCCCAGATGTGTCTGGTGGGGCCACTGTGAGATCCAGGAAGCTGGACTAGATGGGCCTTTGGCCTGATCCAGCAGGGCTCTTCTTACGTATGTTCTTATGTTCTTATCTATCAATCCCTCCCTGTTCTTTCTATCTATCTATCTATCTATCTATCTATCTATCTATCTATCTATCTATCTATCTATCTATCTATCTATCT
>JAHTLZ010000200.1:1898139-1949283 GCA_023846285.1 Phrynocephalus versicolor | reverse complement strand
ATAATAATAATAATAATAATAATAATAATAATAATAATAATAATAATCCAAAATGCACATGCTTACACCTGGTATTCTAGCCTCTTAGCAGACTCGTGAACAACAGCCTAGCCATTTTAATGGACTCACCTACAGAAATAGATTAAGGTTTTGTTGCAGGATTTGTTTGTGTGTTTTGCTTCTTGTTTCTCTGGCAACAGTAACTGGGGGTGGGGGGTGGGGTCTCAAAACCTTCTTTAAACTGAAACTGAGAAAAACAAACTTAACTCTTTTGCTGGTGGGAGGCTTGTTTACCAAATTATTTCAACAACAAAATCCTAATAGTCAACCCATCAGGTCACTGCTGTTCACTGTTTTATTCCTGCAGGTCACTACACCTTGCATGTCCAACTTTTCTCAATATTAAGGAAGCAAAGTGTTCTGCTTATATACCGCCCCATACTACTACAATAAGTCTCTGGGCGGTTTACAATTTTAATTACTGTACAGTGTGCAGGCTACACATTGCCCACCCCCCAGCAAGCTGGGTACTCATTTTAGGATGGAAGGCTGAGTGAACCATGAGCCGGCTACCTGGGATTGAACCCAGGTCGTGAGCACAGTTTTATCTGCAGTACAGGCATTTAACCACTGTGCCACGAGGAAGAACAAAAAAGGGAAGGGTTTGAAAACCATCAAATAGGAAGAAATGGAATAATTGAAAATGCAAAGGGTCAGAAAGAGAGAGAACTTGTTACAATCATTATCTGGTGTTTACACTTGTAAAGCAAGGCCTGTTGAAAGTTCTTTGGACGTTGAGGACTACAACTCCCTCGGTCCTTTAACTACTGCCCTGGCTGAGAGGAATTATAAACTAAGATCTCAGGCTGGGGCACCTCCCTTATGAAGAAAGGCTAAAACATTTGGGGCATTTTAGTCTGGAAAAAAGGCGCCTGAGGGGGGATATGATTGAGACATACAAAATAATGCAGGGCATGAGTAAAGTGGATAGAGGGACGCTCTTCTCCCTCTCACAAAATTCCAGAACTAGGAGACATCCACTCAAACTGAGGGCTAGGAGAGTGAGAACAGACAAAAGAAAATATTTTTTTACGCAGCGTGATGTTAGTCTGTGGAACTCCTTGCCACAGGAGGTGGTGATGGCCTCTGGCCTGGATGCCTTCAAGAGGGGATTGGACAGATTTCTGGAGGAGAAGTCCATCCCAGGTGACAAACCATGAGGGAGATGTGTCATCTCCAGGCTTAAAACCAGTGTCCTTCAAGGGCCAGGTGCAGGGGAGTGTTATCAGGAGACAGAGATCCAGTCTCATGCGCTCCCAAATGCATCTGGTGGGGCCACTGTGAGATACAGGAAGCTGGACTAGATGGGCCTTTGGCCTGATCCAGCATAGCTCTTCTTATGGTCTTATTTTCTTAAGGACCTGAGGTTCCCCCACTCCTTGCTCTAAGTTCTGATAGGGAGATCCTGACCAAACTGTTTTGGAAGGAGCTAAAAGATGTGAGATGGGCCCAGTATTTCTCAGAAACTGGAATTCTTTGGCGGTAGTTGACTGGATCTAATCTTGATGAGAAAACCACAGGGAAGGAGTTCCCTGTTCCAGCAAAAAACAATTTTCTAGAACACTATTGGATGCGAACCTGGAGATTTAGGAGAAAAGCACATTGGCTGTGAATCTTACTATGTTTTAAGGCACTGTTTTCAGATATTTTTAATTTACCAAGGTGCAAAAGCGTAACTATACAACACACACACACACACACACACACACAACTCAAGTTCTGTAACTACAGCAGCCCTCTCACTTAACACTGTAAAACCTGGGGGTTGCAAAACCTTTGGCCCTCTGATTTTGGGACTACCTTTCCCAGCATCCTCGATGGCTGACCCTATTGAGTTGAACTAACAGGATATGTCGGTCCAAATACTGCACAAGGAGGTTCCAAAGCTTTCCCACATTCTTGTTTTAAACTACACAAATCTTACACTGGTCAATGACCGTAATAAAAATTTATATTGTATTGTAAATTGCACAAATTGGTGTGTATTTCTCTCTCTGAGTGACAAAGCAAGTCCCCAACTCTTTTTTAAAAATTAGCTGAAATTTTGATTTTTTAAAAAAAATAAAATGTAAGTTGATTTACTTGTGGTAGTGTCCAAGAACCTTCATTCCCCAGCCACCGGCTTTCTCAAGCTGGCTTTTCTACAGACTCCAAAGTAAAGTCGTCTTTTCATCCTACACATTTCCAAGATATTTCTGAGGAAAGCACAGGACTGGATTTCGCTCACAAGGATCATATTCCAGGCAAAACTTTGCAAGTGAAGGATTCCAAAACTTGAGACAGAACCGAGAACAAAAGCAATCCGAAGGACGCTGCTAATAATTATGGCAGGCAACAACCAAGGGGGTAGTGAGTCACTGATTGACACCCTCAAGAAAGGATGGAGGGCTCCCACCCTTAAAAAGCCTTTTTAATGGGGGGAAATGCATCTGTTTTCAGTAATTAAAACGTGGATCAGAGAATTCTTTCTTGCAATTGCCTTTTTACCAGTTTGCAGGGAAGAAGCAGGAAGCCAGAACTTGTTAAAGCTCTGGTCAGCAATTAGAACCATTTGTTTATTTATTTACTAAATGCATATGGCGTTTTAACTAAGAACAGCCCTGAGTCGGTTTATAAAACCTGGGGTAAAGGATGAAACCGCCATCCAAATGCCTGCCAATTCCGTATTAAAACATGGAAAACAAATGAGCTTAAGAACGGACGATTGAAAGGGCAATGAGCAAAGGGGAAATTATTCCTTCCAAAAAGGCCAGAAAAATATCCAAGTTCTACATAACACACACACACAGAGCTAGTGTTACTTAACAGCCCCTCTTTTGCCCCAAGTTGGCAACTGGGCAGGGAGGGATGGCTGCCGGGTAAGATCTGGTGGGGGTGGTGGATCCTGCACCGTGCACTCCTTTTCAAGATTTGACCCAAACTGGTCTGCAATTCCCACGCCATCTTGGAAAACCCACTTCCAACAGCCCCAGGGTGCACGTAGAGATGCATGCGCTCACGCCCCATGGGACCTCCTATAAACCCACTGCGCTCACCTTGGCTAGATGAAAAAAACAACAACGCCTAGCTACATACATATCCTGTATATATATATTTGCACGGCCGGCCTAATACACGTGTAGACGTACACACACTCTGGTCCCCAGCTCTATTTGCGCCTGGGCTTTTTCCTTTAGGCTTCCCGGAGGTCTCGCCCGAAAGCGACACCCCCCCACACACAAAAAAAGAGATCTGCCCCGTGCACTGCTCCTTGAAGCCCCCAACCCCTCGGACCCCCTCGTGCGCGTGTCCCCGCATGCACACGGCGAGAGAACCCATCCCGCGCGAGCCCCGGCGGCGCGCGCGCCTCTTTCCTCGACCGCCCCGGCCAAGCCTCCGCGGGACACGCGCCCGAGCATCCCCACGCGCGCCTCCACGGACGCGCGCGCCTCCCATCCCTGCCCCCCCCCGGGCACCTGCTTCGCTGGGGCAGGAGCAGCATCTTGAGGAGCGGGTGCGTGTAGAGCCAGAGGCCGCCGCGGGCCAAGCTCAGGACCCGCACCCGGGGCTCCAGGATCCGCAGCTCCATGGCGGCGGGCGGGTGAGCAGGCGAGCAGGCGGGCGGCTCCTCCTCGGCGCGCTCCCAGCAAGGCCGGCGCCCAGCCCCAGCGCTCCTCGGCTATAGGGCAAGCCCGGGGTCCGCCTCCGCCGCCTCGGCCCCGGCCCGACCCACCGGAGGAGGAGCGCCGCGCGACCCAACCCCGGGACGCCCGGCCAGGCTCCCCTGCACGCTGTGCGTCCTGTGCGCCCTGCGCCCTGCTAGACTCCCCCTCCTGGAAAGGGGAGCCTGGGAAGCTACCAGCCCTTCTTTTCTGGAAAGAAGAACGAGTTCCGGAGAGCCGTGTAGCCATCCCCCCAAAAAATTAAATCTAAAAAATTTAAATGCAAAAGTGGACCAGGTGGATACCTTTTAGGCTACCGGTAAAACAACAACAAAACACTTGCTAATCTTTCGAGGGCGATAACCGTCTTCCTCCAGAGCTGTACCACAAAAGTTTAAAGTTTACCTCACCAAACTTGGGTCCTCCAGATGTTTTTGGACCACAACTCCCATAGTCCTTTGTCACTGGGAATCTAAGCTTAGGATTCTGGGAGTTGTGGTCCAAAACACCAGGAGGGCCAAAGTTTGGACATGCCTGCTGGACCGGCTGAGCTGCAAATGCAGATACCTCAGACAATGAATATCTGGTATGAAATGTAGATCCCATCCCATATTATATTGCACACCTCATTCTGCTGCTCTATGTCTGAAGAAGGGAAAGTGTAGTCCGCAAAACATTACATTAACATATGAAAGTTAGTCTTTAAGGTGTCACATGTTTTGTGTCTTTTGTTTTGTTTTTCTTTGATTTTTTGGCCTGGAACTTTACATCTAAGAATTTACTCCTGACATCTCCACCTTCTGTCCTGTTTAAACTTTGCTACAGCTCTGAGGAAGAGGGTGTCGCCCTCGAAATATTAGCAGGTTTTGTTGTTGTTTTACTGGTAGCCTAAAGGTATCCACCAATTCTATTTTTGTATTTAATTTCTGGAAAGAAGGGGACTACCAACCCTGCCCCCCTCTCCTTTTTAAAAAAGTCGTATTTATTATTTATTTTAGAGTATTTTTACCCCACCGTTCTCCTTGGAAAAGGACCCAAGGCGGCTTACAGTAAGAAGGGATAATATACAGTCCAGTCTTCCTTTCTCTTTCTCTGTTCCCAACAATTTTTTCTGAATGGTGGCACCTCTGAGCATGTCCAGAGTGCCTTTGCTGAGGGGAGCACCTTACATCTTATTTATTTATTTATCTATATATTTCAAATTTGTATACCGCTTTTTAAATTTACCTGAGCCAAAGTGGTTTACAGACACCCGATAAAGGACAAAACACAGAACGAGGAAAGGTACAGCAGTCAAACAAAACAAAAGATAAATAGAAATAAACTAACCATAACACTAATGCATATAAAATCCAATAAACATCTGTTAAATCTAGCAATTGACAGGCCTAGATCATCACTCCCTTTTGGCTCCATTCCTGTCAAGTTTCCTACAAGGCAGCACTTGGGTTTATTTTATTTTTCCCCTTGCTTTCCCGCAATGTAGCCTTTGTTGTTTAAAACTCATGTTACTCTTGGCTTTTAAAAATGTTTCATTTCATTTTGTTTTGCTTTGACTAAATGTGAAACTTTTAAACAATGCTTGTTGTTGCTTGAACCTCCCCCGGTTACCCTAGCCATGCAGAAAAAGGAGAAATAAATGTTTCAAAAATAAATAAATATATAGCTGGCTTGCTCTTAAATAAAACAAAAGCAAAGTCAGCACTAGATATTTTGCATGGTGGGATCAATAGATGCTGTTCACATCTCCAGCTTTTTAAAAAAACTGATAGTGTTTATAACAATAATTAGCTTTGAAAGACTGGCCATTGAGAAAAATGTTCCATGTGTGTGATGAGATGGCTTCTAATCCAGGAAGGCTGACTCCAAGGATCATTTGTTAGTCTACGTAAGTGGCGCTAAGATTGTTTCTCCCTCCCTCCCCCCCTTTATTTATTTATTTATTTTATTTTTGCATTTATATCCCGCTTATCTTCAAACGAACTCTAAGCGGCTTACAAGGGCTATGTTAGCCACACAAGTACAAGGATAAACAAATATAATTACAACAATAAATTTAAAAACAGTAAAACCTAGTGGCACCTCATCAACTAGAGCGTATGATGGCGGAGAAGAGAAACGGAAAAAAAAAAAAAACACTAAGAATAAGAATCGCCAAAGGCCTCTTGGAAAAGGTAGGTTTTTAAAGCCTTCCGGAAGGCCAGCAGGGACTCTGCAGAGCGCACTTCGGTAGGGATGGAATTCCAAAGGCTAGGGGCCGCCACCGAGAATGCCCGGGTCCGAGTACTTGTCTTCCGGGCTTCTCGGACGGTGGCGACCCGTAGCAAGTGCGCTCGTGCCTGCCGAACGGGACGGGCCGAGGTGGATCGCTGAGCGATATGCTCTGCCAGGTAGTCCGGTCCCAAGCCATGGAGGGTTTTATAAACTAAAACCAGGACCTTGAATCTAATCCGGGCTGCAACGGGCAACCAATGCAGGCGGGCCAGGACTGGTGTGATGTGTTCATGAAGACGCACACCAGCCACCAGCCTGGCCGCCGCATTCTGTACCCGCTGCAGACGCCGGAGAAGAGTCAAGGGCAACCCCATGTAGAGGGCGTTACAGTAGTCCAGCCTCGAGATCACCAGTGCTTGGACCACTGTTCTCAGAGAGTTCGCGCCCAGGTACGGGCGGATCTGGGCGATCCGACGGAGATGGTAATAGGCGGACCTGGTCACCGACGCCACCTGGGACTCCATGGTAAGCGCCGGGTCCAGGGACACACCCAGATTCCGCACCCTATCCGCGAGCTGGAGGGAGACTCCCCCCAGGCAGGGGAGAGGGCCACCGTACCCCGACGGTGAGCTCCCAAAGAACATAACCTCCGTCTTCTCGGGGTTGAGCCTAAGCCTGTTTGCCCCGGTCCAAGTCAGTACGGCCTCCAGGCACCCATCGAGGATCCTCACAGCTTCCACTGCAGAGGTGGAAAAGGAGAGATAGAGCTGCGTGTCATCAGCGTACTGATGACAGCAGACTCCAAAACTCCTGATGACCCCCGCCAACAGCCTTACGTAGATGTTGAACATTGTTATTCATTGATATTGTGGCCATGAGCAAACAGCTGCCTAAACATTCCTCTTGGGATTTATAGTGGCAAAGTGTTTCTGAGCATGTGCAAAGTGCATTTCTGAAATACTGAAAGAAAGGGGGGGGAAACGAAAGAAAGCTGACACTTTGCAACCCTTTGCTACGGCCAAAATAATCTTAAATTGCAGAGCCGAACGGGGCCCGATGGATCATCCCAAAGAGACCCAGTAGGGAACTGAACTCCTGACCGCTGGATCTGCAGCCAGAGAGCAAATCCTCTAAGCTGCTGCCTGAGGCTCTTGCCTCCATCTACCTTACGGTAGGGCCGACCATGTTAGGTGAATGTGGGAATGTGGAACAAAGGAGGGATTCCCCACCCCCACCCCACCCCCAGGAAGCACCGTGCAATAATCACAAAAATGGGTCACCAGCCAGGCTTGCTCAGTTAGTTGGCTCAACAGGGCGAATCAGCCCACATGCAAAGCCTCTTCCAGAGCTTGAAAGAAACACCTTAAAAATAACGCTGTTGCTTGTAAAAAATTATAATTTTCGATTAACCAGAACTGTCGAATACCAACTGTCAGCATGACAATCTGGGCACACTCTGTCATGTACATTTACTTTATATAGTAGGACCCCAGTATCTGCTGGGGATTGGTTCCAGGCCTTCCTGTAGATAATGAAAACGATGGATAAAAGAGAATACCACACCCCCCCCCAAACTGCTATTTTTGGACAGTAGATTGCTTTACGCCTGTTCTTTTACAACAGTAGCTTGCTTTGCAGCCACTGAATTAGTTATTTAATTTTTTCCTTTGCCAGTCATAGGTAAATGAATCAGTGGTTAATGAATCAGTGGATACAGGGGTCCTACTATATAGCAAAAACAATGCTTTGAGGGAGGTTGAGGTAGCCATTATGATCATTTTTGGCAATTATAAAAATCCTGGTACCACACAGTGGCCAAAATCCTATCATCAGCGGCAGCTAGAGTAAGCCCATTGAATTAATGAAATTTACAGAGAGGTCATTATGATTGCTTGCGTTTATGTGATTTCTCAGAGTGGCACTGATTCCTTTGAAACATCAGGATACACAGTGTCTGAAGGTTTGAATGCTGTCTTTCAATAATAGAAAAAATAATGTGGGGGGGGGAGATTTGAAATAAATCAAATAAATAAGTAATTAACTCATCAGCTCCCCATTGATTCCATGGGTCTACTTATTACTGGGTTTCAAACATTTATATTCGTATCAAGCTCTCTGTTAGTCGTCGTTGTTGTCACTCAGTCGTGCCCGACTCTTCGTGACCCCATGGACCAGAGCTCGCCAGGCCTTCCTATCTTCCACTGCCTCCCAGAGTTTGTTTGGTTAAATCCATGCTGGTTGCATCGAGGACACCGTCCAACCATCTCATTCTCTGCCGTCCCCTTTTCCTTTTGCCTTCCATCTTTCCCAGCATCAGGGACTTTTCCAAGGACTCCTCTCTCCTCCTGAGGTGGCCAAAGTATGGGAGCCTCAGCTTCAAAATCTGTCCTTCCAGTAAACATTCTGGGTTGATTTCTTTCAGGATGGATAGTTTTGATCTCCTTGCAGTCCAGAGGACTCTCAAGACTCTCCTCCAGCAACACAGCTCAAAAGCATCAATTTTGCAGCAATCAGTCATAGCTAATATCAAATGAGTATTAAACATGTTGTTTTTTTCGGATAACACTCTCAGGATCGACTCCCTTCCACACCTTGCCTTTGGGAAGATCAAATATTTTCCTCTCCCTCTGGTTGGCTTCCACCCCTCGACTCCCAAGAGGTTTGTCTTTGAGAGTGAAAAATCTGGGAAAGATGAAAGGCAGTTGGTGATTCAAGTTGCTGCAGGAATCTCAGAATTGCCAAAAGCAACCGTTCCTGCCGCAACATTAAAATACAAACAGCCCTGATAAAAGCCCGGAGCAGTGGTTCTCAACCTGTGGGTTCCCAGATGTTCCTGCAACTCCCAGAAGTCTTCATCCCTAGCTGATCTGGCCAGGACTTCTGGGAGTTGCAGTCCAGGAACATCTGGGGACCCACAGGTTGAGAACCACTGGCCTAGATCTTGCCACAGCTGAGCGACAGGGATTGTTGGTGCCAAGGCTTGGGTCCTTTTTCTCTCTTTGTAACATCATTTTCTATGTTCTGTTTACAGGCTCCACTGCAGCCAGATCCCTGGGTCCTGCCAATGCCCTCACCATAGATTATTTCTATTTTCCAGTCACGAGAGTCAAAGTAAATCGACCATAAGAACATAAGAAGAGCCATGCTGGATCAGGCCAAAGGCCCATCTAGTCCAGCTTCCTGTATCTCACAGTGGCCCCACCAGATGCCCCTGGGAGCGCATGAGACTAGATATCTGTCTCCTGAGACCACTCCCCTGCATCTGGCCCTTGAAGTACCCCGCTTTTAAGCTTGGAGATTACACATCTCCATCATGGTTTGTAACCTGGGATGGACTTTTCCTCCAGGAATCTGTCCAATCCCCTTTGGAAGGCATCCAGGACAGATGCCATCACCACATCTTGTGGCAGGGAGTTCCACAGACTAAAAATGTGCTGGGTGAAAATATATTTTCTTTTCTACCATATCTTTGTACCATGAAATGCAATAGCATTGCTGCTGTTTTGCAGTGTGATGGCATCTGATCAGTGACATCACCGGCTCAGTGGTTGGGAGACAAGTGTTCGGATCCTCTCTGTGCCTCCCAGGGAAACGACCAGCCAAGGTCTGCCCAGAGTATACAGGGCAGCCAGGGTGATTCCTACTCAGCCACCTGGACAGCATTGGGCGAGCTGCACAATGGCCCCAGTGCTCTCCCGGAAGGTGTTCACAGAATCCTAGAATCCGAGAGTTGGAAGAGACCTCAAGAGCCATCCAGTCCAACCCCCTGCCATGCAGGAACCCCCATCACAATGCTCCTGACAGGTGGCCATCCAGCCTCTGCTTAAAAACCTCCAAAGAAGGAGACTCCACCACCCTTCTTTGGGGCAGCATCTTCCACTGCTGGACAGCAGTAAACGTCAAGAAGTTCTTCCTAATGTTCAAATGGACTCTCTTTCCCTCTAGTTTGAAACCACTGCCCCGCGTCCTAGTCTCTGAAGCCATGGAAAACAAACCTGTTACCTATTCAATATGACATCCTTTCAAATATTTAAACATGGCTCTCATATCCCCTCTCAGCCTAAACATTCCCACCTCCCTGAGCCACTCCTCGTAAGACATTACCGTGTGACCCTAAACAGGGCTTTCAAGGTAAGGAAGGCATTTAAGAAGTGTTTGTAATCAGTTTCACACATACACAATTTGAGAGTTTCCGGGGCTTAGAGGGATGATTCAAAACCAGGCCTTGTCCGTCCTAGCTCTATCTACTACAACCCTCTATCCCAACCTCCGGGCTGTGGACCAATACCACTCCGCAGCCTGATAGGAACCGGGTCAGTTCCTTCAAAAGCACACGCTCCAGTGGGCACGCATGCACACACACACACACACACACATGGTCTCTGCTGGGTCACACCATCACAACCGTTTCTGTTTTGGTTTTGATAGAATAGTGATGGCGAACCTTTTAGAGACTGAGGGCCCAAACTGCGCTTCAAAACCCACTATTTTTTCACAAAGTGCCAACACAGCAATTTAACCTGAATACAGGTGGCTGTGAAGGGGTGATGTCGGGTGCCCACAGAAAGGGCTCTGGGGTGCCACTTTTAGCACCCGTGCCATAGGTTCGCCAACACTGTGATAGAACCAGAGCTTGGCATCGCATGTGTGTGCATGCGGACACCCAAGCATGATACCAGAACCTGGCAATGGAAAGGTTGGGGACCTCTGCACTACGCCATACTGGGTCTCCCGGTAAAAATCCTGCCATGCACTCCATGCATTTTTCCTACTTCTGCTTCCGAAGGCGCCAAGCCACCTTCCCCTGCCTTGTGCTGGCCTTCCTGGCCCATCAAGTGGATCTGGTCCATCTGATCTCTACCCCACAATCCTACCTGAAAGCATCGGGCTGGGGGGTGGGGTGAGAGGAGGCTACTTCTCTGAGTTCAGCCAAGCAGTGGAAAAATTCAGCCCTGTGGCCGCATGCTGTGGAAAGTTACAAGCCGTGGTGGCCTGCGCCTGTTAAGAGAGAGGTGATGCAATGACATTGCAGCCTTCCTCCTTAATACTTCCAGCAAGTCCAGTTCGCTCAAGTCAAGGAAAAAAAGAAAAACTCAGCCACAAAATCTCTGCGGCTACCCTAGCAAATAGATTGTCACTGCATAAGATGTGAAATCCTGAGCACAATCATGTACATTGCTTAACACGTGCATGGACTTCAGCCAGCATGAGATCATATAGCACTCTGGGAATTGTGCAGGCCGAAATGAAACATTTTTCATCTCTGGTACCTATCAGCATGCCTATTTTAAGCGGATAATGAGACTTTCCCTTAAAACTGGCAATCTTGACATAGGATTAAAAATAAGAACTTTATGGCAGAGTCTCTTTGGTTTACGATGTGCATAGACGTAGTGGTTCCAATAGTTAGCAATGAGGAAAAACAGTAGGTAAGTGGCAACCCCCCTACTTTGCATATAGATAATTACAGGTTGCCTTTCCAGTGCCTGTCTGAAAGGCCAAACGGTGGTCAGTGGGACTTAACTCCTGAGTAAGTGAAATATCAAGTCATAGTGGCGATTGGTGCCATTCTGCCAGCCAGGAAGGTGACCGGGAATGCAACGGGCACTTTGCTAATTAGCCACCAAGAGGCACAGAACTTCAGTTATTCTGGAATGAAATATACAGAGAATTCTGGTCTGTATGTCATAATTAGCATAGAAGAGTAGGTTCCTTAAATGCTGATTGGCCATGATAGGCCTTGCCTTAGGTCTCCCCACCTCAACTCTGCAAAACAGCCTCCTTGGTTCTGTGGCTGGGCATCAGGACAAAACCATCTTCCTTCTCGCAAGCCGAGCTTCTCAGACCCGAAAGACTCCCTGAATCATGTTACTAGAACACTAACAGGACCTCGATCTTTCCAACCAGGACAGACCCTGCTTAGAAGAACCCTTGGTCTCTCGCGATCTGCAACGGGAGCTTTGGCTGCAGAATGCAGATGGTACCCAGTTTTATCTCTGCATTGGAAGAGACGTCCTGAGATGTTTTGCCGTCTGAAGCAACCCTTTAGTCCCCGCCCTGAAAATCTGGAAGTCACTGCCAGGGTGGTTGGATTCAGACAATAAAAATAAAGTTCAACCAATGCACAACAGAGAGGCAAAGCATTTTCTATGATCCTGTTTCAAAGCCCCTCTTTAAATTGCCCCTCTCTCCGGTCCCTCCCACAGAACATATATCAGTAATAGGGAACCCCAGTTCTTTTACCAGATGTTGAGCCACAATTCCTATCATCCCCCAGGTCTCGTGAGCCTTTCGTTGAACCCTCCAGCCACGTTCTCTCCTGTGTCGCTGGAGTGACAATGAGATGAACAGGAAATACGTGTTGAGCTGCAAGCCAAAGGCATGTAGCATTTTGAAGATTTACAAAAGTATTTATTTGGTTTTATTTCTTCTATGTCTAGCCCGCTCCCATTAGGGCCAAGGCACTAACACAATATGAACAAGAAAAACAAAGATAAAAGCACTGAAACCATTATAATAAATCCTTAAAAGAACAGAGGGCACAAACCAATCATATAAAATAAGAGCAGACGGAGGAAAAGAAGGGGGAATGGTCAGCCCGGGGAATCTGTGTGGATTCATGCCTTCTGGAAAAGCCATGTCTTTCACTGCCTCCTTCATGTCAGCAGGGAGGCTGGGCTGGATGGACTTTTGGGTCGAGCGGATGACCTTCAGGAGAGACACTCTGGCAAGTCAAGGTAAAGCCCCCCCCCCCGGCACATCCATGCTAGTCGTGTCCAACTCTCGGCGCCGCACTCGCCTCCGTTTCCAAACTAAAGAGCCAAAGTTGTGCAAGTCCGTGGCCATGTGGCCGGCATGGCTGAATGCTTTTCTGTGCACAGAACACTGTTTACCTTCCCGCTTTTTACGGTGGTACCTATATTTATTTATTTATTTATTTATTTATTTATTTATTTATTTATTTATTTATATACCTCCCGTCTTTCCGAAAGAACTCCTACCTACTTGCATTGACATGCTTTCGAACTGCTAGGTTGGCAGGAGCTGGGGTTAACAGCAGGAGCTTGCTCCGCTGCGTGGCACCCGGGATTCGAACAGCTGAGCCACCAACTTTGCAGCTGACAGTTTCAGCGCTCTAGCCCACTGAGCCACCCCGTGGTGCAGTGGTTAAATGCCTGTAGTGCAGGCAAAACCGTGCTCACGACCTGGGGTTCAATCTCAGGTAGCTGGCTCATGGATGACTCAGCCTTCCATCCTTCAGAGGTTGGTAAAATGAGTATCTGGCCTGCTTGGGGGGGGGGTTGCAATGTGTAGCCTGCATCCTTTAATTAAACTGTAAACTGCCCAGAGACTACTTGGAGTGGTATGGGGCGGTATATAAGCAGAACACTTTGCTTTTTGCCTGGGTCCAAATTGTGAAGGGCTTGATATGGCACTGTCAAAACCCTTGAACCCGATCTGCAATGGGCAACCAGTGGAGGTGAGCCAGAACTGGAGTGACATGGCCAAATTTGCTCGCACCCACCACCAGTCTGGCCACCACATTCGGGACCTGCTGAAGCCTCCAGGTCCAGCCCAAGCAAAGTCCTATGTAAAGAGCATCACAGTAGTCAATCTGTGAGAGAACCAGAGCCTGCACCAAGATCTCGAGGGGGTCTTTGCCTACATAAAGGCTGAGTTGGATGTTAGTCTAATAAACTCATTAAAGGCTGATCTGGCTAGGTCTGCAGTCTGGGGCTCCCAAGAGACAGCCAGGTCCAGAAGAACGCTGAAGTTCTGCCCTTGGTCCCTAAACAATAGGGCTATGCCATCCGGCCTAGGGATCACCTCCCACTCAAAACAAACAAACAAACAAACAAAACTATTGGAAGTCGTGTCCCACCCTACCCCCCACGCTCCCACGCCCTGGGAAAAAAATTCTGCCTTGTTAGTGTGAGTCTGCTTGCCCTGGACCATTCCAGTACTAAAGCCAGGCAATGCTCAAGTATCTGGACAGCATCTGCGGCAGAGGCAGTAACAGAGGCATAAAGTGAAAAGTAACTAAAAGTAACTATTTTAGTTATTTATTGAAAAGAGGAAACCAGAGTTCCAATTTCTTAGGTGGGAACTATAAAGAAGGCTGATCGCCGCAGAATTGATGCTTTTGGGCTGTGGTGCTGGAGAAGAGTCTTGAGAGTCCCCTGGACTGCAAGGAGATCAAACCTATCCATCCTGAAAGAAATCAACCCCGAATGTTCACGGGAAGGACAGATTTTGAAGCGGAGGCTCCAGTACTTTGGCCACCTCATGAGGGGAGAGGACTCCTTAGAAAAGTCCCTGATGTTGGGAAAGATTGAAGGCAAAAGGAAAAGGGGATGGCAAAGAATGAGATGGTTGGATGGTGTCATCGATGCAACCAATATGGATTTGACCAAGCTTTGGGAGACAGTGGAGGATAGGAAGGCCTAGCGAGCTCTGGTCCATGGGGTCACAAAGAGTCGGACACGACCGAACGACTTAACAATAACAATAAAGAGAATTTGTTACTTTTAGGAATCTTTGAATTACGATGGTGTCCGTGAAGCTTCTAAAACTAACTTTTCAAATTCTCTGAAATACCATCTGTTCCCGAGCATGTGAGGAAAAACATCACATCCTCATGTACAAAGCAAGTGTTTCCAAGGTGTCTGGCAGTGAAAGAAGGCACTAGACTAGACCTCAGGGTCCCTCTTGCTTTTACCGTTTAATCTCCTGCCTGGATATACCGTACACCAAATAATTAACCTGATGGTATTGTTGTTGATGGCACATTTCCAGATAGTCTGCGATCATGCTTGATTCGTCACATTAAACGCTCCCACAATAGCTTTGCCCAGCATTATTCCACTTGATCCTTATAATAACCCTTTGAGATCAGTTTAGCTGAGAAAATTTGAAAGAAACAGATTTCGCCAAGACCACCCAGCAAAGGCTGACACCTAGAGCAGGACTTGAAAGGAGATCTACAAGATTAAGGAAGGGGGAATATATTTTCCCCGGGGTCAAACCCTTCCTCTGTAACAGGGAACTAGAGTTTATCAACTCTATTTGAAATGCAATGCAATGGATTCTTAGGAGAGTCCAAAAGGAAAAAGACTGGCCAAGAGCACATCTTTTGCAAGGCTAACGGCTCTTAATTACTCATTCAAACCCAATCATCTTCAAATGCTGTGCACAAAAAACGGGATGACTTGCACCTATAGAAATGGGTTCTGGGGAAACCCATTTCTCTTCTAGCTATTGGGCAGCTATGCTCAGAAGGAATTGAAAAGGTTTTGTTTGGTGGAGGTGGCGTGGGATACGGATTGCTCCATGGTTGAGGTCTACGGCTGCGGAGCCAGAGGCGAGGAGTTCAGATCTCCACTGTGCTTCATGATGATGATGATGATGATGATGATGATGGTCTAGTCTCTGCTTGGCTCCCCTATATTACTGAATACATGTCTTTTTTGCATGGAAAAGGTCCCTGACCCGTTCAGCATTCAGGATATCCCAGGAGAAAGGTGGTGTTAGAAATTAAATTAAAAAATATTGCACAAGACCAGAAAACCCCGAAGAGGACCTCAATGCACACAGGGAAAGAGAAACTATGGAAAATGCCAACTTAAGGTAAATTAAATAAAAAGGACAGCAGAATCATCAGGTGGGTTCTGCTTTGTTGCGCATTGTGCCACTTGTTTAGGGCTGCTCTCTGATGGTGGAGTGCTGCTCTTCAGGTAGAGATGGGTGCTATAAGACATACTGTCATGCCCTTTTGAAAACTGAACTTGGAGCAGACCCACGGATTGCCAAGGCCCCGTCGGTGCTGCAGTTCTGAATGGACAGACGATGTGGGATTTTCCTAGGATCGTAAGTTATTTTGGCTACCAACAATGGCAGTTCCTCGGGAGCCATAACTAGGGTAGAGCATCTAGGACTTTGTCGCAGGGCACCCAAATTTAGAGGTGAATCCTTTGGTGGGTGTTAAGAAGAGAAAGAGTAATGCCTTCCAGACCTTGCCGCCACCACTGTAGAACATAAATACGTGATGTTGTTGAAAAGCTGTACACTAGGTTAATCATAGAAAGGGATCAAGCTGTGGAGATAAGACAAACCAACAAGTAACTCTTCTTGGTTTAACCTCCCTCCTTGGAGTCATTAATGATTGGCAGGGATTAGGGGAAAGGGCACACATGGCAGCCTGGGCCAGAGGAAATCGTTCTCCTAATATTATGGGTGTGAAGGGAAACAGAAAACAAGCCCTGTGGCACTATGGTTAAATTGCAGTATTGCAGTCGGGACTCTGCTCATAGCCTGAGTCTAATCCAGATGGATTCCAGTAGCTGGCTCAAGGCTGGCTCAGTTTTTCCATCCCTTCAAGGTCAGTAAAATAATCTAAGAGCTGCCTAGATGCCCTAAACACATCCAATCTCGCCTGATTTTGGAAGCTAAGCAGGTCGGCCCTGGTTAGTACTTGGATGGGTGACCACCAGGGAATACCAGGCGCTGTAGGTGCCCAGAGTAGGAACTGGCAAGCCACTCCAGTATTCCCTGCCAAGAAAACTCCATGGGCATGGGGTCACGAAGAGTCGGCAACGATTGTAACGACACAACACACAAGGAGGAACCGTGGTGGAACTGAACTGCCTAAACGACTCAGCTCTCCAGGAGCAACCGGTGTGCTGGGGAGCAAGTTGTTGTTTGCACAACTATGTTGTTTATTTATCTTTATTTTTTTATTTTTACAATTTATATGCCACCCACTACCCAAAGGTCTCTTGTTAACCCCTCAGAGAGTGCTGCAAGCACTGTGAGGCAGTACAGAAATCAAAACAGCAACAAAACCAAAAAAGGCATCAGCCAACCATTAGAACAAACAGGGCTGTGTGATGCTTGCTCATACATGCGAAAGTCCATAAAGTATGGATCCAAAGAACACGTTTTAGACCCAGAGAAATCAAAATCTGATTGGGCTGAGATGGAGAATTCTTAGATCTTTGAAACGGGTGTGATCTTTGTATATAATCCAAAATGAAGCAGTGGCGTATTTATTAGACCACTAAAAATTCTCCAACAGGCAATTTGTTTGGGCTGCTTTTCTGCTTCGTCTGCACACCCACCCCTCTATCTGTGTAACACCCAGCCTGATGAAGAATCCTGCAAAACTCAAAAGCTTGCCCATTTGTGAGATTTCCCCACCCTAATAAAGGCTTTGCCCACCTTTGTTTTCAGATGACATCTCTCGCAATGTGACTATTGACTGTGTTGGCTGGAGGATTATCAGAAGCCTCTTTCAAAAATGGAATGTTTCCAAAATCTGGGGAAACCCCGTTAAATGTGGGCAAAGAGATGAACAGAAAGAACAGCTAGTGACTCGGCTCAAGAGTGTTTTATCAGCTCCAAGTACAAACACCTCCATAGCTTCATAGCTTTAAGGTAAGATTCAATGATGCTGACTAGGTATTCTAGGAGTTGTAGTAAAAAAAAACTTCTTTCCTTTTAAAGAGAAAGCAGTAACAACAATCCCCTTCCTGTTTCATCCTACATGCTTTGCTTAAGCCACTTAATGACCCTGAAAAACTGAGAATTTTCTTTTCGCTTTCCTGCCTCCATGGAGGGGAAGGGAGAGGAAGCTTTCCATTTCTTTTTAATTGTTGCGAACTGACACAATGAATCAGTGATGCACTGAAAGGGCTTTAAATGGAAAAAAGCCTTTTCAACGCATTGCTGATGTTCTTGGAACTGTTAAAATGAAATGGAAAGTTCCTGTCCCTTCCCCTGTACAGGTGAGTAGGAAGGCAGCTTTCCATTTCTTTTTCATTGTTGCAAACTGACACAGCGCATCAGTGATGCACTGAACGGGCTTTAAAAGAAGAGAAGCCTTTTCAAAGCATTGCTGATGTGCCTGGAACTGTTAAAATGAAATGGAAAGCTTCCTGTCCCTTCCCCTGTACAGGTGAGCAGGAAGGAATCTTTCCATTTTGCAAGATCATTAAGAGGCATGAAGTGGCCACATTGAAATAAGAGTGGGTAGCTGTGTGGCCACTAAAAATACAAATGCAAGACTTCAAAGGTGCATCTGATGGCAACACAGGAGAGGGCCTTCTCTGTGGCTGCTCTTAGACTCTGGAACTCCTATCCCCCGTGGAGGCCAGGCTGGCCCCATCTTTTCTGTCCTTCTGCAAGCAGGCAAAGGCCGTTCTCTTCAGGCAAACCTTCCCTCAGTAACTAGCTACCAAGTTCCACATCATGACAATCAGGTGCAAGGCACCCCCCCCCCCCGTTTCTGGGATCTGTCGCTGAAACGTAAACATTTCTAAGTTCCAGGGATGAGCCGCGGCACAGAGAAGCCCTTGTGCCGATAAGAGGGGGGGGGTGGGAAGAGCTGTGTTCCTGCAAAGTTGCACGGGGAACAAAGGAGTCCAAGATAAAAACCAAGGCTGCCCTGTCTGTTGGTAACAAGACACGGCCATCCCATCAAAGGCCTTCATTTAACAAACAGCTCAGCCACGCAACATCCAAGTCAACAGGAGTTCCTTTGGCCTTGAGTCTTTTCGGCTGGAGGTAAATGCAGCCATTCTTCAACGGAGGGTCAAAAAGACCTGAGAAGAAGGATAATCATTGACTGCCCTCAAAGAACGATACAAAAATATTGACTTTTCTCTCTCCTTCCTAAGGTTCTAGTAGAGGATTAACAAGGCCAGTATAATTAACAACAGGTTTGCAACATCTGGCAAAGTGCTGGGAATAGAAAATGCAGCCTTATTATTGTTAGCATCTTCATTGTTAACCTTTCCACCATCATCATTCCTATACACAGCCCATCATGTATTGGCTGGATGTATTTTTCTTGAATGTCAGGTCATTCCCAAGGACACTTATGGGCATTTCTTTGAAATTCGCCCTCATCCCAGTTGACGGATTGTGATCTGATTTATGTCTGGAGTCATCGGAAATTATTTTATTTATTTATTTTGAGTATGTTTTTTACCCTGCCTTTCTCCTTGGGAAAGGACGCAAGGCGGCTTACAGCAATGAGGAACAATATAGAGTCTAGTACAATTAAGACATATTCAAGTGTTGAGAACAGGGGAACCATGGATAAGGGTACAGCTTCCCAGGTCTCCAGTGATCTGTACAAGATGATGGAGCTAGTGTCGCGACGGGAGGCAGCAAGCTTGCTCTGCTCTGTTTGCTGCTACAACTCGATGGGTTATGGGGCACAGAAAGTGCTGTAATGGAGGTGTTTCAGGAGAGAAAATCCTCTGAATGCTGCGAGGGAGTCCAGGGCTGGAAGGAACTCAGCTATGCGAAGTGGTGATGGCATCTGGCCTGGATGCCTTCAAAAGGGGATTGGACAGATTCCTGGAGGAAAAGTCCATCACAGGTTACAAACCATGATGGAGACGTGTAGTCTCCAGGCTTTAAACCAGGGTACAAGGGCCAGATGCAGGAGAGTGGTATCAGGAGACAGATATCTAGTCTCATGCGCTCCCAAACACATCTGGTGGGGCCGCTGTGAGATACAGGAAGCTGGACTAGATGGGCCTTTGGCCTGATCCAGCATGGCTCTTCTTATGTTGTTATGTCAGCGTGGAGTTCCTCACCTGTCAGCAATCCCCCGGAGCCGTTTCCCATGGAGAAGGCATAATTTGCCATTAAGTCGTGGGCAGCTCCTCAAGGAAACCTGACATACATAGAGACTGATACAAATTGCAAAAGGAGTAATGGTACTTACATAGCGTGTGAATGACTGTTGGAGGAGCCCAGAGGTGAGAAGTTAAAGGAAAGTTTGACCTCTGTGGGCTGCTTAATGGGAGTGATTAGTCCTTTAATGGCGGGAGAAATGAAAGACCACAGCAGGGAGCAGGGAGCCTTAAGCACTGAACTGCATTGAACTTTCTTGGAGAGTTTTCTGAAAGGCAAAGCTCCTGCTAACCAACTCCAAATTGAATGAGAAAAGTAATAGAGGAGAGAAGTTGGTGTTTGCTGACAAGTTGTTATGTACTAAGAAAGAAGAAAGAAGAAAGGGAGAGACTGAACTTATACCTTTATACTTAACAAAACTTAATTTAATTTAATTTAATTTCAAGTGTTCCAAGGGAGCTTTAAACCAACAGAAATTTGGAGTTTTTTGGCTGGGACAATAAGAAGACAATACTCTTATTTTGTTACTCTCTCCTCCACATATACGGACTGAGGATTACTGGAATGGTGTGGAGAATGCTAATGTCTCATCAAGAATTCAGCCTCGGAAGTCAGCTGTGTGAGGAGCCTGACTCCTAAAATCAGCTTTGAAGGCATATATGTAATGAATGTCATGAAGCTTAATCTGAACTTTTGAGGAGTCTGCTACTACTATTAGTAGGTCATTACTAACTAGAGAGGGGATTACCCTCACTACTACACCACATTTTTTTTGCTCCTTGCTCTTATTTTCCTATTTTTCTACTTCTCCCCCCCTTTCTCTTTACCTCTTTTATGACTTGAAGTCTTAGGAATAAGTGACTTTTATGAACGTATATGAACTTATAGACTAAGTTAAGAGAATAAGAGAGTCATCTGTTTGAAAAAATAAACAAACCTTGCATAGTTATTTAGCAACTTAACAAAATAGATTTATAAGGAGTGCCTGGTTGTTAAGCACTTCTTAAAGGAGCTGGTTGACCTTTATTAGTTTGTCATTGCCTTGTTAAGCACTTCCTAAAGCAGATGGTTGGATTTTATTATTTTGTTATAACATATGTATCATTGTCATTTTCGGTTGTATTGCTATTGGTTTGGGGTACAGAGTTGAAAATTATAGTGTATAAGGGGCTGTTGCTTAGCTTAGCTTTATAAGCAGTATGGCTTCTAGAGCCTCCAGCTCTAAAAAAACCCACACCACAACAGACACCACAGGCGACACCCCAAAGCTCTCCAGATGTTACTACAATGGGAGCATTAAAATTGGCACACAAAAAAACCTCTTTGGAAAAAATAATGACAGAAAAATTTCAGGAAAATAATCTTCAGTTACTTCAAATGCAAACCTCGATTGACCAGACAAGTGAAATTCTTAAAGAATTGATTAGAGAGGTTAAAAATCTGGGTGCAAACTTTGGGAATTTACACAATCAGGTTGAAAATAACACAAGACAGCTAGAAGATAATAAGGAATCAATAGCAAGATTGGAAACACAGGTAGAAAGTTGCAATGTAAAGCAACAAAGATTGGAGGACCGTTTAGTAACAATGGAGATGGAAAAGGCAGCATATGTTCTGAGAATTCAGAATGTACCAGAACAGGATGGGGACATAAAACAACTAATCACAGAGGCCTTAGCACCAATAATTGAAATGGACACAGACAAGTTCCTATTGGAAATTGATTATGCATTCAGATCAAGTTCAGGATATATTACAAGGAATAATTTGCCAAGAGAGATACATTTAAAATTTGCAAGGAAATGTTTGAGAGATAAAGTATTTAAGGAAACTCAACAGAAGCAGATATATATTTTAGATACAGATATTAAGCTATTAAAAGACATTCCTTGGCAAACGAGGCAACGGTGAAAACAATATACAATATTGGTGACATTCCTGAAAGAGAAGTCTATTAAATATAAATGGTTGACACCAGAGGGATTATTTTTTCATTTCCAAGGGAACAGACACACAATAAATTCAACATCTAAGGCACAAGAATTTTTGAGGAGACAGGGAATTATGGAAGAGTCACAGACAGAGGGAGAGTCAGAGACTGAACTAAGAGAAGAGGCAGAAATGAAAGGAAAGAGAAGGACCAAAAGAAATAGGAAAAATCAAGCAACCCAACTGAGTGAGGAGGAAAGACCTGGAACAAGGAAGGAATTTAAAAGAAGAGAGGAAAAGTTAAAGGATAGTCAAAAAATAGTCAGGATGAATAGACAGATCCAAGTAATCTCATTAAACATTAATGGTCTTAATTCAGCCCAGAAAGGGAAGAGGACATTTTATCAATTAAAGAGATTAAAGGCTGACATCATATGTTTACAGGAAACACACATCAGGAAAAAGGATGAACATCTTTTAAAATATCCAAAACTTGGGGAAGTTTTTACAGCATCTGACCAAAAAGAAAAAAAGGGGGGGTGGCGATTTATGTTAAAAAAAGAATGGAACCCAAAATTAGTCTTTGCCTCCGATAATGCTAAAATTCTAATGATAGAGATACAGAGAAAACGCAAAAAATCTTTAATTGTAAATATATATGCACCTAATGAAAAACAAGATCCTTTTTATAAGCTTCTAGAACAAGAACTGGTCAAAGCCAATCAGGAGGAACATATGATAGCTGGAGATTTCAATGCAGTGGTGGAAAAAAAATAGATACAAAATCAGAAAAGGGGAATGGAAGAGAAGGTAGGAGGCAGTTAATCCCTCAAAGTTTTCTACAAACAGCAGAAGAACTAGGTTTAGTAGATGCATGGAGAACTAGAAACCCCACCGGCAGAGACTTCACTTTTTATTCACATAGACACAGATCATGGTCAAGGATAGATATGTGTTGGATATCAACTAGCATTATGAGGGAACTTAAAGAAATAGAAATTTTACCCAACACATTTGCTGATCACAATCCCATTTTAGCCAAAATAGGACTTTGGAGGGAAAATCCCCAATGGAAACTCAATAGCTCTCTACTTAAAGATAAAAAATTAACTATATAACTTAAAGAAGAAATGAGTTTTTATTTCAAGGAAAACATATCTCCTGACATGCCAATGTGTACTGTATGGGATGCTGCCAAGGCAGTTGCACGGGGAATCTTATTAAAGATGGCAGCAAAAAAGAAGAGACAAAAGCAAAAAGAAGAAAAAGAATTAGAAAAGGCAATACAAGAACTTGAGAAAGAACTTAAACAAAAAAAAACCCAAAGAGGAGATAAGAGCAAGGCTTAAAGTGAAACAACATCGTTAAAATACCTTCTGGACAGAAGAAATGGCAAAAAATATGAAGTTTGCTAGGGTAAACTTTTTCGAAAATGCAAACAAGCCAGGGAGGTGGTTAGCTTATAGACTGAGAAAAGAAAAGGAGAGGACATGTATACAAGTGTTAAGGGATAAAGAGGGGAATGAAAGATATGAAGAGAGAGAGAGATGAAAAACATTGTTAAACAGTATTATCAAAACTTATATCTAAGAAAAGAGATTTCAAAAGAAAAACAGGAAGAGTATCTGAGAGGAAACAGTAAATTAAAAATAACAGATAATCAAAGAGCAGCCTTGGAGGAACCTATAGCTTATAAAGAGATTGTGGATGCAATAAGACGGCAGAAGAGAGGTAAGGCACCGGGTCCGGATGGTTTGTCAATTGAATTTTATAAGGAATTAGAAGATACAATAACTCTACCATACAAAAAATTACTAGAAGATATATTGGAAAAGAAGGAAATCCCAGTAACATGGACGCAGGCAACAATAGCCTTAATTCATAAAGAGAAAACTGACCCCAAAGAAATAAAAAATTACAGACCAATATCATTGCTTAACTCACATTATAAAATATTTGCTTCTATATTGGCAGCCAGACTAAAAAAAGGTTCTAGTACAAATAATACATCAAGATCAAACAGGTTTCTTACCAAAATGTCAGATACGTAATAATATGAGGACAATCTTGGATATGTTAGAATACTATGAGGCCCATTCAGAAAAACAAGCAGCTTTGATATTCTTAGATGCGGAGAAAGCGTTTGATAATGTTAATTGGAATTTTATGTTAAAGCATCTAGAATATATAGGAATTGGCCAAAGATTTAGAGATTATATAACAGCTATATATACACAGCAAAGAGCCAAAATAAAACTTAATAGTGAGTTTACAGAAGAGATTAGAATTGAAAAAGGAACTAGACAAGGCTGCCCCCTGTCACCTTTGTTATTTATATTGACATTAGAAGTATTAAATCAAAAATAAGAGACCAAAAGGAGATACATGGTTTGAAAATAAAGCAAGAAGAATATAAGTTACAGGCTTACGCAGATGATGTAGTTTTTATATTGGAAGACCCAATCAACTCAGTAGAATTATGGAAAAAATTGGTATGGGAATTTGGAGAGATGGCTGGTCTTAAAATAAATGAAGAAAAGACAAAAATACTAACTAAAAATATGGGAATGGAAGAAAGAAGAATATTGTTGGAAAGATCTAATTTTAATACTTAAGAATTAAAGTAACAAAAAAAGCAAAAGTGTTCTGCTTATATACCGCCCCATACCACTACAAGTGGTCTCTGGGCGGTTTACAATTTTAATTACAGTGTGCAGGCTACACATTGCCCCCCCAGCAAGCTGGGTACTCATTTTACCGACCTCGGAAGGATGGAAGGCTGAGTGAACCTTGAGCCTGCTACCGGGGATTGAACCCAGGTCGTGAGCACAGTTTTACCTGCAGTACAGGCATTTAACCACTGCGCCACGAGGCTCCAAAAGCAAGTACAGTATATCAAGATAATTATTTGGAAACTATGAAGGGTATTCGATCAGACTTAATAAAATGGAGTAGGATGCATTTATCAATAATGGGGAGAATTGCAGTCATTAAAATGAATGTGTTACCTAAAATGCTGTTTCTATTCCAAATGATACCAGTAATAACGAAAAGAGCATTTTTATTAAAATGGATAAATTGGTTCTGAAGTTTATTTGGCAGGGAAAGAAAGCGAGGATTGGGAAGAAGGCTTTACAAGATGGTGTAAGCAGAAGAGGATAGGGAGCCCCTGATTGGGATTTGTATTATAAATCTTGTGTACTGGGATGGGTAAGAGAATGGATTCTCTTAGAAAACCCAAGAATTTGGAAATCGGAAGGCCATGATTTGAATCTGGGATGGCATGCGTTTGCATGGTATGAAAAGGCAAAAGAACAGAAAAACTTTAGCAATCATATGATTAGGAAGGCTTTATGGAGAATATGGGAAAATATTAAAAAACAAATGTATAGGAAGATCCCAGGTTGGGTGTCCCTAATAAAAGCCTTCACACACCCAAATTTGATGACTGGGACGAGATTTGGTAGATATTAAGATATATTAAATAGTAAGACTGAATTAAAAACAGAGGAAGAATTAAAAAAAACAAAACATTATATTAGACTGGTGGGCAAAATCGCAGTTGCAGTCAAGGTTCAGTAAAGATAAAAAAGAAGGTTTTTATATGCAGAAAACTTGATATATTGTTTTTGGGGAGCAAAGAGAAATTTATTAGGAAAATGTATAAACACCTATTGGAGCGTAAAACTGAGGATGAGATAGTTAAAGATTGTATGATTAAATGGGCTCAGACTATAGGACATAATATTGAGATAGATAACTAGGAACAACTATGGGAAGTTAATATAAAGTATATTAGAGCAACTAGCTTGAAAGAAAACGTATATAAAATGTTTTATAGGTGGTATATAACACCACAAAAATTAGTGAAAATGTTTGGAAATGGATCTGATAAATGTTGGAAGTGTAAGGAGAAAGAAGGGACTTTCTATCACATGTGGTGGACATGCACAGTGATTAAAAACTATTGGAAAAGAGTACATGCGATGTTACAGAAAATATTGTGTTGTATGATACCATTCAAGCCAGAAATATTTTTGTTAAATATTATGCCGGAAATCAAAGATTATAATAAGAAACATTTATTAATGTATATATTAACTATAGCTAGGATTCTGTTGGCAAAATAGTGGAAAACAAAGGATTTACCGGAACAACATGAGCTTTTGGACAGATATTTGGAAACAGCAGAAATGGACATTTTGTCAGAAATACTCAAGGAGAAAGACCTACAGAAGGCAAGAAAACGCTGGAGACCTCTATATGTTTTCTATGAAAAAAGTCGCTAATAGACTCTGACCCATAGTAGACTGAATTTATATTTAGATTTGAGATCAAGATTGGTAATGAGGTGTATTTTTATGTAAGGTTTCCTTTTTATTTATAATAATAATAAAAAAGCAAAAAAACAAAAAAACAAGAGTTCAAGCAAATATATACACTGGCCACTTATGCAAATTCAATCAGCATATAAAGAAGATCCTAAATTACAAGGATTTTATAAAGAACAACCTCAATTTGATAAAAAAAAACTACTTATAATCTTATGTAATTACACTGACACTATGTTTTCAATATTAGTTTCCATCACTCATAACTTTACATGGAACTTTACTCTCCTTGTAACTGCTCGTGTTCTCTTGTAGCTTTAATGTCATGTTATCTATCAATGTTGTAAGATGTCCCTCAATTCCCTGTTCTCACTCCTTGAACAGGTCTTAATTGTACTGGACTGTATATTATCCCTCATTAGTGTAAGCCGCCTCGGGTCCTTTTCCAAGGAGAAAAGCAGGGTTAAAATACTCTAAAACAAACAAACAAACAAATAAGTTAGAAACGCTTGTTATTGTAATTTTGGGTGTGTTTTCTTTTAGCAGAACTGGAAGGCTATTTAACAGACCATTTAACTTTGCAGATTCCACAGGGGGTAATCCCAGTGGACTGTTTGGCCAGTGAAAAGCAACAGGGCCTTTTGTTATTTCAACCTTCACAATGGGATATATTCCTAATGACAGCAACACAAAATATATTCAGCAGCATTTGTCATCTGGGCTAGTATACAACAATACCATGTCGTGTCATGTGCAAGTGCCTGCATGCAGAGCAACACCTGCTTTTAAAACACGAATCTGTCAGCCATAAGGTAGGGACAGCGATAATCCATCGGCAAGTAACAAGGGAAAGGGGGTTTTCTCCCTTGGATGAATGGAAGGCCATGAAATTTGACCAGAACCCAGCAAAATACCAGGTAACAATGGTGACCTGATCACAAAGAGGCAGGAACCGGTGACAGCGCTGCGTTATCGGGCGACCGGTCCTAATTGCACTCCTTTGCAAGAAATGAAAGGCAAACGGCAGGTTGAGAATATGGCTAGCCTCCCTTTGTAGCCATTTCAGGGAAATAATTGCCCTTTTTAGCCTATGTGGTATACACAGCTAACTTCACATGAATTTGATAGCTGTTGCGAGTTTTTCAGGCTGTTTGGCCGTGTTCTGGAAGTTTTTCTTCCTGACGTTTCGCCAGTCTCTGTGGCCGGCATACTAGTTCCCTAGGCTCCTTGCCCCCTGAAGATGCCAGTCACAGAGACTGGCGAAAAACATCAGGAAAAGAAAAAAACCTTCCAGAACACAGCCTGAAAAAACTCATGAAAGCCTTCAAGAAAGTCCTCTACTGGGGTTCCCCACCAAAGGCACCTGTGAAGGTGGTGGGACAGAGAGAAAGGCATCTCCTGATGGACAGGTCTGGTTCATTAAAGAAGATATAATCCTTGAGATAACTTCTTAGACTCAAGCCATTTTAGACTATATAGGTTAGAACCAGCACTTTGAATTGTGTCCAGAAAGGGATCATCAGCCAGTGGAGCAGCTGAAACAGGGGAGGATTCTGGGATTCCCTATAACTCTCTAAGCACCTTCTTCCTTTCAGAGGTTGATTTCTTGAATACATTAGCCTGCCGGAATGATGTGTCTCCAACACTACTATGCTTTCGGCACTAGTCGTGGTTGATCTCGGGACGTCCGTTTCTACCCTTAGCATTGCAAGCCGATTCTAAGAACCATCCCTTCCCTTCCCCCTTTCGTTCTGGCGAATTCCCTCCTTCAATCCCAGGGCACCGCCAAGGCGTTGGGAAATTTACTATGATGTCTACAGCTTTCATCTTTCCAAACAGCAAGCCTGCAGATCCAAACTCATCTTTGCACTGTTTAAACCTTTCACTTTTACAGATAATGAAATCTGTTTGAATTCTTTTCAAAACAACAAACACCCCCCCCCCAAACAAAACAAATCCCAAGCAATTTCTCCACCCATCCTTGGAAGACAATTTATCTCTGATGCATTCAGGTCTCCCCCTTGTGGCCAATATAGGTTGTTGAAGGCTGCTATCCCACGACCACTAAGAACCGCTTCAAACTGCTTGAAGATGCAGTTAATAAAATTGGTCCTACTTGGGAAATCTGCATCAAAACCTTTTCGTTCTGCTCCTGCTCGTGGGAACACAAAAGAAGCAGTTCTTTGAACTGCATCCATGGGGACATGGGAACAGGGTTTTCAACCATGTGACCATTCCGGAGGGAGGGTAAATCTGCATTTTACCTTGATCCGGATTTTCTAGCCATGGGATAGCAGCCCTTGACTGGCTTTTTTGTTCTGGAGGTCAAATGAGCTTTGCATGGTTCTCCACTCCTCCCCGGTTTTAGCTTCTGACGACAGTCCCACTATGAGGCTTGGCTGAGAAAACGAAGAGCCCAAGGCCATCCTGTGAGTGTCATGGCTACATCAGGATTTGAATCCAGATGCCCTAGGTAACCTGAAACATCCCACTGGTTTTCGTAATTGCGCATGTGCTCAGTGGCTTCACTTTGACATGTGGCAGACCCACCAGATTCCTTTCCAAGAAGAGAAAATTGGATATAGAATCATAAAGCCATAGAATTGGAAGAGATCTATAAAGCCATCAAGTCCAACTTCCCGCTCAGTGCAGGAAGCCAAATCAAATTATATCTGAATGTGTTAAGTATCTATGAAAATTCCAGAATTGCCTCCCCCCCCCCAGCTGTAAAAATGCAATACTAACAAATTAAATAGCAAACAATTAGGCATGGCTTTTCAGATTTTTGGGACAACAAACGCCATATCACTCCCTTCCTGGGTGTTCCACCGGACAGACCGAAAGCTGAAGACACCAACGTTGGGCTCCTCTGGAAAAAGGGGTTTAAGGCTTAGCATTGGCAAGCTCCACCCTAGCTAAGCTAAGCTTAGGAGCCTTTCCAGGTTTTCTCCAGGTGAGCAAAATGTAGATGTGGGTTTGTCTGGTGGAACTTGCAGAATGATGGGGTTTGTAGCCTTTTAAAAAGAAATCTGAAAAAGAAAAGATTGCCTACAAACCATTTGCTGGCTTTATACCATGCTCTACAGCTGTCGTTGTGGGATGCTACTCAATGTGTGGCAGCGGTGAAGAAGGCCAATTCCATGCTAGGGATTATCAAAAAGGGGACTGAAAATAAAACAGACAACATTATAATGCCATTATACAAAACAATAGTAAGGCCCCACCTGGAGTATTGTGTACAATTCTGGTCACCACATCTCAAGAAAGACATAGTGGAACTGGAAAAGGTGCAGAAGAGAGCGACTAAAATGATTACTGGGCTGGGGCACCTCCCTTATGAGGAAAGGCTAAAACATTTGGGGCTCTTTAGTCTGGAAAAAGGCGCTTGAGGGGGGATATGATTGAGACATACAAAATTATGCAGGGCATGAGTAAAGTGGATAGAGGGAAGCTCTTCTCCCTCTCACAAAATTCCAGAACTAGGGAACATACACTCAAACTGAGGGCTGGGAGAGTAAGAACAGACAAAAATATTTTTTCACCCAGCGCGTTGTAAGTCTATGGAACTCCCTGCCACAGGATGTGGTCATGGCATCTGGCTTGGATGCCTTCAAAAGGGGATTGGACAGATTCCTGGAGGAAAAGTCCATCACAGGTTACAAACCATGATGGAGACGTTTAGTCTCCAGGCTTAAAACCGGGGTACTTCAAGGGCCAGATGCAGGGGAGTGGTATCAGGAGACAGATATCTAGTCTCATGCGCTCCCAAACGCATCTGGTGGGGCCACTGTGAGATACAGGAAGCTGGACTAGATGGGCCTTTGGACTGATGGCTCTTCTTATGTTCTTATGTACTCCACTCTGCCAAACTGGGGGTACTAGGTACTACCAAATCATCTGCCAGCCCCCTCCCCCCCCAGGAAAGAAGTGGATTTTCACCAGGAACAATCCACGGTGAGCATGTCTCAAAACCCGTGCCTGTCAGGATATCTCGCATGGGCCATCAAGGGCTGTTAGCCATCAGGTTTGTTTGTTTATTTATTTATTTATTATTGTATTTATATCCCGCCTATCTTCGGGAACGAACTCTAGGCGGCTTACAACAAAGAGCTTGTATACAATAAAGGGACAAACAAATCTATATCACAATATAAACAATTAAAAACAGGGGCGCCCCAGCATCACCACAAGCAGTAATCCTAATAAATAGTGTCGTAAACAGTCTATTCTGTTGATGGCGGGTAAAAGAAAAAGAAAAAAAAATCTGGGTCTCGCCAAAGGCCTCTCGGAAGAGAAAGGTTTATGTGGATGACTAGATTAGAAAGGAGTACAAAAGAAGTGGGGGGGGCAGGGTCAAGGTGGAGGACCTCACCTTCTTCCCAGGCTATTTGATTGGTTTAGTCTGATATTTCACCTGTGCCTGTTGGTTTTATCTCTCTCTCCCCCCCCCTCTCCTCTCTTAATTTCCCCGACAGCCTAGTGAAAATAGCCAAACCAGGGTTAAATAGGTTTGTCAGGCCTTAAGGACCCCAAAAGTTTTCGAGTTACACAATGAGCATCACCGAGCACCATCAATGTCAGACAGAATTACTGTATAAATAGGAGCAGGGACCACTATCTGCTGATTCATTTATCTGCTGGCTGAAAATACTAAATAAACTCTTCAGAAATACAGAAATAGTCAATTCACTTCCATAATACAGTATTTTTATTTCCAGCTACAACTTTAATGATTGCTTTAACAAACTGTAAAAATAAATAACGTAGGGTGATCAAAGAATTCTAACTTTTGTCCTGGTTTGCCCTGCACTGGACTCTAAACACATGTGGTATTTGACAGATCCAATCTAAACAAAAGGCAGGACTTGTAATAAGCCTATCCAAGGCGCAAAAGGTTGCAACGTTTCTATTGTAAAATGAATTGCTGCCCTTCTTGAGTCTTTTTTTAATAAATCAGCAGTGGTCAGTGTGTGGGGTTCTTGGTTTTCTTTTTCCAAAGGAAAAACTCCCAGTAGCTAAGAGTAAAATGACCCTGTGCACAATGATGGTATTGGGATGAGCTGTTTGGTAAAAATGATAGTTAAAAGCTGGACACTTCATGAAATACATAACGATAATTATAAGGAGGCCGAGTAAAGCCAAAGCAAAGTGTTCTGCTTATATACCGCCCCATACCACTTCACGTCGTCTCTGGGTGATTTAGTTTTTTAGTTACAGTGTGCAGGCTGCACATATACACCTTTCCATAGCGGCCAAGAACTAGGTTTTCCAAAGACCCCTGTAAAAATATGAGACGACTTAGATGGTGGTTGAGTTCACATGTCTTGTTTTCACAAGAACTCACAAAAGGAAGTTTGGCAATACAAATTTGAGTCCCTCTTTGGTTGCCAGATTCCTGTGGCAGGAGCTGAAGTCATGATCCTGAGCACAAGTGATCTCCAAAACTGACTACTGTAGCACTACCTCTGAAGATAGTATGGAACCCCAGCAGATTCAAAATGGGGCAGCCAGGTTGATTTCAGGTGCTGGCAAATTTGATGACATTTCACCAATCCTGGCCCATCAACGTCGCCTTGCAGTTTCCATGCAAAATTCAAGGTTTGGGGTATTGACCTAAGCAGGATTGGGACTTTGTTAACTGGAAGAGCATCAGTCCCAGTGGCCAAGCGGCCATCCCTTGAGAGGCCAAGAATGAACTAGAAAACAGGCGTTCTTGGTGGCAGCTGCTTTACACAGGAAAGATCTGAAGTGGTTGATTCTCAGACTCAATTTAACTGAATCCTGGCTGTCGGAGCGGGTGGGTAGGATGAACAAGCAAAAGGCAATGTGGTCTTGAAGGAAAATTTAAAAATGTAAATAGTGGGCAGTACCTTTATTTGACTACCCAATCCCAGAAGGAGGCACTCTCTCAGTTTGGTATAACCCTTCATCGTCAAAGCCAGGCATTGCAGGGCTCTTGACGTAAGGACAAGTACAAAAATCACCCTACAAAGATGTTGATGCGCTGGGGGTCAGTTTCAAGTATAATTCCAAACCAGAGACTGTGTGGATTTAATTGGTTTCTTCTTGTGGATCAAGCACAACATCGTATGCCCACAGCAGAATTTAAGACCTACTGGGGCCACAGGGGAGACCTTCCCAGCTCAATCCTTTAAGCTGCCTTGAATTTGGGCCTGTGGCAATCGAGTCCACCCTTGGAACCACCAACCTTCCTTTCCCTGATCTAGCTAGCGAAGGAGGTTTTTTGTTTTGTTTTGGTTTTTGTTTTGGTTTTTCATAGCACTAGAAGGCCAATGCTTTGCAACTGCAAGGGAATAAATAAAATGAGACATATCAGACTCGAGAGAGGAGTGGCTGGGTGTCACGAAGTACGAGCCTGCAAATTAGAAGCGTCAGGGAGCAAAAATTTAACAGCTAGGCAAGCATTGCTGGGGCAGCACAAAGAGCGGGTGCGTATTCCTTAAAATGCCACTGTGTGCGAGTCCTAGATGGGGCAGGGCAGAGGTGAAATATGCATGGGCCTCAGCATTAGTTGGCAGGCATTTATCTATCCCTGGACTCTGGGAACTTTCCCTCCCAGACTCAGCAAAAAATGCCACTGCTGAAGCCACGGGGCTGTGGATTAAGGATTAACACGTAGAGGAAGTGAGTAGACCACAAAAAACAACCGTCGCTTCCCGATAAATCAAAGCTGAAGGGCAACTTCAGTTGTGCTCCCCGTAATTCAAAGGCAAAGCGCTCTAGAAGGCAGTATCCCCAGTTGGCAGCGGAAGCAACAGCGAACAATGAAACCATTTTGGGGTTAAGGGAAATACCCGTCTGCAAGTGCTTTGAAGGGTGCTGTCGATGACGCTTGGCGTTCTAATCAGCTCGGAGGCTTCCGACGTAAGAGTGCGCCTCTGCCTGCCCAAATATTGAGGACCTGAAGAAAGGCAGTCCCCTTGGTGCCATGGGGAGATGTCGCACCTTGGGGCAGTGGTGGTGAACCTGAGGCACTCCGGATGTTATGGACCACAACTCCCAGAATTCTGACCCTAGATTGCCAATGACAAAGGACTATGGCAGCTGTGGTCCAAAACATCTGGAGTGCTGAAGGTTTGCCACTGCTGCCTCAGGGGGGTGGGGGGAGACTTGGAGAAAGGGATGCTGGCCGTGACACCCTGCTTGTGGAAAGCTCTCCCCTGGAGACCGCCCGCACGGCTGCCGGTGGTTGCCTCACTGCGTGCCAAGCTTCAAAACCTGGCTCTTCAGGCTGACCACAGAGGACAATGCCGAATCATCCCCAACAAAGGACACTGGAAAGGGGGGTGAGGGAACCAGATGCGCAGAAATTGCAGCAAGACACCTTGGTTCTAGAACTGAAGGGCAGCGGAAGAGGGCAGCTGGGTGCCTGCAAGTCCCCACGCTCCGGACTGCCCACCCCCCTTTCCTTCTCTCTCTCCTGCCCAACATGGAGAGACAACAAATGCTGTTTACATGATTCAGGTTTATTTTGCTTTTTCATACCAAACAATGTTCATCTATTGATTTTCTTTCTTTAAAAAAAAATACACACGCACACCCATCAGTCATCATCAGGATGGAGAGGGGAGCAAGAGAGGGGGAAAGTGTCCCCTACCCACCCCATCCGAGACATACATCCTCGATGTCAGAAAAAAACTGACAGCAAGTGCTAAGAGCCTCCTCCCGCTGCCTGCTGCCCACCAACCTTAGTCCCCGTCCGTGCTATGAAAGGGATTGAGTTGGGCGGCGGCGGCAGCAGCAGAACCATCCTTTATAAACATCTGACGCTCTGAGAATTTGGCTTCATCGAGGACCCTGTTGGTTTTCGCTGCCTTCCAAAGGGAGAAAGTCCACCTTGGCCTATTGAGGACAAGAAGGGCCATGGCAACCCTTTGCATTTTGGGATCTCTAATTTTATGGGGCAACGCCCGGTTGCAAACGACACGAGGGAGCAGCAGCCAATGGGTGCCGCTGATTTCCTTTTGGCCGTTCTGGGCAATCAGCTTCATTCTCCTTCAAAAGGGGAAAATCAAGAGCGGACTATAAATGCAGAGAGAGAGAAGGCGTGCGGCCATTCCTGTGTCCTAGAAATGGGCTGCCGCCGCCAAGGTGAATGTCTGCTCAAGAGGACCTCTCTGACTTTGCCGGAATCCAAGGCACGCCTAACAGAGTGCAAGCATCTGAGTTTGGCCAAGTTATTTCCTATAAAGAAAGTTGGTCCTCAAATATTCCCTTTGACTTCTTTTTTTTTCCGATACAGCATCGAGAACGTGAGAATTTGGTCCAGAAAAGCAAGGGTCTGGAGACGATACATGACATTTTCTGTTCTGTATAAGCTCTGCTGTGAGCGGAAACTTTGGCTTAGTGCTGTGGTTCTCCACCTGTGGGTCCCCAGATGTTCCTGGACTGCAACCCCCAGAAATCCTGGCCAGCTCAGCTAGCAATGAAGACTTCTGGGAGTTGCAGGAACATCTGGGGACTCACAGGTTGAGAACCACTGGTGTAGTGTATGCCTCCCCTGCTGTACATGGTGGACTGGAATCAATGATGAGAATAAGAGGGAGAAGAACACAGCCAGTAGGATGCCCAACCGTTCCTATGCCTGGGGCAGAAAACACTGCAGTGGTAAGACCTAACCAATATGCTGTATACATAAAGAATTTCCAAATCCAGCAAAAGGGTAACAAAGATATCCACTAAAATGGGCAGGTGTCACTACGGAGAAAACCTAAGCATGAGGAACAAAGGCTGATCGGGACCAATGGGTGGGCCACGTCAAACAAAGAACAGCAGAGAAACTTCCAGGATGGAGGAGAGTTCTGCAAACCCCACCACTGGGCGAGCTTTGTGCCTGCGTTGGACCCATCAATGAAAAATTGTGCAGGATGTCAAGGGACACAGAGGATGAACGTGCGGGGAGACAGCCAGCATCTCGTCTCCTGCGGCACCTGCTCTCTGTTCTCCAGCTTGGGCCGCGGAGCATGTGCAGAGTGGCGGGAGGGAATGGTGCAGGTGCAGCAGAATGACCTCCCTATACTGCACGCTCCCCTGTGGGTGAAGCAGCGAGCTCAACACTGCAAAACTCTCCCTTGGAAGGAGGTGCCTGCATGGCCCCCTTTCAGCCCTGCTTACCTGAGATGCCAAAGGCATGTTGGACTGCATAACCACAGGCCCAGCATGGTGGGCTGCTGAGCTCACCCCAAGTGCCCCTGGGGTGACAGGAAAGTCCCTCGCCCTGCAGCTACCCACCCCCTGTGCCCATAGATTGTCGGTCTCCACTGGCCATGAGGGAGACCTTCAGGAGCAGGCCTGGTGAGGGAGGAGGAAAGCTTCTGGAACGGGCAGCCACCTCTTTTTACAGGTAAGTGTCTTCGCTCTCCCGAGAGCTGAGGCTCTCTTTGGACTGGCCGAGGAAGGAGGCACTGGGTTCCAGCAGAGATCCATTCTCTTCGGGGATGGGCCCGTTGGCCAAGCCCTCTTTCCCAGGGTCCTCCTCCTTGCGCCCCTTGGGAAGTTTGTTTTTGCGGCCCTTGGGCGACAACGTGGCACCCGGGGGCAAGACGATAGACGGAGAGGGTTCCAAGGCTTTGCGGGAGTGAGGCTCCGAGTCATTGATGGCCTTGGCGCCGTGGAAGCGGGGAGGGGATTGGCACTGCCACTCCCCCCGCTTCTCCTTCCACTTCTTCAGCTGGATCAGGTGCTCCCGCTCAATGTGGCGCTCCGTGACTGGCAACTCGATGATCTAGAGTGGGAACAAACCAAAATGTCTGCACATTTCTGAGAAAACACACCAAAAGGAGGACGGAGGTGGAGCTGTGCGTGACGGGGATAGCTGCCTTTCTGAGCCTCATCTCCGAATGCCTTCTCCTCTCTCTGCTCCACCCTCGGCCTCCTTCCACCTACAGCTCCCCATCTCCCAACAGGTCCTGTTCTAACAGAAAAACAGGATGCCACGTCCAGCTTCGTACTCCTGCTGCCCTCTTCCCTAATCCATGACCCCAGAACACCACTGACCTTTCCAGGAATAAAGTGCATGCCTGCATTGTTTTGCCGCCTGAGCAAAGGGGCCCTGGCGACATGTGAGGATCAAGCTCTTTCAGCACCTGTGGTGCCATGGAGACAGCTTCATACGCAGGCACACAAAGCGCCCGACTCTAAAGCAATTGTATTCTCGAAGGCTTTCACGGCTGGGATCCAATAGTTGTTGTGAGTTTTTCAGGCTGTTTGGCCGTGTTCTGGAAGTTTTTCTTTCAGAACATGGCCAAACAGCCCAAACAAAACTCACAACAACTATTAAAGCAATTCTTCGGACTGTGTGGGAAATGATGTGGGAAGAGGGTTCTAGAAGCTGTGTGTTGGAAGCTTCCACCACCACCGCCACCCCTTGTCCTGCTACAGGCCTCAGAGGGTGTGTGAGTGATCATCATGAAGGATTCAAAGTGTGTTCACTTGAATTCATATTGAACCCATCTCCAACTGGTTGGGAGCGGTGGTTCACAATTACAGGACCCTGTGGGCTCTGTACCCTCTTCAAAGTTGATTTGCATGCCATTTGGAACAACACCTCTGCTATTATCGAGAAGCAAGCCAAAAATGAAATGACAAACACGATTACAGAGCTATTCATATAGACCTGTGCCGGGGGGGGGGGGGGAGGCTGCTGCTATCCTTAAAGTACCCTTCTTGGACAAAGCTGATGGGAGCCAGGCCTCTTCCCAGGGTGCTTTTTCCCATAGAGATAAAAGGGAACACTTCCGCTGGGGGAAGTGAAGCCAAAACAGGTCTTGGGATATCCTGCTGCGTGCAAACAGTATACAGGACAGGCCGAATGGGTTGCAGAATGAAGCCTAGACTAATGCTTTGGAGGTGATTCTACACTTATGTTCACATCCAATGAGGAATTAACCCTCCCCTTTGGTTCAACGTACACAGCCACGAGTAACGGGATCTGCATCCCTCTGGCATAATATGAAAGACGGCCGAAGGGTCTGTCTGTGCCCGTGGAGAGCACAGCTGCATCTTCTTTGGCCAGCAACAGGAGAGTGACCAGCCTCATTACCAGTATAGGCGGACAAAGGGCCGTGAAACTCTCCATGGCAGTTTTGGCTAAGCAGCTGCCCACGCGGATGTCCAGGATCACCTCTCCCATCATCCCTGGCCATTAACTGTAGGGCACCTCATTGTTTCCTCATACCGGCCAGCCCTGAAGCTGTCTGGCTTTGCCCTGCCAGGTATTTTGAACGTGGGCTCCCAGAATCCACAACTACTAGCCAGACCAGTTGCACCTTTTGAGAGCTGGCATGAAAACTGCCCAAAGGGCCAAGGTTTGGAGGCCACCGGGCTAGGCAGCACTGCTTTTTCCTCCCTGTGGAGACCCAGGATCAAAAGCTGTCTCCAGAGGCCTTGGCATCACCGCACACCAAAAGGTGGCCTTCAATATTCCTTCCTCGCCCCTGTCCCTGAGGGTTTGCCACGTGGCATTCAAACCAGGAACATGGCTTGACACCTTAGGACTGGTGCTTCAAAACCCATGACTGCTACAACACAGAGGCAACCTAGAATGTGTTTTCTACTTTAAAAACAACAACAACACACACACACACACAGGATCTAAATGTAGGGTACTAAAGGCTGTGGGCTCAGAGAGGCTATTCTACCAGCAGGGGGCAGCCTTCCCCTTCAGCACCAAAACCTCAATATCCACAAGGCTTCCGTGTCCTTGAACCACCCCTCTGCCCGTCATTTGCCAGTGGCCACAATTTTGGGAGGGGGGGGGCATTTTGTCTCTTTCCACACCCAGACCATTTTGAACACCACGACTATCATCCCAAAAGAGCACAATTTAGAGCCACAGATGTCAAAACGTCGAGCTCTCATCCCCCTTCTTTAGAACGCAGAGACGGGCCTAGTTTGAGACTTCAGAGCTGGTACCTGACCTATAGTTTTTCAGGGAAACTGAGGCCACAATTGGTGCTCAAGGACCAACAAAACCAATCCTTTCGTTCTTATCAGGGTTACCTACAATTGGGGTGGGGTGGTTGGGTGGTTGAGCAGGCAGGGGGAAACTCTCCTTCTCTCCCCCCCCCCATGCTCCTTTTTTTACCTCTTGCACAAGGAATGTCTCCTGCATGATTTTGGGGTTCAAGGCCCTCAGCTGCTCCATCGTCTCGTACTGCCCCTGGCAGGACTTCAGCTTCTCGGAAGAGCCCAGGGTGTATTTCAGCAGCACCAGGCCCACGCGGAAGATGATCTTGACCCCTGGGGAAAGAGAAGCTCACTGTTTTGGCTCACCAAGAGAGGCGCGCCGACGGCCACCCATCTTTACACCTACGGCTTATTGGTCCCCTTTCTACCCCACAGTCAGCCCAAGGCCCCTTTCCAGGGCTCTTTGCCTTCTTACCCCTGCAACTCTTGTCCTGGCAACAGCACTGCGAGATAGGCAAGAGAACCAAGGATGCGACGGAGACAAGGTGGCTTCATGGTTTCACTTCAGTCTCCTCTCTGCCCAAACATGGGGTTCCTGAACCCAGATCTTCCCGAATCCAACACTTTATAACCACTAAGCAATATCCTGGGCACGTCCTATCTAAAGGCACCATCAGGACGGACTTGTTACTCACAATCCTGAGAAGTTGAGTGTGTGTGGGGGGGGGCAGGAGAGAAATTTTCCTGTGGGCTTAGAACGGTTTCCCTTTCCACTGCCCAGGAACTGCTCCCCTTCCCCCAAGGCGGCCCCAGCCTGCCTTCTTGCTCCCGTGGCCCCCAGCGAGGGCTGGTCCCAAAAGAAACGTGAAATGCCCCCTCACCGGGCCAGTACCTTCGCAGAAAAACATGTCCCAAACCCGCAGGACGGAACTCCAGGGCAAGGTCCTGGAAAAGGCACACATGAACCACTCTGTCATGTACAGGATGGGGTCGATCTTCTGCTTGCTCAGGTGCTTGTGAGCCACGGGAGAGACCCTGTGCAGGAGAGAGAAAAGGATCTCGCCGTCCAGCTGGATGGCCTCCTGCAGGGGAGAAGGAAGGAAACCCGGAAGAGGGCATCAGCGGAACGGCAAGAGAGACCGTTGGGCCACCCGCTCCTTTTCTGGACCTTTGTTCAGGGCCCTGCGTACACCGGAGAAAGATTTTATGCCCAGTCAAGTTCATTCCCTCCCACTGCTAAGCGAAGCTGCTTCTTTTAGATCCAAGAGCGGGAGGATCAGCAAAGCACAGCAGCCCAGATGTTAACTGGACTGGACCACCCGCCAGTGCTAGCCAGCCAGGCCTGAGGAGAAGATGTTCCTGGCCCAGCCACATCTGACGAGAGGAGCCTTGCCCACCTCCTGTCGCCACTGAGAAAACAACTGTTCAAGAATCAAATATGATCTCCAGCCACATCAAAGTCGAGGCCATATCTAGGTTCACTTTATTCCCCACTGATCAAGGAACGGAAATGATGTGCCAAGGATGGAAACAGTATTGAATACAAAACCAGATTTTGTTTTGGGGGTCCAAAATGGGAGGCCGAATGTTTTATAGCTGCCTTGCTCCCTCCGGTCCACAAAAGGGCTGACTCAGGTGAAATCTAACCCTACCCATCGCCTGAGAGACTACTTGCGTCTCTCTGCAGACCCCATGCTTTTCACGCGGACAACACGCTCTTCACAGCATGCATGCATTTCTCTGCCAGGCTGGTTGGCCTCAAAAGGGCTCTGGGTTTTTTTTTCTTCTGCTGAGGGTGGCCTCTGCTTTTGTCTCTCGGCAGAATTGCCATTTCAGACCAAAGAGTGAGAGCGGGATCTCTGAAGTCCTGAAGGAAGGGAGAAGGCCTAAGGTGGGTATAACCCGTGAGCAAGCCTCACTCACCAACTTCTCACTGTAGTAGCCGGGGAGATACTTCTCGCAAATCTGCACAAGGCACCAAAAAGCTTGCTGAGGAGGAAAGAGGAAGAACAACACAGAATTGTCAGTCTATGGTGCAGAGCTGTCTAATGGCTCAGAGCTGTGCCCTCTGTGAGCCTCGTGGTGCAGGGATAAACTGTTGTACTGCAGCTGTAACTGTGCTCACAAACAGGGTTTCAATCCTAGGTAGCACGCTCAAGGTTCACTCAGCCTTCCATCCTTCTGAGGTTGGTAAAATGAGTACCCATCTCGCTGGGGTGGGGTGGGGTGGGGTGGGGAATGTGCAACTTGAACATGTAAACCACTCAGAGAGTGCTTTAAGCAGTATGGAGCAGTATATAAGCAGAACACTTTGCTTTGCTTCTGTGAAACTTTTCTGGTTTATTTTGTAGACACCATCTGCTTCTATACAGGCACCCAGAAAAGAGGGTTGTGTCTCTCCGCACACTGGAAAACCACAACCATCTGAGAAAATGTTACTACCAGCAGTGATTCCAGAAGGACATAGCAAAGCGAGGTGGGAAGTCAGATCATCCCACTAGCCTGCAGAAAAGATTATTTTATTATTTTCCTCTTCCCTCCCAACCCTTTTCCCTCTAGCGTTGTTAACTTTCTAGGTCAGCCGTTCACAACGGGGGCAGGGGGATAAGGCCCCCGGAAGGCCTTGGCACCTTTGAAGGGGGCCACAGACTGGAAACAATTCTCCACACATCACTTTATAAGATCTACTATGCAACTGAGACAGCCCTGATTTGGCCTCTATTTCTTTCATACTGTGCTTATGGCCATGGCAAACAAACAAACAAACAAACAAAAGTTGAGAATGGCTGTTCTAGATTATCAGCCTGCAAGCAATGGGGTAAAAATCCTAATAAACAAACAGACCATGCATACAGCAACCTCATAAAACAGCCCGTTATTTCAACCAGTAATCTCACAGTATGAACCAACTTGGGTGTCTCGTGGGAACCCATGAAAGGGCCTTCTCGACTGCTGCGCCCAGACTCTGGAACTCCCTCCCACTAGAGGCCAGGATTGCCTGCCATCCCTGTCGTCCTTCCGGAAACAGGCAAAGACCTTTCTCTTCAAGAAAGCTTTTCCTGAATGATGGACGACCTATTGTGTGTCTTTTATATGAATCTATAGGATCGCATAGACTTTGTGTTTATGACAACTTATAACCATGTTGCTTTAATGTAATGTTGTCTATTAATGCTGTAAGATGTCCTTCAATTCCTCTCTCTCAAATACTTGTACATGTTTTAATTGTGCTGGACTGTGTACTAGCCCTCATTACTGTAAACTGCTTTGGGTCCTTTTCCAAGGAGAAAGGCAGGGTAAAAATACTCTAAAATAAAAATAAATAAAACCATGCAGAGCAGAAACACGCTGGGAGCCACCTCCTCTTGCCTTGAGGCACCAACTCAGGCATCTGGTATTGAGGCATAAGATCCAGACACTTATTCCTGTCTGTTTTAAGCCAGAACTGAGAAACCTTTGGTTATTTCATCTCCCACAACCTCTGGCCGCAGGTGGTGCTAGCCAAGACGCCTCAGGGTGGAAGTCAAAACACATCACTGGGGCCAAGAGGTTCCCAACTGCGTTTTAAGTCAATTTTAAAACCTAACACAATGTGTGTAAACATTTCTTCCTCAAACGATTCCGTTCTAGTTAAATTTAGAGCCTCCTGCTTCCATTTCAAAACTAGACCTGTTGTGACAGGTCTCCCAGTCACAACAACCTTTAGATGCCAATGTGTGGTTGTGCAAACCTCCCCAACCTGATGCTGCCCCGCCCCACCCCCACCCCCCACCGTGGACACTGGACTCCATCTCCTGTTATCGTTATGGGTCATGTTTGGGACGCAAAGCAGGACACTTCTGGGCAGGCGCAGGATGAGGCCTCACCTACCTCTGCAGGCATGTGCATCAACAGCGCTGCAGCAATTGGTGCCTGAGCCTGGCAGTAACCTTCCTCTGGCCGGTAGAGGGTGTAGGCCTTGAGCACCCGGAACAAATCTTGCTGCCTGCGGAAACAGCAGTCCATAGAAGGGATGTGAGGACTGAGAGAAAGCAGAGAAGAAGTCCTCTCACACATAAGCCCTAGAACCGCAAACAAGGCCCAGAGGTCAAACTAGACGACCTATGCTTTCCTAGGCTCCTTCAAGTGGTTCAAGATATCTGTTCATCCTGACACATGATTTTCCTCCTCTGGGGAACTTGCATTTCACGTGCTTTGTTTGGTGGCTGGTTAATGAATGAAAGGCAAACATGGACTTAATTGTTCCTGAAGCTCACATTTCTGAGGAAATTCCACGGTGGAACGGAAATGGGGATCAGACACAGGTATTCTTTACTGTTTTGTTTTGACACATGCACATACTAAAGTTCACATACTAAAACCTAACTCTCAGACCCCTCTGGCTTTTTAAGTAAGAGTAGGAAGCTTGAAGATAATCTTCAGGAATGCATGGATTCCACAATTCCACGGAAGGGCAGGAAAGACTTGATCTTTAGTTTAAGAGACACACCCTACCATGTACCAGCTAACATTCTCCAGAGGACAAGATAAACCTACAGAATAAAATGAAAGCAGAAAAGGAACAAAGGTCATCCATTTTTTCTCAGTTCCAAGTCCAGGATCAGTTCTGAAAGCAGAGAAGGCCTTTTCCACTGCTGCATGCACACCTGGATCAGAAAGAGTCGTCACCTTGCGGCATTTGAAGGTCTTTTACTTTAAGAGGCTGGATTTTATTGCCTCCCGAAGATAAGTATGCAGCATTCACTTCCCCATGTGTTTGTGTGTGTAAACATGTCTATTACCATCCACCGTGATTCTCACTCTGGCCATTTAAATACTGTTTATGGCATTTATTTATATCTCATCGCATCTATATCTCACCTTTCTTTTTCTTTCTGTGAGGTAACTTAGAGTCTAGACTGAAAGACCATGCAAATGGCTAATGGCCAGCCCGCTGATCTCATGGACCTCCTGCTCCATATTCCCAACTCTCTAACTACGACACCACGTGGCTCTCTATGGAAAGCAATTCTCGGACCCTGTGAGCAACATCTGAGTTGCAAGGGCTTGGAACAGCATGAATATAAAGAGACAGGTAAAACCCAATGGCACCTCTCTCATCAAGAAACCTCCCGTCCTCAAGGTGACTGTTCGACACACCCAGAGCTGCTGCTCTTGGTACCCTGGGCAGGCCTAGGGTGGTCAAGGGAACTTGACAACATGTTTCCCTTTTGTCACGAACCTCTGGCAAATCTGTCCTTCCTTGGCCCTGCCAGTAAGCCACCCTGCCAAGAGGTCTGTGGGGCACTCACACAAGAGAATTTCCAATAGCAATTATGTCGAGGTAAACAACCAGTGGCTGGCATGTAAAGGAATGCTCCCAAGCTCACCTGGCCCCCAAGCCACCTGGAGAGGCTCTCTCTGTGTAGGCATTCCCAGGTGTGTGTGTGTGTGTGTGTGTGTGTGTGTGTGTGTGTGTGTGTGTGTCTCTCTCTCTCACTCTCTCTCTCTCTCTCTCTGTGTGTGTGTGTGTGTGTGTGTGTTATGCTGCCTCATAAGCAAGAATCCTAAGAACATCAGGACAGCCCCATGGGATCAGCAGTTCTCTTCTATATTTGTTCCACCAGCAAGTGGACTTCTGCACTTTTTGGCAGCACTTGAGCAAAATGTATGGGGTTTCCATGTTGATGGTTTCCATTTGACGGGGACTACTGTTTAGGCTTAGAAACCCAAACTTCCATTTGGCAAGTGAAACTGTCATTTGGCTAATATATTTTTTAAAAGACAAACGGCCCCTGGTTGCCTACGGCCTCTGACAACACCAGAGGTAAAATACAGCCAGTGAGGCACTTCATTCTTTCATTTGTCTGACCACTCTTTAGCACCATCCACTTGGGCAGCCGCCTCGTCTCTTCTGGCAGCAACGCCCACAGTTCAGCTTTTGCTGGGCAGAATCCTACTAACTTATGAATGGCAATATACACCAGAGTACATTTCAATGGCAAACTGCCAACAGTGAAGAAGTTGGCTTCTGTACTCTTCATCACAGACCAGACCCTACAGTTAGTGTGTGTAAAAATCAGCACAAGCAGAAATATCCAGTTTCCACAGCAGAATTATGAAACCCAATGCAGGAATCAGGAACGGAATTCCTGTCCTAATAAAATGTCAAACAGACTTCACTTAACCCCAAAACAAAGTAAAATTACTTTGTTTTGGGGTTAAGCTTTGATGAACCACCAATGATGTATTAACAATTTATATTGGTGCATTGGCAACTCATAAAGAAAACAACCAACACCCAATATTTTTAGCTTAAATTTATTCTTATCATGTGCAACAAGGAATACAAGCATTAATTCTTTACCTAGCAGCAGTTAACTACAGAAATGTCCACTGTTTGATTTGCAAGCACGCATAAGAAGCAGGATTCTTGGTGCTGTCTAAAGACTGGCTTATAAAAAACAAACTTTGTTGGCTTATCTCTGTTTTCCCCGGTGCAATAAAAATGAAATAACTACAAGCTTAAAAATACAAGAATAGAAATGTAAAATATGATAGTACAATTAGCTGCCATGCATATGATACAGTTAGAGTGAATCAGGGTTTTTTGTTTATTTGAAAAACAAAACAAAACCCAACACTTTCAATTGAAATTATGTCTCTGAAGAGGTCAACAAAATCTTATTAGTGGGACGTGGGTGTGGTAAAATGTGTAAGTTTTGCAATTTGAACCAACTCCTTGTGTTAGGTGAGCCTGGGCTGCTAGAAATAACTCCATAGCTTTGAAATTGCAGGACAACTCTATTAAACCTGTGATACCCCCTTCATTTGGGAATTTTGTAGGTTAAAATGTTTACACTGAGATTTGCTACAAATGAACAGGGAAACAATATATGATATAACAACACAAATATGGCATATGAAGGAAAGATATAGAGGATAATTTTATGGAAGAACATCACAAAAACACATTCAATAATCCTGCCATAATCAAATCATATTCAAAATCACTGAAGGAAATAAGGTGCTAGGTGTCTATTCCTGTATTTAATAAGATCCCAGTTTGTTTTTTTTAAAAAGATCCAACAACATTTAGCCACTCAGTAATAGTTTAGAAAATGCAATTATATGCATAAGCATACTGTCCCACAATTTGTCCTCAATTAACAGCAGAGATGTGTATTTTAGAGGACAGCCAGTATAATTTGCAGGAACCAACATATAGGATACCACTGCCTTGTAAAATCTGGGTATGTAAGTTCAATTATAGATCCAGCATTCATTCTGAAGCTGATGTTGCTTTGAAAGTCAGTTCCCCTCGTGGCGCCGTGGTTAAATGCCTGTACTGCAGCTAAAACTGTCCTCATGACCTGGGGTTCAATCCCAGGTAGCCGGCTCATGGTTGACTCAGCCTTCCATCCTTCCAAGGTCAGTACAATGAGTACCCAGCTTGGTGGGGTGGGGTGGGGGTGCAATGCGTAGCCTGCATAATTAAACTGCAACCCGCCCAGAGAGTAGTTGAAGTGATATGGGGTGGTATATAAGCGGAGCCCTTTTGCTTTGCTTTGTGAAAACAAGGACAAAGACCTGTCCTAAAGGGAATGATTTATCAGCATCTCCAGGTCTCCTTTTCAATTGCATATGCAATGCTTCAGATGCGTGAAGAAATATTCCCCTTTCCCCACCCCTATTTTGCATCTTGAACTATGCTGCTTCGCTAGATAAAACACCAAGGTTCTGGGGCTACAAGAGATGAAAAAACAACAACAGTAACAATGCATTCCTCTCTCTCCCCATGCCCCAGCCCATGCCCCGTGTCAGCTACCTCCACCCTAACTTCTTCTACTTGCCTTTTTGTTAACAAGCCAAGGGTCAAAATCCCATCAGCTGGACCCAATGTTCCACGGGGATGCTTGCAAGACTGAACGGAGGGAGCAAGTCACCTCAAACCTACCCGTGGCCTCCTCGGGAAACAAACATTTCATGGAATGGAAACTGCCGGTGGAGATCCCGCTCAATCACATCCAGCCACTTGGGATCGCCTGCCGCCGTGTCCAGCTCCTAGGGATCAAAACAAGCAACCATGGGGAGAGTCCAACTGAGGCCTATAACAAGTCTAGTCAGGTTCCAAAACAAGCCCCATTCCTGTCGAAAGATAATGTTGAAAGGGCCACTCCGGCCGATTCTTGATCTGAGGATATTAGGGCTGCTTCTCAAAAACAGAACACCCCGAAGTCACACAGGATCTCCAAAGAAAGGGACACCATGGAAGTTACAGGTTAGAATCCAGGGAAAGGGGATAAATGGATATCCAGTCTGACAGGGGAGAAATTTAGGCAGAACATGACAAAGAAATTACAGTGTACCCTTGTATAACAAACAGTTTGTATAACATAAAATCTGTAAAATTCTGGAGATAGGGGAAATCTGCTCTACATAATCGCCTATAGGGTGAATCCGTACAACATAAAAATGGGAGTACTCTGTTTTCAATGCATTCCTATGGGAAATCTGTATAAAGGAAAAAGTGCTTAACATAATTTCATTTGGAACGAATTAATTTATTTATACAAGGTGACCACTGTACTTAGGAAGGTAGCTTATAACACAATGTACAGTCAAGGCTAGGTATAATTCTCGACAGACTCAACAGAAGTGTTTACCTGTCACTTCCTTCCTAAGCTTTCTAAGAAAAGTCACCAGGATCTGAGTGTATGCTAGGCATATGTTGTACCAATCAATGACCTGCCTTCCTCCTTTTCGCCTCTTCCAAAGCCAAGGAAGGACTCGGAAGCACAAACACAACACACAAAGCCTCCCAAAGGCAGGCAAACAAACAAACAAAAATCAATGTGAAAGTTATTCAGTTACTTTACTCATAAAAGCAAAATCTTGCAAAATCTGCAGCTGTACATCAACGATGGGAGAATGAACTAAATATCTCGTTAGGATCAGATCACTGGTTAGAAGCATGGAAAACCCACAAAGGCTTCCTGATGACTCCCAGCAGTTTTGGAAAAGAAAGTTTAACCTACTGAAGGGAATTATAGGTCAAATCCTAAAAAGAACTCCTGAATCGAGATTACTTTCACTCTATGTAGGTCACAACGAAAAGCCACATATACATTTCAAGGATTTAATCACCTTTCTACTAATAGCAGCTTCCATGGAGATTACAATTCGTGTTTGGAAACTTGCCCTCATGAACAAATTAACAAGGTTCCTGGATGAAGCAGATAATCTAGATCCATTTCAGTCTGGCTTCAGTCCTGGTTTGAGGGGTGGGGGGAGACAGCCTTGGTTGCCTTGATGGAAGATCCATGCCAGAAACCGGACAGGATAGTAAGTCCTTGTTAGTTCCGCTGGATCTTTTAGTGGCTTTTGACACCATCAACCACGGTAGCCTTCTGAGGCACCTTTCTGAAATGGGTTTTGGTGGGACAGATTTTGTCTTACAATGGTTCCAATCTTTCTTGGATGGCCAAACTCAGAATGTGGTGTTGAGGACATCCTGTTCAACGCCCTGGCCACTGGGATCTGGTTTCCCTCAGGGCTCATCTACATGAAACTGCTGGAACAGCTTGTCCTGAGTTTTTGGGACTCCATGCCATCACTATGCTGATGACACCTAGCTCTCTCTCTCCTTTCCATCCAATTCCCAGGCAACTGTTCTTAGACTAGTGGACTGGTGGACTGGATGAGGGCTAACAAACTGAAACTTAATCCAACCAAGACCGAGGTCCTCCTGGTCAGCCCAAGGCAAATCGGGTGGCTAGGGATTCTGCTTGTACTGGATGGGGTTACATTGAAATAAGGAAAATAAAACAAAGGATCAAGGACTGAAAGTGTCGAAAATACATTCCAAACCCAAATGAGGACAACGCCAAAGACGGCAGTAACCACACAGCATTAATGTCCAGTGCAGACAAAGTGCTGTACAACAATTTGTTTACTTCAAATATGTTGAAATACATGTCAGTAAAAAAAAGTCATTAAAGAGCACATCACAAATGGATGTTGACTACTGAAATATAACAAAGAATTTCCAAAGAAAATAAGATTGTTTTATTAAGGAAACAAAACAATTCTGACTTATGGTAAGCTATCCCAGGGCTTTTTAGGTAGAAAATACACAGACGTAGTTTAAAAATCCATTCTTCAAGGATCACTCTGGCACACTCTAAGGCTACCTAGGCTGGCTCTTTTCTTAAGAGGGGAATCCAACAACCATCTTCTGACTCCACAACCAGATATGGGATTCAAATAAAACCTGTAATTATGTGATCATTAAAAGCTATGGATTATTCTAGAACTGATGTCTGATTTTTTTACTCTGGACAAGAGGTTACTCTTTGGATAGAACACAGAGAAACAATACAATTTCCATTAGTAAAGGTGTCACACAAATGTGCATTTTTATCTCCCCATGCATTTAGTGCTTATGCAGAATACAGTGAAGGTGAAGATAGAATGGATTGAGACAAAGAACTGAAAAGATGAGGAAGACACATGAAATAAAAGTGATGCACACATTACTGGAAGCAATCAGCAACTATCTGAATTGAAGGAAGGTTAAACAACCAACTGCAGAAGGAGAATTAAAGCTGAAAATTAAAAAGATTAAAATAATGCCTACAGAAGCATTATACACCTTTAATACTGATGATTTGTGATCTGTGCTGTTTCTTTAACTAATGTGTTTACAATTTGTAATTGCTGTACATTAACTGCATTTTAGCCTTACAGCCATGGCATTTTATAGTGCCCGGGGAGTATTATGTACATGTTCTTAAAATCTATTTGCATTAGTGCCTTCTGCAATCTTGGTGTGAGGTGCCTTGAACCACACAGCTCATGGAATTGGGGGGGGGATATAAATTGAAGGAATTAACAGCAACAAGTATTTATTTTAAATATTTTTATCCCGCTTTTCTCTTTAAAAGGCTCCGATGCTAATTGCTTCTCTTTTAGCCTCAGCCTGCTTAGATTGCTTATGTTTAATTCCCTGATCTCTATTGGTAGGGCATATGTTTAAATCTTAAGAGACAGCATATGACTCATGGGGAGATGTAGGTAATTTGTTCTACTTCTGCAGAACCAATTACTAACATGAATGATGGTCCTAGTAATTCTCAGTACAAGAGAGGGGGGCGTTCTTTTTTTTTTTCTGTTCTTTTTTGGGCTACATTGTTTTCCAGTAAATGGTTCTTACATCAAATTTCCCAGCATTTTGCTCCAACTTGACTTTGGCCCCTGACAGATACTGCCACGCTCGACCTCGCAATGACGGTGGGATCCCCTTCTGGCATCTCAGTCGGATCTAAAAGGTAGAGAAGCCATTGTTAAGGTATGAAAGCATACAACTGCACACAGTAAAGGTCTCTGTCCCATTTCCAGCAATGAAGAAAAATTCAACTCTTAGCCCGGCTAGCTTTGCACATAGAAATGGGCACTGGGAGCAGGGGTGCATTTTGTTTTCTGCCTCAGGTACCAAAATGTTTTATGGATGACTTATATATGAAAAAATGCGATATTTGGACTTTCTAAGCCAAGTTGGGGTGATTGGAGTATAATGTTCCTGAAACAGATGGAATGTGGGAAGATATTATTGGGACTTCCCTAGGGTTTTCTAAGCAAGATGCTTCCAACCTCTTAAAACTGTGGTCTGTTATTTTCAGTGTCTTTAAAATCAATGGGACCTATCCTGCGTTATCCAAAGTCCCTGTCTTTGTTTATCCAAAGCTCTGAGCAAGAGGCTTACCCTCAGGTTATGTATATAGGAACATACCGCTCAGGGTCCTGGCTATTGTTACCTATGCTTCCTCACTCCCTGCTGAATTCATAGGGGATTACAAGTAATTACAAGATTTGTGAGTTTGTGTGTGTGTCATGTCATGTCTGACTTAGGGCAATCCTAATAGGGGTTCTCCAGGTATTTAATGGGTGGTTTTACATGTGCTGCTCCCCCAGTGAGTTTCCATGGCTGACCAGGGAGTTCCATCCTGTTCTTGAGTGTCCTAATCCACCACTCTATCCACTACACCACACTGGGAATCAATTACTAGGTAGCAGGTTCTGCTAGAAAAAAACAGTGGGTCTTTATCTCACTTCAATGGACCCAAGTTCTCTCCAGGAAGAGAGAGGGTGTTTATGCAAAAGTTTTCCAGTGACTTGTGGGTAGGTATTTCATGACTCTGGGTTTATCTCTAGGTTTGAGGAAGTGCCAAAGGTGGCACATGGAGCCCTTTTTGTGGGCACGCATCACCGCCCCCTCACAGCCACAGCACTTCCCCCTTCGCTCAGAGCACGCCACTGTGGTCCATGCAGAGAGTGGGGGAAAGGGGAGGCCGTGGCTTGCGGGCTCCTTTGTAGCCCCCGTTTACTCTCCAGCCATGCCACTCTGGGCATCCTAAAAGCAGCACAGTAAACTGGGGCTACAAAGGAACCCACAAACCACTGCCTCCCCTTTGCCCGTCTCTCTTTACGGAGCCATTTCAGCAGTCTTCAGGCGGGCAAAGGGGAGGCAGCAGTTTGTGGGCTCCTTTGTAGCTCCAGTTTACTCTCCAGCCACGCTGCATTTGAGATGCCCAGAGCAGCATGGTTGTCAGTTCCAGCTCTTATGAATCTGAAGACAGAGCAAGTCCAGCTCTGCAGTGGGCTGGGAAGATAAACCAAATGTAGAACAGCAGCACAGGAAGGGCAGAAGAGGCTGCATATTTAAGCAACCCCATTATGTGGTGGCTGAGGCCAGGAACAAAGAGAATTCTTTAAAACCTCTTGTATTCTGCTTTTCTTGTATTTCATCTCAAACCCCCCCCCATGTCCCTATAAATAATCTTATGGTCATGCTACTTTTGTTAACGATCCTGAACTACTGCAGGTTACTGCCATGCCAAAAAATTTGAGTGATATCCCCACTACAAGAGGAAGGTTTGTGATGGGGCAGAACTTAACTTGATCAGGAGTAGAAGTACCACAATCAAGAGACTCAGCTCTGGATTGGAATACACTAGTTAGAGTCAAAGGAACACAAAGCCGCAATAATAAGAACGGCCCTCGTAGTTCTTGTGCGAGAAAACGGAAGTGTGAGTTCCAGAATCACAAACCATGGCTTGACCTGGCATGGTATAATAATTTCCTGGTGCAGACCCAACACAAGCTACAGCTTGCACTGAACAAGACCTGGCTCAGCACACAGAAAAGGGATTGGAATCTCTGGCATAACGGCCGAAACCCACCTGGAGAGGTCTGTCTGCAAGCCCAACCCTCTCTGTGGCCCTCTGCCCCTCATGGTCTCCCAAGACTGATGGGAAATGGGAAGGTGGTGCTGATTGCAAGGGCCAACTAAGAGCCCTGCCACTCCTTCTCCTTCTGCACACAGGGAAAGGGTAAGATCAAAACAGGTGCCCAATCTG
>JAHTLZ010000200.1:1884101-1898129 GCA_023846285.1 Phrynocephalus versicolor | reverse complement strand
GTGTGTGTGTGTGTGTGTGTGTGTGTGAATAGAGATAGAACAGCAAAATAAAGATTGCTAGGGATCAACGTTTCTTCTAATTTTCATCCCTGTTCTGCAGGCCCCTATTCCACCACCACCACCCTGCATGGGGTCAGTCACAACCAAGAGGACAATAGGTATTCAGGGGTGGGAAAGGCTGATGCAGGTGTGTGTATGTGGGAGGCATGTACGCCACACCTAGAGGGAACCTTCATAGTAACTGTAAAGCAAGGTATGCCTTGCTCATCTAAATCTGCATCAGCATCCAGATAGCTTCTCTGATTCCAGAGTGACCAGCTCATGCGGCTTCTAGCCGTAACATAATATTAATCCAATTTATATGTCCTGCCTTTTCTACCAAAGTATGGCCTTTAAGGCAGCTCCCAGAAGCATTAAATGAAAATAAACATGTTTAGCAGTGTTCTCTGCCTGTTTTAAAAGGTATCAGAAAACACAAAGGTTTTCCTTCGATTCAGCTTAAGTGTCAAAGACACATCTGAATGAGGAGGTCTCTGCTTGCCCCGGGGAAGGCAAAAGGAAGTCAAGTGTAGGTTTCCCCTGCAGGACATTCCACCATCTGGAAGTGGCCACTGAGAAAAGACAGACTCTCCTCAGATCCCCAGCATATGGGCCTCTGAGGACAACAAGGCTGAAAGGAGAATTCTCCTTCCGATTTTGAAAGGAGTGGGGGCTTTGTGAGGAGACAGCTGGAAAAGAGGAAATACAGAAAAAGTGCACCGTCTGAACAGACAAGAGAAAAGACTGAAGTAAAAGATCCTGATGTAACAGAGGGAGAAAGAAACCTGGAGGGAGCCGTAGGAGGGATAGAGAGAGTACAGCTAATAGAGGAGGTCATGTGGACTGAAGAGGGAGAAGGAATGGGAGAGTGCGTGAGGGGGGAGAGGGACGACAGAGGAGCGTGAGGCAAAAAGTCGTTTGGGGGAGAAGGAAAAACGGTCGGGCAAGGACGTTAAGGGGGAGCCTGGGGGAAGATGGAGAAGGGATGAGTCCTATCGAAGTGCAGGTCGGCAAAGATTGGACCTGGGCTGTAGAAGTGTGCCCTTTGAAATGGCCACTAAATTCCCTGATGGCGAGGGGACGGGGTCACTCCCTGAAGAGGGCGAATCCTGTGGCACAGTGGGCTCGCCACTCTTGCTGTGGTAGCCAATGTTACGCCAGGGGATCGTCACATTGAGGGAGGTAGATGCCGAAGACAAGAACCCACCATGTTTAAGTCCTGTTGGCAACCCGTTTACCATAGATGTAACTGTTGAAAGTGTTGATGCAGGAGAACAAGCAAACTCAGAACCCAGCTGTCATTTTGTTAAGAATAAAAATTATTCAAAAATACCACTCAAAGCATGGACAATGTTAATTTACATTCAGAACCCCGGTATGAAAGTCTTGAATCCTCACAGGCTTATATAGAATAATGTATTCCTGACACAGACTGAGTACCAATAGGACTGTTAAGGACTAATAACCAACTGGATGAATAATGGTGATTGTAAAAATCCCGAGGACACAAGTTCCGTATGTGTTTTGCCATACTTCTCGCAGCAATGACGCCTGGGGAGGATCGAGATGTCCCGGCAGAAGAGCTTAGTGAAAGCCCGCAGAAACAAAGGCCCAGGAGATCAGGGTGACCCCCGTGCACCACCCTCTGCCCACTGGCTTCTGGCACAAGAAGCCAAGCCAGGAGGGAGGGGCGGCTGTTGCGAGGCACCTGGACAGGTGGCTCACCTTTTTGTGCTTCTTCGCCATCCATTTGTCCCAGTTGTTGAGCATGTCCAGCCACTTGGACTCCCTCTGCCTCAGCACCTCCAGGGGCACCTCTTCCAACCTAGGAGAGCAGAGAGGAATAGGCCACGTTACCCAAATCAACACTGCTCTGGTTGAACTCTTCCTTACTTTTGATATCAAGCAGATTTTGGTGGGCAGGCAACCGATCTCAGATAGAAATAATGAAATAGCGCCTGTTTTAGTTTTCGGCTTTGACACATGCTGTCTTTAATCACTATTTTATATGCATTCTTGAAGGTTTTCACAGCCGGCATATCTAATGGTTGTTGTGGGTTTTACAGGCTGTTTGCCCATGTTCTAGAAGTTTTTCTTCCAGATCTTTTGCCAGTCTCTGTGGCCAGCATCTTTAGAGGGCAGGAGCTCAGGGAGCTAGGAGCTCTCTCTGTGCTCTGAGGTAGAGCACACCTATTCTCCTGAATAGGACAAGTTCCCTCTTCCCCACAAATATTAAAAAAAAACCCTACAATCTCGCTCCTGACCTTAGAGCATAGAGAACTCTTTGTTCCCTGAGCTCCTTGCCCTCTGAAGATGCCGGCCACAAAGACTGGCGAAACGTCAGGAAGAAAAATTTCCAGAACACGGACAAACAGCCCAAAAATCCCACAACAGCCACTATTTTGTAGTTCAGTTAAAAAAAAATACCAAAATACCGCTCAGAGCATCAATGATAAGGTCTAAAAGTGCACCATATCCTTTGTTGTTGTTTTTGGAGAGTCTTCTTGCCTAAATAGACATTTTGTGTCATTTTGTTTGTTTCAGTAGATTCGGGGCTGCCTTGCTGCCTGCATCCGGTCAGTAACAGCTCCTCTTTCCAGGCCCTCAATTTTATTTTCTTTCTGAACTCATAAGGCAATGGGCAGTTTCCCTTCTACCACACTGTGGCACAGCAGGTTTGGCTTAAGTGTGCAGAACAGATTGTGTGCCACACACACTGCACTGACTTGAGGGAGGGGAGATATGGAAGCCCTTTTCAAATACTTGAAAGGAAGGGCAGAATCTGCTCTCACTAATCCTAGAGTGCAGAACACATAATAACGGGCTCAGGTTACTGGAAGACAGATTTAGGCTGCATATCAGGAAAATGTTATTAACTGCTAGTGCAGTACAATAATGGAACCAATTAACTTGGGAGGTGGTGGGCAGTCCAGCCCAGGAGGCATTCAAGAGAAAATTGGATACTGTATCCATTTGAATTCCTGCACTGAAAAGGGATTTGGACTTGATAGCCTTACAGGCTCCTTCCAACACAATTAATTCTACGATTCTATGACCTCCCAGAAAGGGGAAAGGCAGGAAAACTCAGGAGGAACAATGGAGATCCACCACGGTTGCTCTACCACAGATGCTGCCCGAGGCTGTTGTTTCATTCAGCCTAATAGCTGGGCCAACCTCACTATATATGTTCCTAAGCAAATGAACACACTCGAGACTTTTATGATTAAGGCATATCTAGGATTCGCATTCTGCAATGGTAGATTTAAATGCCTACTGGTAGACTCCAGTACTAAGGTCAACACATACTTGGCTAATGGGTTGACCTCATGGGATTCTCCAGGCATTTCCCACACAGGTACCAAATAAACCAGGTTCTGCTACATTTCAGAGAGCACTTTCATAGAATTATAGAGTTGGAAGAGACCTCAAGGGCAATCCAGTCCAACCCCCATCACAGAACTCCCGACAGATGCCCATCCAGCCTCTGCTTAAAAACCTCCAAAGGAGACTCCACCACCCTCTTTTGTGGCAGCTTATTCCACTCCCCAACAGCTCTAACCGTCATGAAGTTCTTCCCAATGTTCAAATGGGTTCAACCATTGCTTGTAGTTTGAAACCATTGCTCCGAGTCATAGTCTCTGAAGCCACGGAAAACAAGCCAGCCAGTCTCTCTTCAATAGACATCCTTTCAAATTTTTTTTTGCACCTCACACCATGTTCTCCTCTCTCCTCCATGCCACTGCTGTGAATCAATCAACCTCCATCAACTGATCCATATACAGATTAAGAATTTACATCCTACAGGACCCATCGTATTCTGCCAAATGTTTAGATGTACCCAGTGTTATGATTTAACTATCTTAATAATAATCTCCTCTCCCAAGGAATTTTGAGAGTTGTTATCAGCCTGGGCAGGCAGCTTGCGATGCTGTAATTCTCAACACACGTAAACCACAAACTCCAAGAATGAGGGGGAAAGGAAGTAACGACAGTTAAACCGACACAAAAGCAGCATGTGCACTGATGGGGAAAGTCCAGTGTATACGCTCAGGGATTTGGACTGCCCCATTTTCACTCAACAGGACCGTTTGCCATGCCACATCCTGCCTTCTGATCTGCTTGAGCTGCTACCGTTTTCCATGGACAAGCTCCATCCAATTCATGCAGTGCAAGGGTGGCACACCCAGGCAGATCTTCCCACAAGGGAGCAAAGCCCTGGGTGGCACAGGGCAAGAGACAGCAAAGCAACTCTTGATTCCATTTATCTATCCTCCGCAAATTTGTTTCAGGCTAGGCTTTCAGATGTGGAGCCAGGAAATCAGGAAGCAGGCAGAAAGGACACACCTTCCTCAGAGCTTAGCCAGCTGTTCCTACTTTTTCTGCAGGAAATGTGCATTTATGGAATGGCTGGGGGGGCGGGGGGGCAAGAGTCCACTGACTGGGGAGTCCACTTCCTCCCCAGTCAGTCTCTCATAATGAGAAACAGGCCAAGAGAAGTGCAGCAAAGGCTGAATGCTCAGAGTCTCCCAAGGTTCTGAAACAGCTCCCAGGATGGCTAAAGGAACCCAACCACCCTGGTAGTCAACTCTTGCAGCCACTCACTTCCCTGAAGCAGAGCAAAAAGTTCTACACGTCAACTGCCTGATCCACCAGATCACTGCAGATGAAGCTCCTCTTGGAGAAGCCCATAAATCTTCTACAAGAGGTAAGGCCTTCTTCATGGTGGCTCCGTGTTGAGGAAGCAGTTCCTGGAGATTTGCCTGCCCCCCGCCCCCCGTCAATATTTAAGAGGCAACTGATGACATGGCATCAGTGACATTATTATTATTGCTCCGGCACCCTTTGTTTTAGTTTTGATGCATTTCGGTTGATATATGGTCTTGTTAAGTGTGTGAAGATTCCGAGTCACCCAGGTGAGTTTATCTGGAAGTTGAGTCATGGCAACTGGACTTCTTTTCTTGAGAGATTGATTCGCTTTGCTGCTCAAGACTGATGAAGTTGCTTGGAGGAGCAGTGGAACGTTTCAATCTCTCAAGAAAAGAGGTCCAGTTGCCATGACTCAACTTCCAGATGGTCCTATTACATTATTTTGACTGTTTACTTTACTGTGAACTGCCCAGAGTAATGCTGTGGCACTAACTGGAGAGGTATATTAAATTAAATTACACACGTACACAGAGGAAGTGTCCAAAGGAACCCAATTCCACAAGGAACACTCACTTGTGTGCGTGAGGTCTGCAACGGCTATAGCAGAAGCCTTTTTGCAAGGAGTGTTGCATCCAAGACAGAGAAGGAAGGACAGAGCCCTTGAACCCACAAGTCTGAGTTTTCTTCTCCGAACATCACAAGAAAACAGGATTCAACGCAGACTCTTGCCAGAGTCCTACAGAGCCTGGAGAGAAGAGAAACAAGGAAGAGAAATAGGCCTAAAACAGAGAAGGCAGCAAACTTTATTTCCCCCCAGTTACAGTGACCTACAGATAGAAAGTCACAAAGGATGAAACAATGACAGCTTCTTTGCTTCACATGCATTGATGCCTTTGGGATTCTTCCATAGACCACTTGCCTTCCCCTTTGGAAAAGGGAGAGTCACATGAGGTAGCCTTTCTCCGATAGGCCATCACTGGACTCTCATGGGCCAGGTCAGACCTGTGGGCTGCAGCCTCCCTCAACAGCAGCCTCCGCCTAGGCTAGGCAATCTTCCCAGGGCATTTCCCTCCAAATGCCTTTGCGATGAGGTCTGCTCAGTGGATGTATGGAGACCATGGCAGAAGTAGTGGGAGATAAAGGCTGGGAAACTTTTACTTTCCAAGTTCCATGCCTGGAACGGAAACAAGCGCCTGAGGCACCCAGTTCTGCCTGGAGAGGTCTTTGTGGACTTGCCTGAGCAGGCCAGAGGCCTGGGGGTGCTTGACAAAATCCCCTTTGTTGTTTTCATTTTTTTCAGGGAAAAGCAATAATGAAGAACTCCACAGAGCTACCACAAAAGAAGACATGATACAATCTGAAAGGGGGGGCATACCAGCCCTTCTGACTGTTTTGCTCCCAACAGCACTAAAACCTGCTGCTCTCAAACTCACAGCAGACTTGGGGGGGGGGGGTTCCTAGAAAGGGCAAGCTCCTTCCTCTCAGCTGACCAATACCATGCAGAAACACTGGCATTCATACAAACTTCTGTTTTTTTACACTGGCAATGACATACATTTAACCTAGAAGATGCTGTTGCTTTGTTGATTAGTCCATTTTAAATTGATCTGCTTTGAACATTTGATTATAAATATCATTGCGCTGTACAGTTTTCACCTGTTTAGGACAGGATTCGCAGTACAAAGCAGAATACAGTTTATGCCCAGACTCTCTCTCTATCTATGTTTACCTCATGTAATGAACAAAGATGCCGGCCCCAGAGACTTCCAAGAAAAACTTCCAACAACAGTGTCTAAATCAGTCTTCTGGTGTGGTGGTTCAGTTAAGGCAGGTTGGTCACCAGTGGCCAGGCAGCAAAGGAACCAGCATACTGAATGCAAGATAGTCAAGAACTATCAGTCGCCGGTTTGCATCTCATCTATTTTCTCCAGGAGCCTCAGACAAGTGATTGCTTAATCTGTCTCAAGGTATATACTGACAAAGACTACTGACAAAGGGGAAACACTATTAAATCCAAGTCTTCTGTTTATATACCACCACACAGCACTTAAAGGACTCTCTGGGCAGTTTGGAACTTATTTATGCAGGCTACACATTACCCTGAGGAGCTAGATACTCATTTTACTGACCTCGGAAGGATAAAAGGCTGAGTCAACCATGAGCCAGCTACCTGGGATTGAACCCCGGGTCGTTAGCACAGTTATAAGTGCAGTACAGTGATTTAACCACTGTGCTATGAGGCTCTTGGAATACATAACTCCTGGAATAAACCAGCTACTCTGGTTTGAGGATTTTGCCAGTTGTACTTTGCCGCATGTGGGGTACATCAGGGTGTGGATGGAATGGGGTAACTTTGACTGACTGTTACTAGAGAAAGGATATACCCTGGGTTGATTCCCTTGGGTAACAGTTAAAGGTATCAGTGGGACTGCTACTTAATTAATCTGCCACAGGATCAACCACATAGGTTTGTGGTAAAGGACAATGCTTGAGCCATTTCCCACCTCTTTAACTAGCTCAGCTGCCTTAACAAGCCTGCGAGTAAAGCTTCATGTGTTTTTCCTTGCCCACAGCAGCAGAAAGCCAAGACTGGTGGAAGAACAGGATTGAGTACCATCAAGACCCATGCATGTCTCTTATTTCCACATATGTCTTTGCCACATCAATGCAGAAGGCTGGGTATGCAGTAGGCTGGGAAATATATCAACTGTCTCTCAAGAGGTGAGGAGTCAGCAGTACATATTCCTCCAGAGACCAAATCTTCCAGTCACAAGTTTCATCATTAGAGGTTATATCCAACCGCAGCAAACATTAATTGAGGTTCTAATTGGGCCTTGGTTTTAAAGCTAGCATTTAACCATCATCCATCTACCCCACTGCAATTCAGTACCTGAGCACTTGTCTACCTTTCCCAAAAACATTCAGCGTGCACAGGCTGACCCAATAACACATTCTTCCCAGGAGTACAACAGTCGGATAGACACAACCTGCCTTTACTGGCCCTGTTCCAGGCTTGATTATCAGTTCCAGGCCAGAAAAACAACCAAGAATCAGAAAACTGAGGATGTGGCAGTAGTTCTAAAAGCAGGACGCCAAGCTGAGCTACACACAGATAACTGCATTTTTGCAGTCTCCCTCGCATTACAAAGCTGCATCTTAAAGAACATACACCGCTCACTTTTTCCGGGTGTTGCCAAAAAAGGAGATGCAAGTCTACTAGACAGAAATAAAACCAGGCCAGCCAGAAGGATGCATTCCACAGAGACTGAGAAGTTAGCCAGCTTTTTAGACCAGGATGTGGCCTGGTCCAGAACTGAAAGGGTCCAGAATGAAGGCTTTCATTGTAGCTCTCTCTCTCTCTCCAGATCAACAAGTCCACAGCATTCCTGGAAACTCAACAGCCCTAATTGAAACTAAGCTTACAGCTGTAAACAAGGCAGCTTTTATCTGGCTGAAATCCTTTCCAGTTGAGCCTCAAGGTTTACAGCCCTTGAAACCAAGCGTTCAATTTTTGTTAGAGCTGCAAAATATATCTGTCGAGAGCCGGCCTCTGGAATTTCCTACACGTCATTCGACCCTCGTCAATGGAGAATGTGTCTGCCTATCACTTGGCTGTCATCAATTTGAAAAAGAGAAAAATCACTTCTGGAAAGATGCTTGGGGGTTCAACTCCAGCAAAAAGCAGAAACCCAAAGACACAAACTCCAAAATATGCTATCAACCAGAAGCACAGTGTTTTATTCCTTTTAAACAGATCACTCCCCTCCCTTGTGGCTGTGACACCTCCCAACAAGATAAATCAGAACCAATGTGGAATAACCCTCACAAAAGTGCATCTATCCATCTGCCTAACACAAATGATGACATAACCTAAGGATTATAATCCCTTCCAACATTCCTCCTTCCCCAAAGTGCACGTCGAACTAAACCCATGCACATCATTTTACCTAGGCATAGTTCTCAGGAACAAGGAATGGGTAGTGTACCCTCTAAAGCAGTGGTGTCCAAACTTTGGCCCTCTAGGGTGTTTTGGATCACAACTCCCACAGTCCTAATTGTCATTAGGCTTGGAATTCTGGGAGTTGTGGTCCAAAAAATCTGGAGGGCTGAAGTTTGGACACCCCTGCTCTAAAGCACCTTCATGTGTCACATGAATCATAGAATCATTGCAGTGGAGGAAGAGGGGACTGGATCGAAATACAGTAGGACCCCCGTATCTGCTGGGGATTGGTTCCAAGCCTTCCCATGGATAATGAAAACTGTGAATAAGAGAGAACACCCAAATGACCCCAAAACTGCTGTTTTGTGATAGTAATTTGCTTTACAGGTGCTATTTTGCAACAGTAACTTGCTTTACAGCTGCTGTTTGTGACAGCAGCTGACTTTGCAGCTGCTGAATTATTTATTTATTTTTTCCTCTGCCTACCATGGATAACTGAGTCAGTGGATACGGGGGACCTACTGTATGTGGTTTCCTCTATCTTCCATCATGTTTTTAAATGCTCCCAAAGTGTTTAACTATTAGAAACTTTTTTAAAAATATATAGATTAATGAGCCAATGGCTACCAATCAGGTATTGAGTACAATTCAAAGTGCTCACCTTAACCTACAAAGCACTATTTGACTCATAGCTACCTCAAAGATCAAATCTCACAGTATGAACTGGCTTGAGTACTAAAGTCATCAGGAGAGGCCCTTCTCTCCATCCCACCACCCTCATAGGTACGTGTTCGTGGGAACCCATAAAAGGGCCTTCTCGACTGCTGCGCCAGATTCTGGAACTCCCTCCCACTAGAGGCCAGGACTGTCCCATCTCTGTTGTCTTTCCAGAAACAGGCAAAGACCTTTCTCTTCAGGAAAGCTTCCCCTGAATGATGGACTACCTATTATGTGTCTTTTATATGAATCTAAAATACTGTCAAGGGGCGTGGTGGCTCAGTGGACTAAGGCTTCCGAAAACTGTCAGCTGCAAAGTCGGCAGCTCAGCAGTTCGAATCCCGGGTGCCATGCAGTGGAGTTTGCTCCCGCTGTTAACCCCAGCTCCTGCCAACCTAGCAGCTCAAAAGCATGTAAATGCAAGTAGATGAACAGGTACTGCTGTAAAAAGTGGGAAGGTAAAAGAGTGTTTCCTTGCAACCATGCTGGCCACATGGCCATGGACTTGCACAACACTGGCTCTCTGGGTTGAATATGCAGATGAGCACCGCGCCTAGAGTTGGACAGGACTAGCACACATGTGCAGAGGGGAACCTTTACCTTTTCCTATACTGTACATGGCTACATAGACTTTTTGTTTATAACGACTTGTAACTTTGTATTTATCTCTCTCCTTGTGTTATTACATTGACACTATGTTATCAATTGTTAGTTCCCATCCCTCATAACTTTTAGATGGTCTACCATACATGATTACATGGAATTTATACTCTTTTCTTAATGCTTGTGTTCTCTTTTAGCTTTAATGTTGCCTTCTAATCCTTTAAGATACCCATCAATTCCCTGTTCTTAAACTTGAATATGTCTAAATTGTACTGGACTGTATATTGCCTCTCAATACTGTAAGCCACCTTGGGGCCTTTTCCAAGGAGAAAGTCAGGGTAAAAATATTCAAAAATAAACAAATAATAAATAAATGGTCTCATGCACATTGGAACCAAATGACAGGTGGACAGATGTAGTGCCCCCCTGCCCAACATCTCCCAAAACCTATTTCTTAAGTCGGACACAAACTCCAGAACCAGAGATTCCTCAAAAGATAGAAAAAGTGGGCCTCACAACAAAAAGCCTCCCCTCTGTGTTGGGAGATTCTCAGGTTAATATTCAGGTGTTCATCTCTGATTGCACAGCAGGAAAGACAGTATCAAAGTTCACAGAAGACGGAGGACTATTTCCGATTTCTGTCTTGGGGACAAAGTTATATGTGTGCTAATATCTGGTTTCTGAGCAAAGGACATACAGTGGACCCTTGTATAATAAACAGCTTGTATAACATAAAATTTGTACAACATAAAAAATTCTGGAGATAGGGAAAATTTGCTTAACATAATCGCCTATGGGGGGAATCCATACAACATAAAATGGGACCACTCCATTTTCAATGCATTCCTATGGGAATTTGTATAAAGGAAAATTTGCTTAACATAATTTCATTTGGAACAAATCAGGTTTTCCAGGGATCCCCTTTTTTATCCCCTTTCCATTCTCTTTTCATGCAGATTAGGGTGACAGCACTACCACACGCTCCACCAGGCCTTACCAGGTCTCTGTGGTTTTAGTGGGGCAAACCCAGTCCCTTCCACATAATGGCCTCAAACTGGTAAACAAATAGGTGCCACAGTGGATGGCCTCAGAGCTCAGTCCACACTAGTCTCCCTGGATGTGAAAAGCCGCTTCCAGTAGCACAGCAGTTGTCTTAAAGCAGGGATATATAAGGAACCTCCAGGTGTAGCTGCAACTCCCAACAGTCCTAGCCAAGAGAAGAGAGAAAGATTGTGGACACTGCAGATCAGTAACGTGGAGAAGGCAACTTATTTCACCATGCTGGCCCAATCCAGGAATGTCTCTCCCTCCCTCCCCCACCCCATGTGCACACCCTCTACTTTTCCAAAACAGATGCAGAGGTTCACAAGAGCCCAGTCAGATAAAGCTGATTTGAAGTGCAAGTAAAGCACACAGTGACTCTGGAAGAGTAAACCTCTTTAGCAGTTTTAGCCTGAAGCTGACATCACTGACAGAAGACGGAAAGCAAGATCTTGAGTAACTGGCAGCTACCATTCACTACGCTGCCACCCCCAGTCCCTAATCGCACCGTGGTAAAGTTACACTTTAAAACAATAAATAGGAGAAGGTTAATCAAATTGTGAGAAGTGTAATGTTAAACATGACTTTTCCGAACTCTGGTCGTCTTGTATCTTACTTACATTCCCAAAGGCCTGCATTCTTCAGTTGGCCAAGTGGCCTTTCCAGGTTGCAGGAGCTGCCGGGAAGAGGCAAAGATCTCCCAATTGTCAAGGTTCAGCTGCAAGGACAGGCTTAACCCCATTCTTTACCAAAGGGTCAAGCGGTCTCCAGTTTCACTGTGCCATCAAACATTAACAAACAAAGGCAAGTTCTGTTCAGGCACTTGTGCAATGGAGACAAAGCCAAGTCTTTGGCTGAAAGCCAAAAGAAGCAAAAAGGTGTATATTCATCCTTTATATATTTGGTGCTTACAGAAGGAAGTGGAATTTTGCATAAAAGTAATTCAAAATCTAAAAATCGGTATTCAGTTTTGTTACTTGTCTGAATTATGTCAACTCGGCTCAGTTTTCTAGAGAAGCCTCTGACAGTTGCTCCTGATCTAAAGAGGTCTGACTGAGCTGCTCTTATGACAGAGAAGTAAGCACTGCAGGAGAGCCCAGAAACAATATATGTAGAGGCAAGAGAGGTTCAGGAAACAGGAATAGGAGAAAGCCAAAGCTAAATGTGAGAAAAGCTTTGAGAATGTATGTGTGTGACAGAGAATGAATGGACACAAAGAAAAACTTCACAAGTGAGTTTAACCATTGAGAAAGCTCATCATGTGAAAACAATTAAAGTTTGTCTCTGACTGGACCATGAAAACCACTTCCTCTTTGTTAATAACAAGATAACTTGGCTTAGAATCATAGAATTGGAAGAGACCTCAAGGGCCATCCAGTCTAACCCCCCTGCCATGCAAGGGCCCCCATCACGGTATTTTCAACAGATGGCCATCCAGCCTCTGCTTAAAAACCTCCAAAGAAGGAGACTCCATCACCCTCCTTTGTGGCAGCATATTCCATTGCCGAACAGCTCTGACTGTCATTAAGTTCTTCCTAATGTTCAAATGGAATCTCTTTTCCTGTAGTTTGAAACCATTGCCCCGTGTCCTAGTCTCTGAAGCCATGGGAAACAAACCTGTTTCCTCTTCAATATGACATCCTTTCAAATATTTAAACATAGCTATCATATTCCCCCTCAGCCTTCTTTTTGAAAGGCTAAACATTCCCAGTTCCCTAAGCCGTTCCTCGTAAGACATTTCTTCCAGACCTTCAACCATCCTGGTTGCCCTCCTCTGCACCCGCTCGAGGTTGTCAACATCCTTTTTAAATTAAGGTGTGCAGAACTCTTTAACAGATTTCCAAAGGACAGCAGCCTCTTAAACACAAACGGGGAAATATGAACATTTAATGGTTCCCTCTTTCATTAAACTTTTCCTTCAACTTTGCACAGAAAAAAAGGGGGACACTTCCATTTAACTTCACAAGAGCCAACACAGTTTTGGACTAGAGCCCCACAAAGGAAGGGGGGAAATGGTACTGGGGCAGAGCAGAACTTCCTATATAGTTGTTTTATTGTGTTTTGTGTTATTTTTCCTTAGGTTTATATGCTTATCTCTTATGTTCTGTTATTAAATATAATAAAAACATTTAACAAAGCAAAATAACTTTGGCATGGGCATTTTCATTGCCTCACTGCAGTGTGCCCCATTGCTGTACCTTCCCCGGTTTTTGCACTCCCTCTCCTTGGCCTTGCTGCCACTACCACTGGTTCTTGAAGACTATTTTGGACTAGGAACAGTCCAAAATCAAGAGGGGGAATGAAACACAGTTATCTGAAAGAGATGCTCCCCTTCCTGACAAACAAAATCAGTGGTAGCAGGGCACATACACATACACAAAGGGGGGGGGAGGGAGATGCCCTCTGAAAGAAATGGAAACAACAGGGATTTTCTGCCTCCAGGAATATACAAATCAGCTTGCTTCCTTTGGTCAATAGGTTTCAGGATCTAAGCACACCGTTCCTTTCAAGTTCATTAGTCCCACAAAGCTCAACAGACTGATTCAATGGTTCCTCTTTAACACTCCTATGCTCGCACATACCCACTCACTACTGGAGGAAAGGTGGTAAACTACCGAAGTCAATATTTAAATAAAAGCAGGCAATCGCTCTGAACTGGAGCCTTTGTAGAAGAACACGTGAAACACATTCAAGCTTTTCTGCTTGGCAGGTTGGCTTGATGCCATGTTTAAAATGGACTCTGCTTCTTGCATCGCTTTGGTGAATTTAAATGCTACAGTACAACAAGCCTGATGCTCCTGAATTCCTGAGAAAGAACATTTAAGACTCAGAGAGGCTAAAACTCACATTGGAATTAAGAGACCCCTAGCCTAACCTCACGTGGTTGCTTGAGGTGAAATTTAGTGGAATCAGGATGGACCAGAAAGGAGCAGAATCAAAGAATCAAAAACTGAATTAGATCACACAAAAGCGAAGTCTGTGTTTCATTTATTTTATTTATTGCATTCCTAAATGCAATATTTATTGCATTCCTAAATGCA
>JAHTLZ010000200.1:1861965-1879791 GCA_023846285.1 Phrynocephalus versicolor | reverse complement strand
CCCCCCCCAATGGCTTCAAAATTTCCAGAAATTTTATATAAGGAAGGACAAAACATAAGTTAAAAACAAGGCGTGAGATGTCCCTCTGTATCCCCTCCAAGGTGTACAGGACAAGGACGATGCTTTGTTCACATGATTCAGAATCAACCGCCAGGAGTGGGGAAAGTGTGGCTCTTCAATGTTTGTGGACCTCAACTCCCCAAAGCCATGCAGGCCAATGGCATCTGAACAGCCACTTTTTCAGTCCACAAATTTCAAGGAAGACTGACAACGGAAAACACGGATTCCCTGTCGCTCCAGGCGTCCAACTACAGGCTTGCTGTACCTGGAGGTTTCTCCATGTAAGGCTAGAAAGGAAACACATTACGAATAGGCGCTGCTCTCAGTTCTCCCTTCAACCTCCTGCTCAAGCGCTCAGCTATGGAGCCCTCCTACAAACTTGCTCAGGCACCTCTCCAAGCAGGATGTGTTTGGGTTCTACCACAGCTGCATCTGTCCTTCCCTAAACTTTGTTTTTCTTACTCTCTACCCCTTTGTCACTATCTTTCCTGGAAACGAGCTACTTTGGATGAAAACAATATCTGAAGTTCAGCAGAACCAGGGCATCTGGAACACATACTGAAACCCTTCCAGCAGAGAGACAGGATGCTAGCAATTATGGATTGTGCCTTTAAAGCAAAACAAAACAAGAGAAGACAAAACAAAAAAACAATACGTCCTGGCACAAGGTGACTGAAATTACAGGCAAAGGTTGCCATTGTTAGAGAGCATGCAAATTAGGCTGCAGGGCAACCTCTTGCTTAGCACTTCTGCGAGCCATGGGAGGAGCACCACAGAAAACCCAGCCTGCCTGCTTAGCAAGAAGCCCATCATCATCAGTGCTGCTGTGAGCAAACACCTTCTAGCCTTTTGTGACCATTTAAAAACAAGTTATTTAGCCACATGCTGCCCTGGATCAAGGGAGTTTCCTAGGAAAATACTCACTCACCACGATCGTCAGGCCTATAACTGGAGCTCAAGAAAGTCTTCTCCACCAGAGCTCAACCTTCAGAATCAAGCTCCACTATGTATTGGAGAATATGTACAGCAGAAGGCAGACCTACAAAGGAGTTTTGGTTTGTCTATAACTGCCAATAACTCACATGTAAGAGCTGGTCACAAGGAATTCTGCTCTCAAGTGGCAACAAAAGATCTGTTTGGTTGATCTGGTTTTATCTCCTTTCAGGCTATTGACACAGTAATTTGAACCAGTATTTGTGGGCTAAAAGAGAGGGTATAAAACACTTGAGAACTGATTACAGTTAGTAACCAGTAACACCTGTGGAATTAATGACAAGCCAGAGAAGGGCTTTTTGGGGTGGGGGTGGAGGCATGACAACCCTACAATACTCCAGTCGGAATAGCAAAGTTACTTTCCCCACCTCAGATTCAAACTCATCCTATCCCATATGGAAAAGGGAGGGCATGATAGGATTCAACACTGCTCAAATGTGATCTGCGATTCCTTCTTTTTTAGGTTTAGGAGAACAACACAGTACACACAATCTTTCCCTTCTTCTCGAGAATTGCAACTCAGAGACAGTAAAATACCCACTCAGTAGCCGCAGTGCTTCCTGGATTGCTATTTTTCCAATATACCCATCTTTAGTGATATGTTTTGAATGCACAGTATACCTATGCACTCACATACAATAATGCATTAATATAAAAGATAAACAGCATATTATCACTTAAACCTATGTGTCTGGGGCACTTCTTGTCACGAGGCACATGTGTGCAGTTCTACATAAATTGGGATGGGCCACACATACTGGGAAGGGTAAGGGAGGGCTGACATTTCATGAGGCTCCTCAGCTCTGAGACAGTAAGTATGCATCTGCATGGCTTACAATCCTGCAGCACCCACAGTGAGAAATGGCCCCTCCCTGAAGGGCTCAGAGATGCAAACATCACAGGACTCAAATTCTGCAGCCTGGTCGGAGTCCTAATTCCACAACATCACAGACATGTTGAGGGAGACCCTTTTACTGATTAATGGGGAAGCGAAGCAAAAAAGAGCAGCTTTTGGCACCAGGAAGGTAAGGTAGTATTGGCTTGCTTTCTTTTGGCCCATATATTCCACCTACAACAAACAAAGTCTCCCATAGATAGCTCTACTTGCTCCTCTCATATATCTTCCTCCACACGTACATGCACATCAGCCCAACATTTTAACCTCAAAAATCCACAAGTTCCAAATATTAACCTTTGGCTCGGTGAACTCAGCCAGTTACTCCATTCAACATTTTTAGCCAAAAGGAGCAGAAAAACTGACTTCAAACATTTCAAATGGGCCTGTTTTAACAGTTTCAGCATAATCTCCCCATCCCCCACTCTGCTTACCCCTACCAAATTTATTCCCCATGCTTGAAGGAACTCTATTAATTCAACTGTGCCTGATAATCAGTGGCTTTCAAACCCAAGATCTCCGGTAACATCCAGCTATCCCTGGATAGTTCTTGGGAGTGCCATGGAAAAGCAAGTCCTGCTGGACACTAAAAAGATGCTGAAGTTGAGCATTTGCTGTCATCCCCCTCCCCAACCCCATGTTTTCAAAAAGGAAAAGCTCACCATCCTAATTCCACCCATTACCCTTTTGCATAAACAGGGAATCAGAGACGAGAAAATTCTCACTTTGCACATTCATCTATTTTCACCTCAAGCCGCTCTTGCATAAAAAGGAGCCACTGAACTATGAAACACAACATGGTTAACTGCTGTTTTGTTGTTCTTGATCACGACCTCGCTAGCACACTCAGACCTTTGAAGTTCTCAATGCCATTTGTTTTGGAGCTAGGCGTGCATATGACAGTGATATAAACATACAAACTAAAACTAATGAACTTATAAAATGCTTTTCATATTTGAGCACTGTAACATCTTGATGCTCCAATACTCTGAAATTTTGCATTTTTATTCATGAAGCCAAAAACATCCTTTTGTAACTACCGTAACTCCCAGCAGAGAGAGAAAGGAAGGCTAAATAAAGGAAGAAAAGTATTTTAAATTGGTGAGGATAAAAAAAGGTGAGCAACTTCCTTTCTCTTTCCTGAACAGATCTCAAAACTGTACCCACCCATCTCATTATAACCTGTGGAGAAGTGTTAATCTCAAGTTGGAAAAACAACAAAGATCTCCATGTTTATAATGCTTTCCCATTCTCTCTCCCCCCACACACATCCCTTCCCCCTTGCTGTGAAATTTCACTTCCCCATTTTCCCCAAGTCAAAGTGAACTTGGCCAGCAGGTAAAGGGCAGGCAGAAGGGCCATTAGGGTAAATGTGGATTCCCTTTTCATCCCAGGCTCCTACACAGGACACAGGGAGTTCCACATTTCTACTTCCTTATCCTTCTGTTCTTCCATTTATTGGCAGATTCCTTCTTTGTGTAGTGTACAATGTGGAACTTCATGAAAGTTCCACATTGTCAGTGCACTCCGCAATGCTCAGTCAACATATTTCCGCTCGATTCCTGGACCCCAGCCTGACGCATAGCTGTTTTCTCATCCTAAATTTGCTTCTTTATACAGCAGCATTTTTAGAAATCAAAAGTGTTCTGCTGATGCAATCCATCTAAGGATCACTTTAAAAACCTATCTGTGAGCTACAGCTGGTAACATATGGTTTGGGGGCCTGAAGAATAGACATTGAGTAAGTGGTGGTGGTGTGGGAATATAAAAATATTCTCACTAAAGGAACATTTCTAGGAAATATGAACTCCTCTCCATTTCAACAACCATACAGAACCATTATTAGACAATGAGGTGCTACAATTCATAAAGCCATCCACCACCAAAGACAAACCATTGGTAAGACTGTCCCAAATGATTTTTTCTAGGGAATGGGGAAGCTGCATATTAGTGTAGCATACTTTATCCACAGGGCACTAAAACACATTGCATCTGTCAGTGTATGGTACAATATCAAATAAGTTTAGGTTCAATGTAGGCCAATAAGGGAGAAAGGTATCCCAGTGAAGCAGACTTTGGCAATTCACAGTCAGACAATACGGATGGGCAGTATTAAAATCAATTAATAAAATATAGTAATCAGACATCACCTACAACAATAATTTATTCCTATTTGTGTTCTGCTTATATACCGCCCCATACCACTACAAGTAGTCTCTGGGCGGTTTACAATTTTAATTACAGTGTGCAGGCTACACATTGCCCCCCCCAGCAAGCTGGGTACTCATTTTACTGACCTCAGAAGGATGGAAGGCTGAGTGAACCTTGAGCCTGCTACTAGGGATTGAACCCAGGTCATGAGCACATTTTTACCTGCAGTACAGGCATTTAACCACTGCGCCACGAGGCTCTTACCAAGGCTCTTGTGTGTGTGTGTGTTGCGTCATTATAGTCGTGACCGACTCTTCGTGACTCCATGTTCTGGGGAGGAATTCTGGAGTGGTTTGTCAGCACCTGGAATTCCCTGGTGGTCTCCCATCCAAGTACTAACCAGGACCGACCTTGTTTAGCTTCCAAAATCAGGTGAGATTGGATGTGCTTAGGGTTAATATCCTACCTTTCCTCCAATCATCTCAGGGCATCCCAAATGGCTCTGTGCCACTCCAAATGAGGCAAGTCAGGTTGGATCGAGGCTATCCAATAAGTTTTCATAGCTCAGCAGTGACCAGAACCCAATTCTCATTGAGACCCCAGATCCACTTTCTAACCACAACAGCGCACTGGATATAGTGCAATCCTTCTGCACTTAAAAAGAGGGCAATTCCCACACCACCAATTGCCAATGCACTTTATTTTCTATCTCCTGCAAGAGAAAAACAACAACAGGCGCCATCAGCATCTGTTCCTTGGGCACTTGTGACAGAGATGGCAGTAAACTAGGTAAACTTCTGCAAGCTATCCAAAGTTTCTAGCCCCAAAATAGGGCCACAACACCTTTAAGAAAGGAATCCCACCAGCTGCACCCTTTCATTTCACACTTCTGCACATCCACACCCACTGAGGGAAACTCCTTTATTTAAAAAAAAGAAAGAAAATACTGAGACACCCTTTGAGGGAAACATCAAACCAGCATTCAACAGATTAGGTAGTGTGCTCCCAACCCCACTTCAGAATCAGGGCACACAACATCTAAAATAAGAGAACACAAGAGGTTCTTTTCAAATTGGGTTGTTGTGCTCTGTTGCTCTTAGAGGTGCTTTTTAAACAAGTAATGATTTCAATTCCCACTTTAAATTTAATACTTGTTGAATTCTTTTCAATGTTTATATACTATATTTTTAGCTTTAAATATTGTCCTTTTAATGATGTAAGCTGCCTTTGGTTCTTTTGAGGAGAAAGGCAGGCTAAAATATTTTAAGGGAGTTAATGGAAGAAGCTCAGCCCAATAGCTGGGGCACCAAATAAATTCCCCACAAAAAGCATCTGACCATGATCCAGTGTTCTGCCCCTCACATCTGGAGCTCCCTCCAGACAAGCACCCGTCCCCTTTTTTTCAGGCACTTTGGGGCGGGGAGAGCAAGGAGCCAAACCATAAAAGCATCATCATCATCATCATCATCATCATCATCCACCTTCTCACAAAACCGCCCCCCTTTCCATCTTTTCCTCTCACAGATAATTAGCCTCCTTCCCCTCCGGGGTCGATCGGGGACACAAAAGAGTCGGAAGCCCCCCCCCCGGCTGGAAGAGCGCCCCTGCCCAAAGGAAAAGTGCCCCGAACCCTTCCCAGAGACGCCCGGCCCTCCTTCAAGCCGAAGCCCTGCAAATCGAGGCAGCCCCTGCCCGTAGCAAGAGTGGCCCCGCTCCCCCGACCTAGTTGGCAAAAGCTTTCAAGGCAGGCTCGACTCCCCCCCCCCCCCCCCCCGGCCCCCCCCCCGCCGCAACCAAGCCTCCACGAGGCAAGCGTCCCCTGCCCGCCCATAGCAAGAGCGCCGTCTTCCTCGCTCCGAAGCGAGAGTGCCCCTGCCCATAGCAAGAGCGCCGCCCGCGGGGGGGCCTCTTCCCCCCCCCCCTCCCCACCCCCCCCCCCACCCCCCCCGCCGGGCGTTCCCCGCCACTCACGGCGCCTCCGGCCGGGCCCCGTCGCCTCCTTCGGCCACCAGGAAGCCGAACTTGTCCACCCGCCGCTCGCCGCCGTCGCTGCTGCTGCCGCCGCCTCCGCCTCCGCCCAGGGAGCTCCGGAGCGAGTCCGCCTCGCCTCCGCCCGCCGCCGCCGCCGCCGCCGCCTCGTCCTGGTCCTCCTCCTCCTCGTCCTGCCGGGCCAGCGGGGCGCGGGAGTCCATGCCGGCGCCGTCGGCGGCCTTTCCTTCTTCGCCCGCGACTCCTCCGCCTCCTCCGCGGCTCTTGGCCATGGCCCGGAGGGAGGAAGAGTAGGCGGGCGGGCGGGACACCCCCCCTCCCCGGCGGCGGCGGCGGCGGCGGCGGCGAAAGAGGCGCCCTCCTCGCCTCAGCGCCGACCCGCGGGCCCCTCAGGAGCGTCCGCCACGCCCATTGGCCGGCAGGACCCGCCAAGCCCCGCCCCTCCATCCCTCCGCCCTGCGCATTGGCTCCTCGACGCCGGAGCGACGCAAAACCGCCTCTCGCTTTGGGCCAATGGACGTCGGAGCGAGGCGGGACCGGCGCGAGGGCGGGGAAGGAGAAATCCGCGAGGAAAGCCGGGGCCGGAGGCGGAGCCACGCCCTAGGGAACGCCCGAGCCGTCAATCTCAGCGCTTAACCCCGCCTCCTCCGCCAATCACATACCGCCTCGTTCCCGTTCCTCCTCCTCCTCCTGGGGGGGGAGGGGGCGGTCTCAATCCAATCGCCATTCAACTCTGGGAGGGAGGCCGATGTGCAAAAGCATGCCTTTATTAGGGTTGCGATTAGATACCCTACATATGCAGCAAGCTTTCGAAGTTCACAGGACTCTTAGTCAGGCTGGACTCGATAACACCAAGCCACGTGTTCACACTTCAAAAAACTTTGCCTCCCTTCCTCTATATGTACAGGAGGCGGATCCAGAGAGGATGGTATACAAATGTATTAATTAATTAAAATTACATCATTAAAAGGACAATATTTAAAGCGAAAAATATAGTATATAATAATTAATTAATAGATTTGTGTACCCCGCCATACTCTCTGGATCCGCCTTGTAGAGGTTTATAGTAATTCATCCATTCGTAGCCCCCTGGAGCAGTGGTTAAATGCCTGTCCTGCAGCTAAAACTGTGCTCATGACCTGGGGTTCAATCCCAGGTAGCCAGCTCATGGTTCACTCAGCCTTCCATCCTTCCAAGGTCAGTAAAAATGAATATCCAGCTTCTTTGGGGTGGGTGGGTGAATGTGTAGCTTGCATACTGTAATTAAAACTGTAAACTGCCCAGAGACTACTTGAAGTGGTATGCGGTGGTATATAAGCAGAACACATTTTGCTTTAGATTTGTATACCACACCATCTTGCTACATGGCTGCGCTGGGCGGCTTACAGTACACAATACAAACATACACAATATGCAATAAAAACTAAAATAGAAAATGTAAACATAACTAACTCAATGATAATGTTATAGAACCATATTCAGAGGAAAAGTCAGCAAGACGGAATAGAACAGGTTAAAAAGTCAGCAAATCAAGGAATAATTAATGACAAGGGAGCTGTTATAACAGGTGGGCTGTGAGGTCCCTCTTCACTAGCTTAGAAAAAGACAGTCAAGATAGGGCCAGCTGGGTTTCTTGTGGGAGGGAGTTCCAAAGTCTGGGAGCAGCCACAGAGAAGGCCCTCTCCTCCTGTGCCTCCACTAAAGGCACCTGTGAAGGTGGTGGGAGGCTTGACACTTAAAAGCAGGCTCATGAAAGAAAATGCAGCCCTTGAGGTAGCTTCGGCCCAAATCATTTAAGGCTTTATAAGTTGAGCCCTCATTTGGAATTCTGCCCTGAAACGGGTAGGCATCCAGTGGAGCTGCTCTTACAAGGGTGGGTTGTGTCATCCCTTTGACTGGGTCCACATGGCAATTTGGCTGGTACATTTTTGGACCTGCTGAAGCTTCCTGACAGTTTCTATAGTGTTACAGTCATCCCACTACTAGGATGTAAGCAGGGCCAAATCAGACCTTTCCGGGAATGGAAATCAAGTTAATGGTATCTGCTTTTCCCTTTCAGCCTGGAATTTTGCCCCATTCACCAACAATGTAAAGCTGAAACCAGAGGTACCGATCGCACTAGTACATAAGAACATAAGAGGAGCCCTGCTGGATCAGGCCAAAGGCCCATCTAGTCCAACTTCTTGTATCTCCCAGTGGCCCCACCAGATGCGTCTGGCAGCGCACGAGACTAGACATCTGTCTCCTGATTCCACTCCCCTGCATCTAGTCTCATCTCTGAGTTTTGTGGATAAATAACAGGGCTTACAAATACAGCCTGTATTTGCCTCCCGTAAATGTCCAATCAAAAACAAAGCTAAGCTGTTTTGCATGTCCTGGAAGTAAGTAGGTTCATGCTATGGCAACCACTTCCAACACTTAAGAAATGTCCACATTGGTAACTGTAGATTGAGGCAAAAATTAAATGAAATCTCAAGTTAATATTTTTCTTTTGATACACATCTTTCCTCATCCTTTCTTAAGGCCATGTACACGTTCAGCATAAATGTAGTTCTCTGATACCATCTGCTGACCAAATGCCCACAGAGACGCCTACAGAGATCACACGCGTCGTGCTGAATGCCTGAAATGCAGAGGTGCAAAAAGGTTGCTTTAAAAGTTGACTGAAGCTTGGTTTTCTTTGTCCAAAGAGGGAAGCAGAGATATGCAAGAGCTCAGATCCCATTGCAGAGGTTTGCAAACAGGATGATGTTTGGAACTGAATCGGCTGAATCTATGGCAATTCACTCTCAAAGCTATGTTGGCGCCTGACACCGACATCTTATTTTATTTATTTTTATTATTTTAGAGTATTTTTACCCCGACTTTCTCCTTGATATTATGCTTGACATAATATCTAACCCTATGGAATTTAACCCGACAAATGCTAAGATGCTGTCATTTAAAAAAGAGAGAAAGAGGGCATTTTCCAGGTTTCCTGACTGATAGCAGAGCAGGTATGATGCTGGTCCATAAACAAGAATGCTGAACACACCATTCGCCAGTCATCAACCCCATCTGTCTTTTTTGTCATTGCTTCTTTGTGGCCAGTTGGGCTGTGGGTCCAAGGAAACTGGATAGCCCTCTGCAGGCCCCACGGTGAAAATAATTAACCCTATCAGGCCTCACTGTGGACACTGGTCGCGCAGCCCAGCCCTCCAGAGGCCCCTGGGCAGTTTCATTCTCTGGAAGCATCCCCAGACAGCCTGGCACCCCCTTATCCTAAGAGTTCCTCTGTGGAAAAGAGGTTGGGGGAGTGACTCCTCCTAGAATATTCAGAAGGACAGTCAAGGAGTCCGTGCCCCACATTGCCTTCTCTTCCAGACCCCCCACCCCACCCCCACGATAAATGTATTTCAGGGCTGAACCCATAAGGAGTCGGTCAGCACCTCCACAGTTCTCATTCTGCATGGAAAAACTCTACTTTCCAAAAGTAATTAATTACTCAAATTAAACCATGTGTAGCATTTAATTACCTACATTTGTTGGAAAACATAAGTTTTGTCAGCTGGTCTTCCACACACACCTGTTCCCATTCTTCCCCTCATCCAAGCTAGCAGCTGGTCTTTTACCCACTGTATTCCCATTATCCACAACTGCCATGCCAGTTGTTTTACCCAAACCTATTCCCATTCTTCCCCACGGCCATCCAAGTTGGGTTTGCAACCACACCTATTCCCATTATCCACAACAGCCATGCAAGTTGTTGTACCCACATCTTTCCCATTATCCACCATGGTCATGGTACCTGTTGGTCTTGTACCAGTAACAATTCCCATTATCCACTATGGTCTTGCATGTTGGGTTTTGTTCCCACACCTATTGCCATTATCCACCATGGTCATGTCAGTTGGTGCTGCTACCACACTTTATTCCATTGTCCACTGTGGCCATGCCAGTTGGTGTTGCACCCACACCTATTCCCATTATACACCATAGTCATGCCAGACGGTCTTGCAACACCTGTTCCCATTATCCACTACAGCCATGCAAGTTGGTGTTGCACCCACACCTATTCCCGTTATCCACCACTGCCATGCCAGTTGATGTTATATCCACACATATTCCCATTATCTACAACAATCATGCAAGTTGGTTTTAGCCCACATGAATTCCCATTATCCACCACAGACATGCCATCAGCTAACATGGCAGTTGTGGATAATGGGGATAGGTGGGGGTGGAAGACCAGCTGATGGCATGGTCATGGTGGATAATGGGAATAGGTGTGTGTACAACACCAACTTGCATGATTGTGGTGGATAATGGAAATAGGTGTGGTTACAAAATCAACTTGCATGGACATGGTGGATAATTGGAATAGTTGTTGGAAGACTAGCAGATGGTATGGCCATGGTGGATAATGGGAAGAAGTGTGGGTACAATACCAATAGCTAACAGGGTTGTGGTGGATAATGGGTGTAGGTGTGAATTATAGGTGGGTCCCCCAGCCCAAGAATCATTTTAGTCACTTTCTTCTGCACCTTTCCAGCTCCACTATGTTTTTGAGATGCAGTGACCAGAACCGTATGCAGTAGTCTTGTGGCGCCGTGGTTAAATGCCTGTTACTGCAGCTAAAACTGTGCTCACGACCTGGGGTTTAATCCCTGGCAGCCGGTTCATGTTTGACTCAGCCTTCCATCCTTCTGAGGTCGGTAACTTGAGTACAGTACCCAGCTTGCTTGGGGGGGGGGGGAGGCAATGTGTAGCCTGCATAAACTGTAAACTGCCCAGAGACTATTTGAAGTGGTATGGGGCGGTATATAAGCAGAATACTTTTTACTCCAGGTGGGGCCTCACTATTGTTTTCTATAATGGCATTATAATGTTGGCCGTTTTATTTTCAATCCCCTTTTTGATGGAATTTGGAATTGGCCTTCACCGCTGCCACACACTGGGTAGACACTTTCATTGAGCTGTCCGCTAGCTTTTCCTGATCCGTCACGGATAGCTCAGAACCCGTGAGTTGATAGATGAACATTTTGATTATTTTTTTGGTCCCAGTATGCATTACTTTACATTTCCCTACATTGAAACGCATTTACCATTTCGCAGCCCATCCCCCGTTTGGAGAGATCCTTCTGGAGCTCTTCACAATCTTCTCTGGTCTTCACTACCTGGAAAAGTTTCATGTCATCCACAGACTTGGCCACCTCACTCGATGGAGGCCTACCATCCATGGCATTGCTGCAAGTTTTGTGTGATTGTATCCATGACTAGCATAAACTGGAAAGGAAAGCCTTGGTACGCTCAAACAGTCACTGGGAAAATTAAAGGGAGGCCAGCAGAGCACCCTACACCGGCTGCTGGTATTCTGGCTTAGCATGTTGACCACGTCAGTGGCTGGTTCTGCACCCTGTGATTAAGGAGGGCCCACCAGATCAGTTCATGTGGGACACAGTCCAATGCCTTCCCCAAGCCCAGGAATGCCACACGTAATGGTTGCATCTCCTCAAGTCTTTCTCAATGAGCTGACAAGTTGAAAAATAGCATCCGTCATTCCACGTCCTTTGATGAAGCTGCATTGATTGGTGACGAGTTGAACAACGTTGAGAATGTGTCAATCCAGAACTTTCCCAAAGATCAGACCGTGGGGACAGGAGACAGATTGTTAGCGCAGTTAGGTGGGTCACCCTTCTTCTTGAATATGGAGAACCTTATGCGTATCCATCAATCACTTGGCACATGGCCGCTATTATGGCACTGAAGAACTCTGTTAGCCAAGGTAGCCCCATGTACAGTGGTACCTTGTATAAAGGAATTAATTCGTTCCAAATTAAATTATGTTAAGCAATTTTTCCTTTATACAAATTTCCCACAGGAATGCATTGAAAAGAGTAATCCCTAATCGCGACCATTTTTATATTGTACAGATTCGCCCCACAGGCGATTCAGTTAAGCAATTTCCCCCATCTCTGGAATGTTTATGTCATACAGATTTTATGTTATACAAACTGTTTGTTATACAAGGGTCCACTGTATTGGAATTCCTGTAGTTTCCAGAAATCAGTGGGCAGATTGTCAGGTTTGGGGGCTTTCATATTCAATCCTATAACGTTCACTAAAGCAGAAATCCTACTCTTAAGTCACAATTTTTCAAATTTTATTCAAATTAACTTTTTGCCTGCCAGGGAGGGCATACCTAGTACTTTTATATTAAAACCAATAAGGATAAGCTTTAAAAACAAGTAATTATTCCCTTTTTAAAGCAAGGTAAGGTAAAGTGTGCTAATTGTGTCCAACTTTAGGGGCGATGCTCATCTCTGTATTCAAGCCGAAGAGCCAGTGTGGTGCAAGTCCATGGCCATATGGCCCACGTGGCTGCAAGGAAACAGTTTTTATCTTCCCAATTTTTATGGTGGTACCTATTTGTCTACTTGCACTTAAATGCTTTTGAACTGCTAGGTTGGCAGGAGCTGGGGTTGACAGCGGGAGCTCACTCCACTGTGTGGCACCCGGGATTCGAACCACTGAGCTGCTGATTTTGCAGCCGACAGTTTTCAAAGCCTTAGTCCACTGAGCCACCACACCCCCGTAAAAGGTAATCTGACATGAAATGGATGCTTTCATCTTAGTGAGCTAATTCTAATACTGTATTCCGTTCCCACGAATTGAATTACGGTTGTAGTGTATTAGTTACCCTCCTCAAGGATGTTTGTAACTGAGTTGGTAGAATAGATCTTTTGTCCGTTTCATTATTTGGTTCCACTGAGTTCTGCACAGTAACTGCAAGAAACTTCTATATGATGTAAAAGTATTCTCATTTGCTCAGAATTATGAACTCTAAAAAACACAGCGAGTAATATAGCAACCTTTTACTTAGTAAGCCATACGGTATTAACCAGGTCAACAAAATAACAAACCTGTTCTGCTTCATATAGTCTTTCCTGTAAGCCTCAAATAATACAGCAAGCTGCAAGCATGTTCTTTCCTTGTGTATCCATACCGGAGTCCAAAATGTAACAGTATAGTGTTGTTCATGTTATAAAATACACTAAATAATTGGAATTAGGAATCCCTTTCTTTAGCCACAGTTGAAATTGTGTACACTTAGGAAAACATGCAATTGATATATAAAATTCCATACTTTATTATAGACTTTGACACATTCCTAGAATATTTTGCAGAATTTTTCAACTCATGTCTAGCAATAAGTATATTTTAACATACAGCATTTGCTACAGTAAACAAACTGAAGATACCAAAAAGCCAATATTTAAATTGCTTTCCTGTTTCTTCCTAGCAGCAGCACGTCCTTTTGATCAAGCATTCACAGTTTAAAATTTCAAACATATTAAAAGTTTATTTTTCCAGTCTATTACACACACTGTCTAGAGCACTGTAGAAGCTGCTAAACACACAGAAATGCTTCCAGTCTGAAGAATGGGTAAAGACATCAGAACTTCAGAAGAGGAGAATCCAGATTCTCTTTGTTTTCTTCATGGCCAAGCTGAATAAGTGGAGAACTCAGATCTATTAGCTGGAAAAAAATATTAAAACTCTGATATGATATTTGCGTCGTTGGCATGCAAGTCTCCCCGGTTGCTCCTGGCCATGGTGACACGTCTTAGTTGCTTCTAGATTTGTTTAGTGCCACATTTTGATTTATTGTATTTCTGCTTATTTGTTCCTTTTATTGTTATGATTTGATTATTTGGTTTGATTGATTAGTTTTTATTTTCTATTTTAAGTTGTTTAATCTGTTTTTATATTTTGTATATATTTGTAAACCGCCCAGAGTAGCTTTTTTGCTAGATGGTTGCAGTGTATAAATCAAATAAATAAATTAAATTAAATAAATACTCTATATGGAGCTAATATTGAGCAGTCTTTGGAAATGGCAGTTGATCCAAAATGTGGCACTAACAACAGTGGTTGGCACTCACTTATACGATCATACCACAGTTGTCATGCAAGAGCTGTACCGGTTACTGATTTGCTTCCAGATGTCATTCAGAGTGTTAGTGAAGTTTAAAATGGCAAATGTCCAGGATAACAGACCTCCTGTATCACCCTGCTAACATCCTAAGATTTCAGAGAGGCCCTTCTGAGGGTACAACTGATTGAGACTAAAGAAGCGCCTTCTGGGTTATTTTGCCAACTATCTGAACTCCAGAAAGAGACGGACACCGTATCAATAGCCTCTGAATGCCTAAATCAGAGTCAGAAACCAAATTACTTCTTTTCAATAGAATCCAAGTTCCTAAATAGATGGAGGGTTTGGGTTTTTTTGTTTTTGTTTTTTTTTTTTGTTTTTTTGTTTTTTGCGAGCCTAGGAAAGATACTTCTATCAGATACTTTATTTCACTTTCAACATTTGTATATAGTATATATCAAAAAGGATACACACAAGCCAACATTTATCCTGAAGCCAACAGATCAGTATGAACGGTAACACAACTGCACAGATGTGCCTTACCTGTACTGCAGCCTTCAGTGGCGGAACCTTAATAACTTCAGGAGTGTTGAAAAGATCAATTAGAGGTTTGGTTTCACATTCCTGAATGACAAGGGGTGTTTTTTCTATTGCAACTGATGTGTTATCCAAGCCAATGTCTATCAGTAGGCTCTGGAAAGGGAAAAAGTTGGCCTGTCAGAGCCTGTCTACTACTTATTGAATGTGATGAAATAATGTTAGACTGCAAGATGATTTGGAGGGCAATGCTAACAGCTACTTATGTAGCAGAGGAACTGACTTGAATTTGTTTGCGAAAGAGAGATCCTGCAAGACACAGACTTCAAATACAATAGGACCCCCATATCCACTGATTCAATTATCCTCAGTTGGCAGAGGAAAAAAGTTAAATACAGTGGACCCTTGTATAACAAACAGCTTGTATAACATAAAATCTGTACAACATAACAAATTCTGGAGATAGGGGAAATATGCTTAACATAATTGCCTATGGGGAGAATCTGTACAACACAAAAATGGGATTACTCCATTTTCAATGCATTCCTATGGGAATTTGTATAAAGGAAATTTTGCTCAACATAATTTCATTTGGAACGAATTAATTCCTTTATACAAGGTACCACTGTAATTCAAGAGTTGTAAAGCAAGCAATTGTCACAAATAGCATCTGTAAAGCAAGCTACTATCTCAAAGCAGCAGTCATAAAGTAAGCTACTGTCAGGAAACAGCAGTTTGGGGGTGTTCTCTCTTATCCGCGGTTTTCATTATCCACGGGAAGGCCTGGAACCAATCCCCAGTGGATACTGGGGTCCTACTGTACTGCAAAACCAGCAGACGCTTGGCTGCATTGAACCTTGAAATGTTCATGAGAAAATACGAACACCAGAGGGGCCCTAGCCTATTTTAGTTCCATTTGGTCTTTGCGGCAAGAATGTCTAAAGCAGAGCATGCCTGTTGCTTCAGGCAAAAATTAAATAAAGGGCAGCTTACCTCTTTATCTGGCTTCTCTCTTTCAGTCAGCTTCTCTTCCATTTGTCCAGAAGAAGTTTCTGGTGAAAAACAAAGTGCAATCGGCGCTACCTCCGTGGGCGATAAATCTTCTTCCATTGAAGACGAGCTTGAGGTCTCTCTTGTCTCGCTCTCCTTTGCATATTTAGAACTAGGGAAGAACCGAAGTGTAAACTCTTTCTGTTGACTTTTAAACTGTTGGTTCTGTGGCTCAACATTGTAATGCATGGTATAAGTCAAGTGGATAGAGGGACACTCTCCTCCCTCTCACAAAATACCAAAACTAGGGGACATCCACTCAAACTGTGTATTGGGAGAGTGAGAACAGACCAAAGAAATTATTTTTTTCACCCAGCATGTTGTTAGCCTGTGGAACTCCCTGCCACAGGAGGTGGTGATGGCATCTGCCCTGGATGCCTTCAAAAGGGGATTGGACAGATTCCTGGAGAAGTCCATCACAGTTTACAAACCATGATGGAGATGTGTCTCCATCTCCAAGCTTAAAACTGGGGTACTTCAAGGGCCAGATGCATGGAAGTGGTAGCAGGAGAGAGATATCTAGTCTCATGTGCTCCCAGAGGCATTTGGTGGGGCCACTGTGAGATACAGAAAGATGGACTAGATGGGCCTTTGGCCTGATCTGGCAGGGCTCTTCGTATGTTCTTATTGTAAGTCACCATTAGAGTAGTCCCACTGAATCAAGGATATCTGTAAAGCTGACTCACCAAACCCCCATTGATTCAGTGCGCCTGCTCAAGTTGTAACTTTCCTAAACAGGATTCCAGCCAATTCAAGTTCAAGCAGTTGGGACGTACACTCTATAAGGAGTCACAAACAGGTAAATCAAAGTGAAGTAAAAATACAAAGCTATCTGAATGTTTGCCTAGCAAAGGACCTGAAATATGTCATAGCCCATGGATGCTAAAGCACAAGGCAAATTATTGCCAAACTTTTAACAAATCCAGGCTCACCTGTGGGCAGCAGTCTTTTTGGAAGACACACTTGAGATTTGACGAAGGGGCACAGGATGTGGAGAACACATTAATCTGGGAAGAGTTTTTGGAGTCAGTGTCGGGATTCCTGAAACACGCCAACCGACAGGCGTAGGTAGTGCAGAAAGCCTGACATTACTGGAAGAACTCCGTACTGCAGACTTGGCAGCAGAGCAGGGGTTTAATGCAATGCCATCTTCTGACCGCCTGATAGGTGGGGTAACTGCAGCATTGCTACAAGGATAGATAATAGATTAGTTAAAAACTAAATACATGAAACATTACTTTCCATTTTAAGATATCCAAAATATTAATCTATGAAATAATCCGACCCAGAATAGGGCCTGCCATCAATAAACTTTAAATTAATAGTTATGGTAATTGCCTGGGCTATTTGCTTTGTACTAAAATACAATCGGCATACAAATTTTACTCCTGCTACAAAAGTGCTGAAACTCTTGTTTGTATCAGGGAGAAAAGAGGAGGTTTCAGATTTAAAAGAATTCACTAGCAGTAAAACAAAAACATGTTTTTAAGAGGAGTGGTTCTCAACCTGTGGGTCCCCAGATGTTCCTCCACTCACTGTGCTGGACGGGGTTTCTGGGAGTTGCAGTACAGGAACATCTGGGGACCCACAGGCTGAGAAACACTGCGATGAACTTAGCAGTACCAACAGCTTTATAGTGTTGCTTCTGACTTACGACCACCATAATAAGGTGTTCAAAGTATAGTGGTTGCTGGAGGAACGGTTAGTAATACCAGCACCCCACTTGCTAGTGACTTCCCAAGGCCAATGGAGTGTTTTAATCCATGTCTCTTGAGTCCTACTCCACGGGTCTACTACTACACCACACTGCTCTCAGTTAAAACATGGATGGACCTGAACTATAGCAACTGAAGCTACAATTTTGTGCAGCTTCTGAATAGAATCATTCCACTGCCACATATAATCACAACTAAAAACTGAACTGCTGAACAGAAAAAAAAAGCAAAAACCATTTTAAACCAAAGTTTTGGAAAGTAAAAATTATGGTCTGGCTCAATAACTGATGAGTGTAGAAGTGAATATTAATTTGCAGAGTTTCCAAGTCCAAGTATGTTGATCTGCAAGTATCCTGTTAACAGAGAAGACTGCACTGTAACCTGTTTATCCCCCAGTAGTCATTTAAACAACCAATATGGATTGGAGATTTTGAAATTTGTTGTCCAAAGTAGTAACTCCTCCATGCTCTGCACTATTATTATTATTATTATTATTATTATTATTATTATTATTATTATTA
>JAHTLZ010000200.1:1840679-1857809 GCA_023846285.1 Phrynocephalus versicolor | reverse complement strand
GTGTGTGTGTGTGTGTGTGTGTGTGTGTGTGTGTGTGTGTGTGTGTGCGTGTGCGCGCGCGTGTGCGCACACGCTGTGTCATTATAGTCATGACCCACTCTCTGTGACCCTATGTCCATGGAGCTTTCTTGGCAGGAATACTGGAGTGGTTTGCCAGTTCCTCCTCCAGTTCACCTACAGCATCTGGTATTCCCTGGTGGTCTCCCATCCAAGTACTAACCAGGGCCAACCCTGCTTAGCTTCCGAAATCAGGCGAGATCAGATGTGCTTAGGGCATCTAGGCAGAGGGCAATTCCACTGATATGTGCCCCCCCCCCCGAATTCCTGTTTCCTTTCAATGTAATGTTCTGTTTCCTTTCACATATTGCTCTGCTCATCAGAAGTAACTGTAATGAATTAAATTACATTTCTTAGAACTTGTACGCTCGTTACCTTTTCCTCTTTTCGGAGAAATGGACAGACTTGAACTAAAACTCGAGTTCATGCTGGAAACGGAGGACGATGACGAAGAGGATGTGTTCCTTCGCATACGCACATTACTAGGAGGTTTTAGCTGCCTGGTCTTTATGTCTATCTACAAAAATAGCAACAAACATTTTAAGGATACTGGGAATCTCTAACAGTTGTCCTACATCACTGTTCAACATTTACTAACAAATGTCTCTTATAACAACACGGCTGCAAAGCCAAAAAACCTACATGCCTGTTTTTCAAAAAGAGGTTTAGGAAGCAGTGGGACTTATCAGAAACCCAAGGCCAGATCGAGTCAAATTAGACAGAAGCATGATACGTTACTCCAGTAACAGGCTTTTATCTAATTTGCAGGGTCAAGTCTGCCTAATTTGTAGGATCTCATCTACCCAGGGGAAGAAGGAGAAATATTTCCACAAGACACAGTGGCTCATGGTCACCAATCTGATACCATAAAAAAGCAGTAACATTTGAAAGCAGCTCTATATCAATATGTTTAAGAGATTACACTTGAATACATCCACCTTGCTGGGAGCTGGAAGGGTCGGCTTCTCTTGCACAGAAGAAGTGTTGCAGAATGATACATCACCACCATCTGATGTGACACTTGATCTGTCTGAGAGCAAGTCTTCAGAGGACCCCATACTGTTTAAATTATTCCTACTGGAAGAGCTTGGGAGTCTCACTGGTTTTGGCTGCAAGATTCAGATGTAAAACAACCAAATATATATATTGTTCACTGAATGGAAACATTATTTAAGCAAATACAATTATCAAATGATGACCTGTTGTTGGAAATTAAGAAACAAAACAGTTCATCTGTGCTGTCCCATCCACAGATGCTTACATCTCATAAAAATACAGTTTGAATGTGTAAAGAAGCTTGAAGAGCTTTGCTCCGTGGCAAAGTTCTCAGCCTGAAAACAAATCATCGGGGGATGACATGCACGAATGAATGAACATGTCTGTGTGACTAGACCCATCTTTTGGAGCTGGCAGCATTTCAGCAGTCCGGAAGACCCGTTATCAAAGCAATGGTAACCTTATACACTTCCAATCTCACTTGCTTTAGGAGCATTCTTAGCTGGTTTTTATTTGATCTCGTCCCTTGTACGAGGGATATAATTGTGGCTCAGCATTAGCACAATCTCTAGCTTGCTGCCACCCATGTGAAATCAGCTTGTTGGGACCAACACGGCTGGCTTCTAGTTGCATTAGGAGGAACAATGCAACTTCATGGAGCAAGTTCAGACAATCTCAAAATGTGTAGTTCCCTCCAAAAGGACTCTGGCCAAGGAATCCAGCCGAGAATACCACTGATGGGGGAGCATTCTTACAGTAGCATCAGTTGCAGGCAAAAAAAGAAGAAGACATAAAACATGTGGCACCTTAAAGACTAATTTTCAAGTTAGTCTTTAAGGTGCACATGTTTATGTGTTTTTGTTTTGCCTGCAGTTCTTGAAAGGGCTGCCATGGCAACACGGCTACCCTCTGAAACTTCTAGTAACATCAGTATGCATTTAAGCATGGGACAAAATCATGCACGTGTGTCCCATCAAATTAACAGTGGCAGCTGATTAATACTGAGCATCCTGAACCACCACTTTAATTCATTCACTACAAAATTAGTTCATAAGCTCATCAAACTGCGAGAACCAGGATTTTTCTCAGAATTGTGCTCTGAATACAAACCACACATTTTAAACATGCAACCATTTCTTTTCTTTTCTTTTTTTTAAAGGGTGGGGTGAGGAAAGGAAAGCTTAAGTACTGTAGATCAGCAAGAACTGACACGCAAAGTTACCCTTCTTATGTGACACGTTATACTGCACTTTCTCAGCTTTGGGCTATCTAGAACAAAATAGATAGATAGGTAGATGTACCTGTCCCATTGCTAGTTTACTGTTATTTCCAAATCCAGACAAACTTTTTACACTTTGAGATGTGCTTGTCCTTTTATTGCTTTTGTCACTCTTTCCTTGCGCTAAATGCATGGGCGACGCTTCAGATAATTTCTCCCGTCTGCCAGGACTAGAAGCACGCAGAAGCGCTTGCGGGGAATGACAGCCGTCTGTTCCTTTGACAGGGCACTGCGAAGGTTTCTGCAGGGAAAGAGGCAGCCGTCCAGGAGGGATTTCTGACACACAGTAAGTCTCCCTCTTAATTGTCTTTGGGGTTTTATCCATGACTATTCCCTTCTCAAGGATTTTCAGCTTTGACTTGGATTCTTGCACAAATTTGTCTACAGCCTCCGACTTCTGCTCTTCCAGAGTTCCGGTTTTCTTTCTTTTTGGCTTGCTCGCACTTTGTAGCTGAAGGGCAACCAGATGAGCTTCTTTAAATATTTCCACAAATTTCTCTCCAGCAAGGGGACTCCATGTGAGTTCCTCCGCAGAGAGTGGGGAAATTTTATCTTCAGCCTGTTTCTGGTTCTCCACAAATGTGGCAACACATTTTTCTTTATGGCCCACTCGTCCCACAAAAACTTCATCCTCATTTTCACTGGAATAGAAACAGTTGTTAGGCACAGCCAAACACTTGGTGTGTTTTTTAAATGAGGCATTTTGCTTTGCAGACAATCGACTTACCTTGTAGGTGAGAGTGAAAGGTCAAAGTCAAATTTTTCATCAGTCAGTAGAGGCACATCTGAAAATACATTGGCACATCATTTCTTGGTATGATGACATTTTTCTATAGCTAATATATTATAAACCTTTTTGCCATACAGAAATTCCAGTGTTTGGTAAGATTCTGTTGCAAGAATGATTTTAAGAACATAAGTACCTAAGAAGAACCATGCTGGATCAGGCCAAAGGCCCATCTGGTCCAGCTTCCTGGATCTCACAGTGGCCCCACCAAATGCGCCTGGGAGTGCACGAGACTAGATCTCTGTCTCTTGATACCACTCCCCTGCACCTGGCCCTTGGAGTATTCCAGCTTTAAGCCTGGGGACTACACATCTCCATCATGGTTAATCACCTGTGATGGACTTTTCCCTCCAGGAATCTGTCCAATCCCCTTTTGAAGGCATCCAGGCCAGATGCCATCATTACTGTCCAAAAACAGAACACAGCATCAGCTTTAATATCACCTTAAATATGTTGGCACCAAAATACATGGATACTACTGGTATGATCCAGTAATAGGACGGTAGTAAGTCTAGGTAGGACAGTTTTCCCATAATAACTCATACTGATTCAACCCAATCCCTCCTGCAAGGTTTCCATGCTATCTCCTACTGACTCTGCCTGTCACCAGTTATCTATCTATGACCTTTTGGTACACTCATAGTAACTCTGAGTAACTTTGGACACTCAAGTGTCCAATCCTCCCTGTGAAGTAATTTACTGTAAATAAGAATCCTGTAAAATTCAACACGTTTTTTTTTCTCCAGAGTAAAAAGGCTAGTGGGTTTTCTTCTGTTAACAAAGGTTTGCTGACCCTGTAATAGATTATCTGTATGAGATGAGAAGTTGAGAACCACTGATCTGAAACATATGACCCAATCCTGAAAGGATGAGCTGCCCACAGGCAAAGGATTCTGGGCATATACTGTATGCCCTCCTGGATCAAATCCAATGTTTAGATCCACACAAACGCCAGCAACTGTTGGATGGTGTACACAGTCATACGCACACACACACATACACACCTGAGATCCACCTTTGCTTTCTTCACTCACAAAACAAAACAGGTAACTGACCAATTGTCCAAACTGACCATTTAATTAGTAGTTTCATGTGGGATGATAACTGCATTTGCTGCCCCAAGCAGGGATTGGCTTAGGACATAATCCCTCTATGGAGTTTTACCATCCCATCATCCTGCAAACAGGCAGCCCGAGAAAGAGAAGGACAGGGCAGAATCATCCTGCCAGGGCCTGAGCCAGGTGACGGGAGAAGTGAGCAACCTACACCAAAACGGCTGCAGCTCCTGTTTCAAACGTCACTTTCAGGGGCCGTGAAAGAGGCCTAACAGCTCACAAGGCATAGAAGGGAGGAAAAGGTCCATACAGATAGGCTGGAGAAGGGACGCTCCTCTTCTATGAATGAAGACCATCGGTAACATTCCTTACAGACAGAGTCCGTTACCTGCAGCACCTTACCTGGGCCATTCATGTCACCACTTTTAGTGGGCTTATGCAGATGAGATGGAAGCTCTGGGCGCAGCAATGGACTGGCTTTTTCATTCCAAAAGTACAGACAACTAGTTACTGAAGGGTGGGGTTTTTTTTTTGTTCCTTCATTTGTTTTGTTTTCCTTTTTATTTTCTTATTATTATGTTTTGGGTGCTATTATTGTAAACTGCCAAGAGTTCCCGATAGAGGAAAAATTGGATTGTGGTATATAAATATGAAAATAAATAAATAAACATTGTACTCATCCTTTGTACCACTGCCGCCGCCACCACCAAATGGACAAAAACTGATTTCAAACATTTTCCATAACAGCCACTACATAGTCATCACCACCTTGGATGGATGGTTTCTCACTTACCGTTAGTCACACACTCGTTGGATTTAGCTTCCATCATTTTACATTCCGATTGCAGAGTTATTTTCTCTTCTTCCATGGTGAACCTAGGTTATCAAAGACAAAACTCAAGCAATCATACATTACCACCGTCTCTTTGCCAAACATTTAAACCAGCAAAAACCATAATTCTTGCTGATACAAAGAATTCCTCCGCTGTATTCTCGAAGGTTTTCATGGCCGGGATTTGATAGTTGTTGTGAGTTTTTCGGGCTGTTTGACTGTGATAGAACTTGTTCCCTGAGCTCCTTGCCCTCTGAAGAGGCCAGCCACAGAGTCTGGCGAAACATCAGGAAGAAAAACTTCCAGAACACGGCCAAACAGCCCGAAAAACTCACAACAACAATCCCTCCACTACTCTTGCATGGGATCTTGCATCAGACTATGCATGAATCCATTCACCAAGACTGATGAAGCTGTTTAGATGAGCAGCGAAACGTTTCTATCTCTCAAAAAAGAAGTCCAGTAGCCATGACTCAACTTCCAGATAAACTCACCTGGATGACTGAGAATCTTCACAGACATACCAAGACAGATAGTTTTATAGAAATGGGGGAGGGGAGAAAATACAAATGCTCTGTATGTGTTGCAATAGCCAATACATTCCTTTTTTTCATGTGTGCAACATAGTCCTGGCATGGCATAAATTATGTCTAACCAGCTACGCCACCATTTTTCATTGACAGATACAACAAAGGTAAGCCAGATTCCACATATGAATTTAAAGCAAGGGAAAATATAAAGCAGATGTGCTCTACTGTTTGGTAAAGAGTCACCCCTAATAAATATTGATATACTATATCGCAATTTTATTGCATGGACCTAGCTTGATATATCAGCTAGGTCACATTTTAAAAGCTGGAAGTTCAGGCACAATCTCAGAGTTCCTTTTATGCCTACAGTAGGACCTCCATATCCACTGATTCAGTTATCCACGGTTGGCAGAGGATAAATAAATAAATTATTCAGCAGCCGCAAAGCAAGTTACTGTTACAAAGAGCAGCTGTAAAGCAAGCCACCATTATAAAACAGCAGCTATAAAGCAAGCTACTGTTGCAAAACAGCAACTTTAAAGAAAGATACTATCAGAAAGCAGAAGTTTTGGGAAACATTTTGGTATTCTCTGTTATACCCGGTTTTCATTATCCACAGGAAGGCTTGGAACCAATCCCCAGCAGATACTGGGGTCCTACTATATCTAAAATGCTGCACAAAATTTTGCTCTGGAGTTATAGTGGAATTACTTGCTGAAAAAAAAGAGTGAATAAACCTGCTTTGCAACCGACAACCCTCAGCAGAATATTCCAATGAATATTCCAATGAATGAACAGAAAATGCATTTCTTGATGGAAGCCACAAAAACCCACAGGCCTCAAGACACACGACATCATGCCTGCCAACTCACAGTTCCACATTTTAAAAAGCAGTGGATCTGAAAAGATAAGCCCATTCAGTTTCTTGCAAGTACTGTAGCTTCAAATAGCTGCACAATCTGTTTGACAGGCAAACGGCCATAGGTCAGTCCCTTCTAAAGCCTGTAATAGATCCATGTTCCACCTCCTGTGAAGTGAGATAAGGATGCTATGGTTGTTTTTTCTGGTACGATTTCTACTTGGATAAACACAAGTGATTTCCCCAAATCATTATTTGACATTTATTTCCAGTTCTGCCAAAACAGTTTGTAATGTTACTGGGGTAGCAGGGGCGGGCTGGGGGAGTCCCCTACAACCTGTACAGTATCTTTTAAACCAATTTGTTCAGGGCAGTTTCTGTTTGCGGGCCTAATCCTAGTATCATGAAATTGGAAGGGGCCCTACAAGGCCATGAAGCTGAACACCCTGTTCAATGCCAGAATACAAACCAAAGGATATCTCTGGCAGGGTGGTTGTCCAGATTTCTCCTGAATGACTCTAGTGTTGTCCTATTGCTCTAGTCTAGTGGTTCTCAACTTGTGGGTCCCCAGATGTTCCTGGACTGCAACTCCCAGAAATCGTGGCCTGCTCAGCTAGTGATAAAGATTTATGGGAGTTGCAGTCCAGGAACATCTGGGGAGCCACAGGTTGGGAACCATGTCCTTCTACCTACTCCTTACCTCCACCGTATCTGACCCATTCGAGCCAAGCCTGGGAGTGAGTACAGTACAACCCCCGTATCCGCTGATTATCGACTGATTCAGTTATCCACGGATGAAAGGAAAAATAAATAAATAATTCAGCAGCCACAAAGCAAGCTATCACAAAGAGCATCTGTAAAGCACGCTACTTGTCATAAAACAGCAGTCATAAAGCAAGCTACTGTCACAAACAGCAGCTGTAAAGCAAGCTACTGTTGCAAAACAGCAGTTTTGGGGAACATTTTGGCATTCTCTAATCCACGGTTTTCATTTTCTATGGGAAGGCTTGGAACCAATCCCCAGTGGATACTGGGGTCCTACTGTATTTAGTTATCTAAATCAATCAGTCAATTAATTTTTATTATGGTCATATGATCCGTTCAGATAGAAAAGAAAAAATTAGGCAACAATAAAACAGTACAGTGAGAAGAGAGATAATGAAACTATAAACAAACTGAACATTGGTCAACTTTCTGCCAGTAATGACACCCTTCTGTGGATTACCGTTAAGAAAATTTTTTGTCAACCTGAGTTGTTATTCAAGAGTTCTGGTCCCAGAGGCAGTAGTTGGACAGCCACTTATCTGAGTTTCCTTGAAATCTATGAAGCAAGGGATAGATCAAATATACACAGTGGACCCTTGTATAACAAACTCTTTGTATAACATAAAATCTGTGCAACATAAAAAATTCCAGAGAGGGGAAATTTTCTTAACAGAATCATCTCTGGGGTGAATCCGTACAACAGGGAAAAAACGGTCGCAATGAGGGATTAATCCGTTTTCAATGCATTCCTATGGGGAATTGGTACACAGAAAAATCTGCTTAACAGAATTTCATTTGGAAAGAATTAATTCCTTCATGCAAGTCACCACTTGTACAGTATATTTCCAGTTGACACCTCTCTCTCTGTCTCTCAAGGCCTCTTCTGAGCAAAAATGGGGGGGGGGCGCAGCGGTTAATAGGGGCTAAAGTCCGTATTAGCACCATGCCTTCTCCTTGGCAAAAATAAAATAAAATACAGTGCACCCTCGTATAACAAACGGTTTGTATAACATAAAATCTGCACAACGTAACAAATTCCAGAGATAGGGGAAATTTGCTTAACAGAATCCCCCCTGCTCCAGTGCAAACCGCCACCTCCCCTCCGAACCTCGTGCACGGTTCCCACCACACGCCTCCCGCCTGTGGATGATGGGACATCATACCCTCCCACCCCCCGACTCAAGAGGCAGGCGCGCCCTTCGCCACCCCCCCGCCCCCCGCGGAGCGCCCCGCTCACCTCTGCCGCCGCCATGAACTAAACCGAGCTTCCCTCCGCTCTCCCATTTGAAATGGCAGCTCCCGCCCCCGGCCCTCTTCCTCATTGGCGGGTTCGAACGACGCTCACGGCGACGGCCAATGACAGGAGGGGGAACGCCTCCGCTCCTCCTCCCCCCCCGCCTCTCAGGCGGCGGCATTGTGGGAAGCGTAGTTTTCTTGAATGGCAGCCCCCCCCAAAAAAAAATCCAAAGAGAAACAAAAATGAAACAAAAAGAAGCCTTAAAGACTCACTTTCATATTTTAATGGAAAGTTTCGTGGACGACAAGTCCCCTCCTTCAGACATAGAGCAGCAGGAACTAGGTTTAAATAGCTGTCTTTTGAGTATGTTTAAACACTGCAGAATCTATGTTTAAATACTGTATTTTAAATATGTTTAAACACTGACGAATCTATGTTTAAATACTGTATTTTAAGTATGTTTAAACACTGCAGAATCTATGTTGAAATACTGTATTTTAGGTACAGTAGGACCCGGTATCTGCTGGGGATTGGTTCCAGGACTTCCCGTGGATAATGAAAACCGTGTATAAGAGAGAACGCCAAAAATCCCCAAAACTTTCGTTTTGTGACAGTAGCATGCATCCTTAAATACTGTATTTTAAGTATATTTAACTACTGCAGAATCTATGTATAAATACTGTATTTTCTTAGTATGTTTCTATTGCACGTGGAAAGGGACCCAAGAGGGACCGGATGGAGAGCCTGGGTGGGGAGCGACTTGGTAGACCCCTTCTCTTCTAGCCCTCCTGCCTCTTCCTTGAAGCCTCTTCTTTCCACGCCTGAACATCTAGGCTTGCTGGGTTCAAGCCACGTGGGGTTTACCTGGCCGCTTGTGACATCTAGATACAAGTGGTACCTTGTATAAAGAAATCAATGCATTCCAAATGAAATTCTGTTAGGCAAATTTTTCTTTGTACCAATTCCCCATAGGAATGCACTGCAAACGGATTAATCCCTAATCGCGACCATTTTTTCTGTTCTACGGGTTCGCCCCATGGGCGATTCTGTTAAGCAATTTCCTGCTATCTCCAGAATTCCCCCCCCCCCTTATGCAGATTTTCTGTTAAACAAACCACTTGTTATGCAAGGGCCCACTGTATTCACTTCACTTTTCGGTCAAACCAATGTGGAAGCACCTCTTTTGCAAGGTCAAGGCATATTTTAAATTTCGAACTCCTCGGGATACGGTTTTGCCAAAAAAAACCCACCCCAAAATCTGACCATAATAACTCTAAGGGGAAATGGTCTTCTCTGTCTTATATGAAGGGATATGCTTGATGGATTTAATATAGAGAATATATTTATTTTTATTTTTGTACTTGTTGACTTTCCCTCGGGAACTCTAGGCAGTGTGCAACAAATTGCAAATAAACAACTTGCCCAAAACAGAGAAAACCCCAAACATAGTAAATCAATAAAAATAAACATTAAAAAACCTAGCCTCTTGCCTCTCACCATCCAGGGACCACGTTTCTTATGACCAATGTCTTCAAATGCATTGTGGATAGATTGTATGTTACTATGTTAGTATGTGATCAGAAGTATCTTAAAACCGCCAGACTTTGATGAATGGAGTGAAGTCCCCCACTCTGCGATTCCAGTAGTTTTGTGAGAGGTAGCCCTGTTAAGTCTGTGCTAGAATTTCAGGCAAAAATCAAAACAAAACAAAAGACAAAAGAGTGAGGGGTGGAGCAAGGGGTTTCACAAGTACAATTAAAATACAGTAATAGGGAATAACTTGGATGACAAGGTATAAGAAAGAAAGAAAGAAAGAAAGAAAGAAAGAAAGAAATTACTCCCTGAGAATTGGTGAGGCCTCGAACTCTTTCGGGTGGTTCGGGACTTCACCAATCCTAGTATGGCGAGGCCTCCTCCTACTGAGTTCAGTAATGAGACGTTCACAGCCTTTTTTAAGATCTAAGATAGAGGCCATCCGGACCGGTCTCAACTCCGGTTGCTCTAACCTGCCCTCGACACCCCCTGACGCTGTACCCCCTCGCTCTCCTCGCATGGTTGAGTTTGGGACTGTTTCCTCTTTGGAGGCCTCCAGGGCTATTGCCCATTGTCGGCCCGCATCCACCCCCTTCGATCTTTGCCCTGCTTGGCTCATAAAAGCTGCCGGAGGGAGCATGTCGGAATGGGCTTCTGTCATCGCCATGGCCTCCTTCGAGGAGGGAGTTTTTCCCTCTCGCCTGAAGGAGACAGTGGTAAAGCCCATCCTCAAAAAAACTGGCATGGCATCGGATGTATTGGCCAATTATCGCCCGATCGCCAACTTTCGCTTCTTGGGCAAGGTCATCGAGAGGGTGGCCGCGATCCGACTCCAGACCTATTTGGAGGAACAACAGCTTCTTGACCCATGCCAGTCTGGGTTCAGGCCGGGCCGGGGGACTGAGACAGCTTTGGTCGTGCTGCAAGATGACCTCATCCGGGGGGCCGACAGGGGTTGCTCTACCCTGTTGGTTCTCCTGGATCTATCAGCGGCCTTTGATACCGTCGACCTCGGTATCCTGCTGGATCGGCTCTCCGAGGTGGGTCTCGGGGGCACTGTTCGCAGTTGGCTCCGGTCCTCCGGGCGAGTTGGCAGCCCCGTGGACACTCCCTTGTGGGGTTCCGCAGGGCTCGTCTCTCTCTCTCTCATGCTGTTTAACATCTATGTGAGGCCACTGGGGTCATTAGGAGATTTGGAGTCTGCTGCCATCAGTACGCTGATGACACACAGCTCTATCTCTCCTTTTCCACCTCTGCAGTTGAAGCTGCCCAGACCCTCGACCGGTGCCTGGAGGCAGTCATGGCATGGACCAGGGCCAACAGGCTCAAACTCAACCCAGAGAAGACCGAGGTGATGTTCTTCGGGAGTTCCCCGACCAGCTATGGAGGCCCTCTCCCCAGCTTGGAGGGAGTTTCCCTCCAGCTCGCGGACAGTGTTTGGAATCTGGGCATGGTTCTGGACCCAGCTCTCACCATGGAGGCCCAGGTGGCGGCCGCGTCCAGAGCCGCTTTTTTCCATCTCCGTCAAATTGCCCAGATTCGCCCATACCTGGACGGGGACTCCCTGAGAACTGTCGTACAAGCGCTGGTGATCTCGAGGATAGATTATTGCAACGCACTCTACATGAGGTTGCCCTTGAATCTTCTCCAGCGTCTGCAGCGGGTGCAAAATGCGGCGTCCACACTGGTGGCGGGTGTGCGTCGTTATGACCACATCACCCCGGTTCTGGCTCGCCTGCATTGGCTGCCCGTTGCATCCTGGATTAGATTCAAGGTCCTGGTTTTAGTTTATAAAACCCTCCATGGCTGAGGACCTGATTACCTGGCAGAGCAAATCACCCAGCAGTCAGCTTCGGCCCATCCAATGAGGACGTCGCGGGCGCACTCGCTTTAGGTGGCCACGCCCAGAGAGGCCCGGAAAACCTTGACCTGAAACCGGGCCTTCTCTGTGGCGGGCCCCACCCTCTGGAACCATCTTCCTTGCAATGTGCGCCTTGCAGAGTCCCTGCCAGCCTTCCGGAGGGCGTTAAAGACCTTTCTCTTCCGGGAGGCCTTTGGTGACCTGGCTTAGGGTTTTTTTGTTTGTTTGTTTGTTTTTGTTTTTTGCTTCTGCCATCTGCCGATATAACCCCCAAGCTGCAGTTCCCCGCCATCCTGCAGATCTTGCTAAGGTTGCTTATTTTAACATTGTTGTTATTGTTATTGTAGTTTTGTTGTATCTGTTTAGCTGATTGTATTGATTTAATGTTGTGAACCACCCAGAGTTCCTACGGGAAGATGGGCAGTATAGTAGCTTTATAAATAAATAAATAAATAAATAAATAAATAAAAAAGAAAGAAAGAAAGAAAGAAAGAAGGGAAGGGAAGGGGGAAAAGATTGCAGAGCAAGAGACTGGAAATACAGGACAAACCAGAGGAGATGTAAGGTGAACTAGAAGCCAGAGAGAGAGCTGATCCCACAAGGCGGCAGTCTCCCCTTTGCAACCGGCTTTAGGCAAGGGTTAAGGTTCCCAGCAGGGGTTGTGGCGGCTCAGCATGCTAGGGTGCTGAAACAGTGGGCTGCAGCCCAGGTGCCACACAGCAGAGCGAGCTCCCGCTGTTCACCCCAACTCCTGCCAACCTAGCAGTTCGAAAGCAGGTCAATGCGAGTAAAGGGGTACCGCTGTAAAAAGCAGGAAGGTGAGCAGTGTTCCGTACGCAGAAATGCCATGTCGTCCATGTGGCCATGGACCTGCATAACACTGGCTCTTTGGCTTGAAAAGAGAGATGAGCACTGCCCCTAGAGTCGGACATGACTAGAAACCAGTGGGTCCTTCGCGGAGAAAGGCGGCATAAAAATAAAGTATTAGTATTAGTATTAGTATTAGTAGTAGTATTAGTATTAGTATTAGTAGTAGTAGTAGTAGTAGTAGGGTTAACTACACTGGATTTTGTATTACAAATCACTAGTCAAACACTTCCCAAGCGTTTAGGAATATGTGATGTATCTATCGGCTTTCTGCAGCTGACTGATGGTGATGACTTTGTCAACTCCTATTTCTTCTAAATACTTGATGATGATGATGATGATGATGATGATGATGATGATGATGATGATGATGATGAACCTTTAAGGTTCCTGGGGGGCAGGGGGGATGCCATAGGTGTTTTATATATATATAAGGGGGGGAGGCCCAGTCTCCTTGGGATGTGGATTAGGGTTCTGGTCTTTGAAGTTTAAAAAGAGATTTGTCATACAGTACTTTTTTTCTTGCATGGCCCAGAAACTTCAGCAGGTCCCAAACGCGTCGGCCAGAATGATTTCTGAAACCTGTACATTTTGGTCCTAAATGCCAGTTTTGTCGCCTCTCTCTCAGCTCCCGTGTTCGATTCAAGGTGCTGGTTATAGCCCATAAAGGCCAGAATGGTTTAGGAACTCTGTATTTCTTGGGACACCTCTCCCAGAAATCAGCCCCCATCTAGCTTTCTCTCTTGACCCACCTCATTCATTCATTCATTCATTCATTCATTTTATTTTGCATGAATGCTAGACTTTCCAGGTGTGTCTGTTGGTCAGATGTAGGCTGTTACGTGGAGGTTGTGTGGAGTTTTCAGTTTTAACTTGCAAACCACCCAGAACAGTGCAGCACTGTGGCATCAAATAAATAAATAAATAAATACTGTAAATAAATAAATAAATAAATAAATAAATAAATAAATAAATAAATAAATAAATAAAGCTTAAGGACTTCCCTGCTGCCAAACTTTTGTCGCAGTGAGACCAAGTGTGGGAAAAGAAAATGTTTAAAGCAGAGATCAGACAGGGGGTTTAATCTTCATTTTGTAATGGATTGTTGTGCCCTGTGGTTTGAAACATGTTTAGATGTTGATTTCATTTACCGTTTCCAATCAAATACTAGGTTAATTCTTTTAGATGGGTCCCCTCGGGGAGAAAGGCTGCATTAAAAAAAAGTTTATTACAAGTAGTACCTCCACTTACGAATTTAATCCGTTCCAAATACATGCTCTTAAGTCGGGGCACCTATCTAAAAACTGAAAAAATAAGTTAAAATATCAGAAAAATGAAAAAAAAATTGGTGTGGAGCAGACCATATCTAAAATTCGTAAGGCGGCAGTTAAAATGCCAACAGTTTTCTGCTCTTAAGTCGAGCTGCTCTTAAGTCGGGGTAGCACTGCATTGTTATTATTAAGTTTTGTGTGTGTGTGTGTGTACACACTTCCTTTTTTGAGCTTTTGAATTTCGTTTCCTAATGATGTAAGTTGCCTTGGGTTCTTTTTAAGAAGAAAGGGGGGCATACAAATATTTCAATAAACAAACAAACAAACAAACAGATGACCACATATTAAGGATAAAGTAGCAGCCGAGGTGCTGTCTCAGCAAGGGGCTGGAATAAGATGACCTTAAAGGACCCCCAGCTCTGACACTCCGTCTCTCACTATAGACACACACACACCCCAACCACAGCCCTGCCTGGGTCGAGGAATCCTGTGCCGCTCGAAAGCGGGCGGCATCCTGGGTCCCCCTCCGGGCTCCGCCTCCGCCCGTCCGCCCGTCCCCTGGCGGGCAGCGCAGCGCGGCGGGTCTCTCTTGCAGCCGCCGCCGGGCTCAGCCTTTCGGCCGGGGTGGGCGGGGGGGAGGGAGGGAGGGAGGAGGGGGGCGGGCGCCTTTTTTCCCTGCCGGCCGCCTCCCCTCCCTCGGGAAAAGAAACTCGAGAGCGGCCCGGACGGGGCGAGGGCTGCTGCTGGGGCGTCGGCCGTCCCTCGCGAGGAGGAAGCCCCAAGACGCAGGAGCGGAGAGGAGACCAGAGAGGATGATGAAGCCCGGCTGAAGGACCGCCGGCGCCTGGCCTTCCGGGATCGTCCTCCCCGTCGAAAACTCACCTACCCTGGCGGATTTCCCCACAGTTAGATCGAGAAATATATTTCAAAAAAGCGGGATCGAGCTGTTTCTCCATCGATATACCTATTTTTGGTTTGTTTCTTCCCCTGCCAACGCCGCCGTCCTGCGAGCGATGCAGGGTTCTTCGTCGTCGCCGCCGCCGCCCGCCTACTCGGAGCTCAAGCTGGAGAAGGACAGCAGCGGCGCCCCGATCCAGCTGAACGGCGGCGAGGAAGCGCCCGGGGGGACCCCCGAAGAGGAGGAGGGGGAGGAGGGGGAGGGGGAGGCGGCAGGGTCCCGGCCCCGCGTCCCCAAAAACTACCTGTGGCTCAGCATCTTCGCCTGCTTTTGCCCGGCGTATCCCGTCAACATCGTCTCCTTCGTCTTCTCCGTGATGGTGAGCCCCGCGGCCCGGGAGGGAGGGTGCTTTTTGGGGGGGGGGGAACATTCGTGGGCGGCCCCCCAGCCCTCTCTGCTTAGGAGAGCAGGCCAGCTCCCTTTCTTCGCCAATATGCCTGCTTGCTCGGGGATGTTGGGATTCGTAGTCTCCTAAAGTCAACCTGCACCACCTCTCCCCTCCACAACCTGCAATCCCAAAGTCTCTTTTGAAAATGGGCACCCTACATAATCAAAATTGTAAACCGCCCAGAGTTGGCACTCGGAGCCCTTTCTATGGGCACCCAACATCGCCCCTTCACAGCCACCTGTTTTTGGGTTATATTGCTGTATTGGCATTTTGCAAAAAGATTAGTGGGTTCGGAATCACAGTTTGGGCACTTGGTCTCTAAAAGGTTCCTCATCACTGGCTCAGAGAGTGCTTGAAGTGCTATGAGGCAGTACATAAGCAGAACACTTTGCTTTTCCTTTTTTTAAAAAAGGATATGTGTGTGTGTGCTGGTGCGTGCTTCGGAATCCTGGTTGATCTATTCAACAAAAAGAAAAAAAAACTTTACCTAGCTCTATCCTCCAATCTCCTGTGAAATGTGTGTACAGGTGCAGATCAGATTATCTCCAAAAGCAAAACAAACAAATAAAAAAAACCCTATCGTATATAGCTGGCCGGGGGACCTGAGAAGTTCCCCCCTCTCCCACATAAAAGATCACATCCCTGGACTCTGCTTCTACCCTGTTAAAAAAAAAAATCTGCATGGAAGGCAATGTTTTCTCAATTTTTTCCTCTAAAAAAAAAGTAACTTTCCTAAATAACTTGGCTGCCACTTGTAAAACTATCAAGCTGTTCCCAACCCCCTAAAAGCTCTCTGCCTGAAAGATAGGGTTTTGCCAGTCCTTTCCCTCAAAGGGCAGGTGGCTAGGGGATGCTGGGAGTTATAGTCCCAAAAAGGGGCTCACCCATTGCCAAAGACTACCCCTCTACTTAAAATGTCTGCATGGAAGAGGTGATCTTCCTCTTCCTTTTTGGGGGGGGGGAGGTTACCTTCCTGAGCTCCCCCCTCCAAATAAATTACCTGCAGGGGAGAGAGAAGACCCCCCCCCTCAGAGCTTTTGATTTCCTGGACATTGACTTTAAAAAATTAATCTGGAATGGCTTTAAGAGGGCATCTCATTCTTAAGTCTCTCCTTCTGAGGCAGATCCTGCTGAGTGAGAGTTTAGTTTAGGAAGTTTGGCTCCCGGCAGAGACGGAGCCTTTGCCAATCCAGTCTGTGACAAGACTACAAGTCCCATCAGATCCACTCCCCAGCTGGCATTACCAGTTGGGCATTACAGGAGCTGTGGTCCAATACACCCCTCCCTTTGGGTGAAAAGTGTGCAATGCGTCTTTTGCTTCAGATATTGTATGGTGCCACTCACCCCAGTAAACAGTCTCCCTGCTCCCATTGTCCGGCTGATCCGTTCCAGATCTTTCTCCCCCTTCTCCTCCCTTCGGTGTGAACCCATATTTCTATTTTGCTGCCTGTTTGTGGTTGCTGTTTTTTGAGAACGGTGTGCCTGGGTGTGCCTATGAGCCTGTTTCACATGTGTTGTTGGGTGGAGGATGGTGCCTTGTATAGCGCTCGTGTGCTGCAGGCAGTGTAGAAGTGTTAAAAACAGGACCCCAAGGGAGTCTGAGATGTTTTGTTTGTTGGGGGGAGGAATTGTTATTAAAATACAGTAACCCCCCCCCCATCTATCGCGGGGGTTAGGGACCGAACCCGACCCACGTTAATTGAAAATCCGTGATATGCGGGTTGGGGGGGGGTTGGGAGAAGTGGTGTGCAATGTTTAAAATGACTTTAAGCAACAGAGCCAAGCACTTGGCTCCTTTGCTTAAAGTCATTTTAAACATCATGCGCCGCTTCTCCCGACCACCCCCAGGTGCAGG